>CADDXX010000440.1:346805-484688 GCA_902810485.1 Alauda arvensis | reverse complement strand
CAGAACTCACCTCTGGGTACTTGAGCTTCAGGGTTCTGTGCAGCTCCCGGAAGCGGCTGTAGCGCCGGAACACCGTCCATGTCTCATCCAGCACTGACAGCTACAGAGCAAACAGAACACAGGTAAACACACCCAGAACTGCATCAACAGCCAGCCACAACACAGGTTAGAGCATTACAACACACAGCAAACAGAATTCATATGCTTCCCTCCCCCCAGCATTTCTGCACRGAAAATCAGCTCAGAGTTTGGAGAAGCAACACCTTGGAAATGCAGAGTGGGAAGAATAAGAACAATAAAGAGAGCTTGAAAGGAATCAAGCCTTTGTCGTGCCTGTGTGCAAAATACAATAATGCTTTCATTATTTCAGGTAAATATTTCAAGTCTAGGCCTTTTCTACACCTGACACTTGCATCTCAATAAAGGGCTTTCCCACAGTATGTATTTAATCCTCATCTCTGGAACTCTTTCCATGGAACTGCCACTGGCTCTGGAACTGAGTGTGGCCAGCAGCCTGCCCAGTCTGCTCTGTGCCACCAGCCCACTCAGGAACTCCTTGTCCTTACAGTGTCCTGTGCTGAGCATTCCTCACCTCTCCCACTGAACAGCACTGAGGCCACTTCCACAAGAGACAGGAAACCAAAACCTGCCCTGAAGCACTGCACAAACCCAACAGCTCATCACTCACCTTTATTTCAAACTCATAGTGCTCATCCTTGCCCTGGCCACACAGCACATAGCGGGGGATGCTGACCTTCACTGGGTCCTGCAGGTCTGCAGGGGGAGTGCCCAGGGGGCGAGGGAGCCTCTGCTGGGGACACACACACACACAGAAAGGGGACACAGGAAAAGCACAGTCACTACACAGGGAAACAGGAAAAAACCTCACTGGAAATGAGGAAGTGCTCTTGGTCAGAGGAGCAGGAAAAGAGGAGGCAGAAATTACTTCTAAAGTGAAGGAATTCTTTGAAAACAAAGTGGATCTTGTCTTATAAACAAGTCCTAGCATGTTTAAAAATTAAGGTGAAGTGTATTTAAAAATATTCCTTTACTTGAAAAGGCATTTTCAGCTTAGATGTCAAAAAGAAGAGAAAGCAGAAGACTTTTTATTACCTCCCTTTCAAAAAAAGCAGCATACTCATCAGGCTCTCACAGTTAACTCTCATTTTTGTGCCTATCTTTTATAACAAATGTTTACAACATCATGCAAAGCTGCAGGGGTCTAGCAATYCAAAAAGCTCCTAAACTTTAGAGGCTCAAACCCATTTTATAATTAAATAAAGAATCCACTGTCAGAACAGTTTCCTACTATGTTTTTTTAATMATATCTGAATCCCAGAAAGCTCAGCCATGATAAATTTGGACAAAAGAACCTAAACATTTATTTCCAATGAGGGCTCATTCCTCTGACAGCCAGATGGAATATGTAACTCTGAAATGATGTCCAAAAGAAACCATTTTTGCAACAGGAAAGATGAATGCTTTGCAGTCCCAGTGCCCAAAGCAGCACTGAGGGTGCAGAGGTTCAGAATGTGCCTCTGAGGAAGGGCYCTGCCTGCTCCATTGAACATCTGCCTCTGCAAACCTTCATGAACTGGCACTGCAAARAATAACAGCAGCATGACAAATGTAAGTTAACAAGCACAAAGGCTGAAAAATGATCACTTTGAAGCTAGGACTGAGTTACAGAWTTGTATTTAGCACTGCCATCCATCACTGCAGCTGTAACTGTGCTCCCAACATTCACCTTGCAGCACCTCCTGGTGACTGCCAGCACACCAAAGCCTGGGGAGGAGTTGGAGAAGAGTTTGAAGCTCATTCCTAAACCCCCCTGCCTTTACACAGAGCCTCCTGAGCTCACCATGGCTCTCAAGAGGAGGAGGCTGTTATTTCATAGCCTGTCAATTATTAATTACAATGTCCCTTCCCTTAACATTAGCATTGATAAGAGTGAAAAAGAAAATACAGAGAAAGTGAATTTTAGTTCCACTGAGTTAATCTGGAGTATATTCACCACAGATTTATTCTGTTATTGTATGAAACCATAAAAGAAGTTTAAGTTTGAATGGAARAGTATTTTCAGTGACCTTTGTTTTCACAACAAATATTGTCTCCTGTCCATTTTGCTCTTCTGTAATTATTGCCCACAATACTGACTTCTCAGCTAAAACTCATTTCTGGAGCACTGAAATGTAAGCTGCTCTTTCCTTGGGGGCAAAGAGAAGTTCATTCCCCTGAAAACACCATCATTTGTTTTAAAACAGCCATAAAGCCACTCCTAAAGCCACCTCTGCCACCATGGAATTTATGGGCAGTCATTTCCACAGAACTATTACAAACAGCTAATGGARAGGAAAATCATCTCAAACACAGAGTGTTGTGAAAATGTGCCCTAATACAATAAATAATGTTTTGATACTCATAAACAATGATCTTTATGTTTACTTTATGTAGTAAAAATAGCAGAAATATGAGACCAAAATACATTGCTCTGAAAGTCTGTTTCATGACAGTGCAGAGCATTCATTGAGTCAGACTTTTAAAAAAGCACAGAAGAGAAAARGTGTTACTGGGACACAGGAGAGGCACAAACATTTCACTTGGGACTACAATCTTGGATTGCAGAGGGTGATTTCCTGCAGCAGCCTCTGAGCTGGTGCTGAGCCTGGGCAAGGCCAGGGGCAATGGCTCAGTGAGGCAGTGAGGGAGCCACTCCTGATCACAGCACTGTCTGCTCCTCTGTGTGCACAGCCTGGTAAAAACCCCACAAACACCTCACAATAACATGGCATGTTCTGCTCAGTGTGGGACTTCCTGAAGGAAGCAGAAATGTAATGATAAACCCCCATAATTCTCTATCCAAACAAGAGTTCATCCTTCCAGACAGAACTTCCCCACCCAAAGCAAGCAATTTCTTTTTAAATCCCATGTGAGTCACATTATCATGTCCTGACATATGGTAAAAACAAATGGGAAATGTTCTTATGCTAGGAGAGAGACTGAAGTCTGACTCTGTCGAGTGGGTTTCACCTCTGCTTGGCAATATGCTCACAGGATTCAGAATTTCAAATTAAATCCTGGTTTTTCTGCCAAGAACCATCTTCCCCAAACAAGGCAGATGGCATATTCAAGCAACAGCATCCAGAAGAGACTCAGCTCCCCTTACAAGGGAGGAAACAAAAGAGAGAACAGCTCATTTATTATTCCAACATGTGCCAGGGGTACCAGGTAAAACACCCCCTGTCCTAAGCTGGAGGAAAGCCTGGACTAAGGGAAATACTCTGCTAATGCCCAATAGCTCCATTTCTGCACAGTTTATAAATGGCACATTTTTTATTAATGCCATTGCTTGGGCTCATCTCTCACTCCCATCACACAGATGTTTCAGACACTCCTGCACTGTGAGCAGCTGACTCCTGGTGTCTCTGAAAAAGCAGGAAAGTTTCCTGAAAAGAAATCCCAACCCGGAAGCATGCTCTGGTCTGGCATCAAAACAAGAAGCCGCTGACTTGAACCAAATCAGAGGCACAGTGTGCTGGAAGCTGGGAATTCCCAGACTGGGCTGCTGCTACTGCTGGCACTGCCTTCAATGGGCTGGTATTTGTGTAAGGTTTTGTTTCAGAATGCACAATGAGAAAAGAGAAGCACCACGTGCCAAAGCCAGTCTGCTCATTAGCACCCATTAAGGACCCTGCAGGAGACATCTGTTCCAAGTGGGAGCAATCAGGTTCAGCTCCTGAGCTGTCACAATCTGGAGAAGTAATTCTTTTATCTTCAAAATGATTGAAATTTTCAACCTTGTGGAGGGATTAAGCCACATTATTAAAGTCAGAACTATATAAAGAAGTAGATAAGACATTCTGATATGGAACATTCTTACTCTTTAAAGTATTAGTACTGTTAGAGTGAATTAAAATACTTTTAATATCACAATGGCAAGCAAAGCTCTGCTGCTCTGAGTTACTCCTTCATTCTGAAACACCCTCTCTGATGKACAAGGGGAGGAAAATAAACAACTGGAAAATAAACCCAGCATCTCTGGATATGCCTTCTCATGGTCTCCTGTGGTCTCCTRCTCCTGCATTTTCTCCACACAACTCAAAGCACCACACCTTCCCAACAAGGAGAAGCCAGCTGCCATCACAAACAGAATCMCTCTGGCTGCAGCTGGCAGGATGCAGCACCATCTCTGGCAGCCACTCATCTTGCTGGGAGCCCCACATTCTAATTATGCAGCTAAGCTTGATGAATTTAATGACAGGGCATGCCCTAATGTAAGGCAAGCATTTCATTCATACCTCATACTTCAGCCTGCGTTGAATGGTGCTGTTACTGTGCCTCTCATCATCCTGAGCACAAAAAAGGTACAGCAGGTTATTCAAAATGCCCTTCTTGATTAAGTTAAAAATATTCAGAGGAAAAGACATTCTTTACAACAGACAAAAATAACAATCAATATTTACTAAACCACTGGCCTASAAGTCAATCAACCCACTCTTTGGATCAATTAGATCACCAATTTTTGGATAGGAATTTGCTTTCAGGTATGAAATTCCATCCAGAAGAACATTCACTTTCACCAATTAATTTTTTCTGACATAAAATGAAGATTTTACTTTATCTGCAGACTTCTTATTGCCATTTACACAGTCTTTTCTGCCAAATAAACCCCAGAATATGACATAAAAATGTCACTGGAAATAAAATTATTATTAAAATTTAAAAACTGGTATCATGTGCCATTTAGTGTTTCCATTTTTTGGTGAATTAAAAGCCAGTAAACACAGGAAAGCATGACAATGACTGAATGAGAAATGCAATGAGTGGTCAGCCCTGGTGCCTCCCCTCCTGCTCACCTTTGTGCTCTGTGCACTCAGGTGCTTCTCCTCAGCTTGGTGGTGAATGTGCTGCAGCCTCCTCTGCACTTCCTCTTCAATGAAGGCATTTATCCTTTAACATACAGAGAAGTGTGTGTGTGGATGGGAAAACAGTGACTTCCACAAAAACCCAGACACACTACAAGGCTCTCTGAAATGCTTTAAACCCTAATTACTGCACAGCTCTTAATTGGGAGGCCTCGTGTTGGAGCAGCTTCATCCCTCCTTCAGGAAGGAACAYTGCCTTTGGAATGAGGCAGAGATTAAAAGTGTGTCATTAATGAATCCAATCCAAAAAAGAGATTGGAGATTTCASTGATGCCTGGCAGCTGCCCCATTAGAAAAGGTTTGAGACAATTAAATTTATTTGTTGCCTTAAGCACATATGAAGCAAAACCATACAGACAAGTAACTGTAAACTCAAAAATTACCTAAATACCTTTCAGCCTACAGTTCCCCAGCCCTGTATTCCAAAATAAACTGCCCAGGAGCAGCAGGTGAGGCTCTTGGTTACTCACAGCAGAACATCAGCTTTATTTCCAGACCAATCCTCCAGTACAATCACAGGATTAAATCAAACCCAACCCTGGCAGAATGGTCTTTCAGAAGATTCCTTTCCCAAACTGTTGTTTGCACCCCATGTGAGGAATGCAGGTACCCACCTGTCATCAGCCAGGGGGGCAGCAGGAGCCCTGCTYGGGCTGCCAGGGGCAGTGCTGTGGCACAGCCTCTCCTCCAGCACCCCAGGGCTTCCTTTCTGAGCTCCATCACCCTCRTAGATCTTTTGCTTCAGCTGCTGAATTTCCTGGTCCAGGCTGTGAAGATATCAGAATATGTGATTTGCTTTGGTTTGGAGGTGATTTACAGAGTTCTGAGGGGAGGAAATGAGCCCACACTGCTGTACATGCACATCACACTGCAGACACTGATATTTGTGAAGGTTTAAAAATCAGAACTGCTCCTCAAACAGAGGATTGGAAAATAGAGACAGCTCATAACCATATTGCAAGGGYAGTATTAAAATAACTTCCATCTTCAATAACTTCCATCACAAGAAGTAAATAAATCTTATTAACCCCTAATTAAATATTAACTCCTAAGACTTCACCTATCAATTCTAATCAGAGCAGAGCAGAGCAGAGCACTCCCCCCGTGCCCAGGTGTGAGCTCCTGCCCGGTGTGAGCAGAGCAGAGCAGAGCAGAGCAGAGCACTCACCGCACTGCCCCCATGCCCAGGTGTGAGGTGCTACCCTGTGTGAGCAGAGCAGAGCAGAGCAGAGCAGAGCAGAGCAGAGCAGGGCAGAGCAGGGCAGGGCACTCACCGCACTGCCCCCATGCCCAGGTGTGAGCTCCTGCCCTGTGTGAGCAGAGCAGAGCAGAGCAGAGCAGAGCAGAGCAGAGCAGAGCAGAGCAGAGCAGGGCACTCACCGCTGCCGCTCGTGCTCCAGCGCTCTCTGCTCCGCCTCCAGCCGTGCCTGCAGCCCGTCCTGCTCCCCGCAGCTCCTGTGCAGCGTGGCCAGCTTCTGCCTCTGCTCCTCAATGCCGGAGCCGATGGTGGAACGGCGCTGCAGAGCCGAGTGCCTCCTCTCCAGCCTGGCCACAGCCTGCTCCAGGGCCTGCCTCTGCTGCTTCTCCCTGGATTCCAGGATTTCCTTCTCCTTCCTCCTCACCTTGCCTTCCTGCCGAGCCACGTTGGCTGTGAACTCAAAGGTCTCCTGCAGCTGCTGCAGCTGAGTTGTGCTGGCCCTGTACTGGGCAAGCTGCTCTTCTTTTTCYTCTATTTCCTTCTCTATCTGATAGAGAGTATTGTCCAAGCCCAGCAAGCCCCTGTCCAGCACTTCAGAAGCTCTCTGCTTCTCCTCCAGCAGAGCTGGGAAATGGCTGCTCCTCAGGTACTCCAGCTGCCACACCTTAGACTGCAGCCTGCATTCCACTGGCTTCATCTTGTCAGCYTCTTCAGCCTTGAGTATGGCATCCACAAAGCTTTCATCATCTCTCCTGACATTTAAATGTTCTTCATGTGCAAACTGTAAGTGCTCCAGAGCTCTTTTTTCATCTGTTATTTCCTTTTCTAGGTGATCCATTTGTTGAATTAAATCTTTCTCCAAAATAGCCAGCTGCTCCAGCTGTTTCCTTTTAAACTCTACAAAATCATGCTGTGCTTTTTCTAACTCTTCATGGTTTTCTTCCCCTTCAGATCGGGCTTCCTTGACTTTCAAGAGAGACTCCCTGATCTCTTCAAGATCTCTCCTCTCTCCTTCTACTCTTTGCACATCCCCTCTCTTCAGGAGCTCGATCATGACCTGCTTCTCTCGAAGCTGTTCCTCCAGGTGAGCCACCAACATCACCTGCTCCCTTTCCTGTTCCTCAAGTCTCTTTTTTTCTGATTCCAGCTTAAAATACTGCTCATCTTTTTCCTTTTTCAGTTTTTCCAGTTCACGGAAAATCTGCATTTTCTCTACTTTCTCATTGTGATTCAGTTCTTGCAGTCTCTGCAACTCCTCTTTGACCCGGGCAAAAATCTCCTCCTGCTGCTTTTTCTTCTGAAGCTCTATCTCCTGTTGTTCCCGTAATCTCTCTTCTTCAAACTTCTCTTTTTCAGCCAGCAGATCCTTTAGCCTGCTCTCAATGTGGACAGTTCTCTGTTTCAGACTCTCCTCCTGTTTCCTGATCTGCAGCTGAACTATTTCAGTCTCCTTGCGCTGGGACTCCACCTCTTGCTGCATCCTCACAAGTTCTGCTTTGTCAGATTTCTGCTTCTCTTCCATCTCTTCTATTTGTTTCCTACAGCAAAACATTGACATGAAGTTAGAAAGGTCTGGACTAAGATAACCTTTTATGGACTATATATAAACATTTATGCTTTTAACAGTTTTGTTTTGCTACAGTTAAGATCCTCCATTGCTTGGAAATGACTCAATGCATGAGGCAAATCAAAAAGGGATTCACAGAGTCTGTGGCAGTATAAAATGCTGACAAGTTTTAGGAAGACATGTTATATAGAATTTAAGTTATTAAAAATTAGACTGCATTAGCTCTGTCAAATAGATATAAAGATATTAATAAAACATAATGTAACATATCCATGCACACAGTGCAGAGTAAATATGGGGGGTTTTACATTCATAAATTCTCATGCACAAAAATCTTGCACAGAAGGACTTGATTAGCAATTTGCCTCACCAAATTTAAGCCAASAGATGAATTCAAGCAATGTTTTCACTTTAGGTAACTCCAACTGAATTACTGATAAATAGGATTTAAGACAATGTCCTGTGTAATCTCTTGTACTTGAGGGTTACCATCATCCCCACAATACAAGCAGASACAACCTGCAAGTCAACTCATTATTTTGCCAGTTGGCAAAAGAATTAAAGCAAATCTTTCTGAATAGAAAGAACTGAATTCAGTCTGAATTCAAATTCAACCACTATAACAGAGAAGGGTAAGAATCAGTGATSCTGTGCTGCATTAGCTGCTGAACAGTCTCTTTCAGAGCTTCAGGGATTTCCTGAGTTCTCCTAGTCCAGCTGCATGAAGACTACACCAGAGTGGAGCACAGTGTGAGGCTGAGAAGCAGGAAGGTTTCCAGCCTGGGAAGCTCATCAGAGCTGAGATGTGCAGCAAGGCACAGCCCCAGCAGGTGTGATGGGCCAGAACCTTCACTCAGTGTGCCAGCTAATGACAATGCTTCCTTTGCATCTCAAACCCACCTGCACATCAGCTCTGCAAAGCCTGATAAACCCACCACAGTCTGATGTGAGAGAGGCAGAGAGGAACAGGGGAGTTCCTCCTCTCACAATTCAGTCCAGACACAAACAAACCACAAAAAGGAGACAGGAATTAAGAATGCCATTTGCCATCTTCTACAGTAACACCATGGAAATGRAGAGCAGGGGTGATGTATTTATTGTATCTGTACAATCCACCCYGAGTTCCTTTGCTAAATATCAGTGAGCTCCAAGTCAGCTGTTCAGGATCTCTGCTGGCTGAGTAACAGCACCATGAGCCCAAATCCAGGATTGAAAAGAGTCTATAACTTGTATATACACACACACAAACACACAGAGAACAATGTTACCTTTTGCTTTCTAATTTTTCCAGCTCCTCTCGTTGCTGTCTCTCGAATTCCAGCCTGATTTAAAAAAAGATAAATACAGCAAAAAGGTTTTCTGAATATCACAAAGACAGAAGACATGATGCAATCTTGGGTCTGTTTAGATGATAATGACACAAATGAAGTTTTTTAAGACTACTTTCTACAAGAACAGAAAATAGTTCCTTCATTAAGGTTACAAATTGAGCATCACGATGACATGAGTATAAATAGAAAACAAAATTTCTAGGGAAAAAGYATTTAAAAAGTAAAGTTAAGCAAGACATATGGATGATTAGCATAGCCTCTGTGAGTTAACTGCATGCAGGCATGGCAATCAATACACAGAAATTGAATTTCTCTACCTTAGACAGATTGGTCCTTTTACAGGGAAAAGACTGCCATGGGAGGCAGGGGGAAACAGAATAATCAATTGAGAAAGGAATTGATAGAAAAAACATATTAGCAGTACACAATACTTGGAAATCAACAGCACTTTGTTTTATTGGAGGTTAAATTKGTTAGATTCATAGAACATTTCTCATATTACATCTCAGAAGAATTCAAATGATTATTCTTTCTAAACACATTTTTCAAATGCCAATGACAGCTGATGCAATTCTCTKCACCTCTGGTTTATTAACTCAGTCACTTCTGAGTTACTGAGAAGGGAAAGGGCTGCAAAACTACAGCATCTCAGCWTCACTAAAGAAAAGAACTAAAACCACAGAGGCTGTAACAGTTCCCTGTCAGCTTTACAAAGCACATACACAAGATGTTTTTGTGTTCAGTTTATCCTTATCAAAATCTTTTTCACACAGCCTCTGTTCCCTTTATTCATGTGAGCACTACTGTGAACAGAAAAAAGCATATTAGCTTGAAATTAAAAAGAAACACAGAGATATTAAAAACTAGAATGTACTCTTGCTTCTTTTGTATTAGTGGCACAAAGGCAGTGAATGTGCTCAGTGCTGGATGAAGCAGCCCCATTTGGCACATGCAGAGATAAGAGCAGTGCAGATAAGGGCCAGGCAGTTCTACCTGCACAGGGCTCCAGCAGCTCAATGTGCACAGACCACACCTGATACTGCATCTGTGAGGAGAGGCTGAGCACTGCCAGAGATGTTACAGTGCTGTTCAGCATGCCAATTAATGAGATTAATTAAAAACACAAAACCAAACCAAACTCCCCATACCAAACTGCCTCATCTCCTACTCAAACACAGGCCYTGGCTATGGACAAAACCCAGAACAAAACACCATCAGTCTCTGTAAGTGACTTTAGGAACAGTGGAAAAATCACTAAAAACTGCTTCTCCACCAGAAGCATTCTATGTCATTTTAACTGCTTAATAAAAGTTTCTTCCATATTTTAATTTGGCCACTTATTCAGAGCTACTGGCAGAGAACACAAGATATTMATTTCCCAGCCTTTTTATGCTTCTATTGGTATTATATGAACTCAAGAAATCTTAATTTTCAGTTCAAACTGCATTTTTCCCAGGAAAAAGTTAACTTGTAATTCAGAAGAAAACACAAGCATAAAATTTGCCATGTCATTATTTTGCTGAACTGCTYCAGTCATAATGCTTCTTGAACATTTCAAACAGTGAAATGAAGAATGATTGGAATGATAACTGTGTTTTAGAATATACTCACCCTGGATTGTAAAGCATAACTGCWGACAGATTCTCACAGGATTTAGACAGATCAGTCATAGACAAGCTGAAGGAAGACAGCAGCCCACTCTAACARCAGAACATAAAACAGAAGTGTTAGCCAAGCTTACCAACCCTTACTCTGATGAAATATTAACTGAAGTACATGAGGCAAATGAAAAAAGGCATCATACAGCAATCAAGGCATGTCTATATTAGAAATGCAATGGTGAAAAGGTTTCAATTGACCAAACACTGATTTAATCTCACCTTTCTTTTCTCCCTGAGCTTGGCAGCYTCTTTGGGGTGGTTAAAGCGGAACATGTTGGTTCTTCCCAGCARTATCACAGCACCTGAGAGGAGAACACATCCAAACCCTGACAGCATCCTGAGAGCACCAGGGAGCCTCTCACACACACAACAGGTAAGCAAAGACTGGCACTGAGCAAGAACAACATGAAAATGCAATTTCACAAGTGCATGAGCATGCAGAGTCCCAGCTGCCTTAACTGCTGGACACAGAGAGCTCCTTCCTCTCCCTGCATCTCACAAATGGAACCACACAGGGCAGGAGGAGCTGCCCCAAGGTCAGTCCTGTCCATGGGGTTAAAGAATGGACACAGGGAGAGGAGGCAGCTGCCCCAGTTTGATCCATGCACTCTTTAGCAGTGCTGCTCTGGAAGCCAACAGCAGCTGCAGCTTCACCAGGAACATCCATGAATGTGAGCAAGAACAAACTTGTCCATCTGCTGCTGATCACTGGGTCAGGTCTRGATCCAGCTGCACTGAAAGCTCCAGATCTGCACTGTTTGTGCCCTCACATTGCTCCACGTGGAACACTGMAGTTTATTGTCATTCCAAACAGGATTATCAGACTTTAACACCCAACAGGTATTTCCTGATGGAAGAACATTGAATAATTCATATTGCTCAAGGCACATCTATTATTGTATTGAATCAGCTAAGGTATAGGTCACAAATAAAGAGATTCTGAGCACTTCTTATCACATTTTAAAGACAATGGTACCAAGATTAATACTTCYCTACTAAGAAGTGTATTGTCAGTGATGTCTCACTACTGTCAAAACATGGAAGCTTTCCAAGCTCAGCAGCTCAGAACCAAGCATTTACCTGTCAGTCAGCAGGAAGCATTTTTGAGAAGAAAAAGGACACCATTACACTCACAGTGTGAAAGAGCTGCACTTAAACCCATCACTACAAATTCTCACCATCTCATAATGACATGATGTCCTTAGCAAGGAATGCTTCTCTTAAAATCAGCTTAATTAGGAATTTCAGCTCAAGTGAGGTGATCCAGTCCTGGCTCTACAGTCACTTCTTGCTGTCTACACAACACCTCCATTTCAGATCACATTTGCAGTTTACCTCAGTCAAATCTCAACAAGAATTGCCTTTCATGAATCTGTATGAAATTCCTTCAGYTGCTTTGAAGTTCCCTAAGAGCAGGTATTTAGGGATGCTGTGAGACTGAATGCCAGCAGAGCTGGGATAAATGGGTTTATCTGCACCCCAGTCCTTCCASCAGTGATTCCAGCAGCTYTGYACAYCTCCTGTCCCACCTTCCCCTCARCCTCCTCACACACACAARAGCTCAGCTCAGGGAGGTTTTYATAACTCAGCAACCCCAGCAATGCYTTCCCCTTCAAGCTGTRMATTTCTGGTTTAGGATTTYTCCTTTTGTTTCTTTCTCTCAGGGGATTTTCTCCCATGGCCACGTGGCAATTCTCTGACAACACAAACACCATGGGGYTCTCCTGRAGGTGCTGGGTTGTGGCTGAGGACACAGAAAATTACAACTTTCTATCCCTTTCTACACAGAGAGGTTTTTTTCAGTGCTGCTGCCAGGAGGAAGCAGAGAGGAAGGCTCAGGTGGGGAATACCTTGGTTGAGCTGTGTGGGCTCTGTCACCTGMACACCATTGACAGAGCACTGGGCCCCAGGCAGGGGGAGGAGGTTCACTGTGCCACTGAGATTCTCAAAGATGCAGTGCTCACTTTCCAGATCCAGGCCATGAAGAACTAAACACACAGAAATAAGAKGACATCATTAGACTCCTAAGATGAACATGCTAATAATCATTAATTAAGAACACATTGCATCATACATCAGAGATTATCTTTTCTCATTATTCTAGACAATGTTTTCTTCCTTCCTTTACAACACTMTCCTGGGTGTAACAGTGTAACAGAACAATGCTGTCATTAYAGAAAGGGTAAGAGAATGGSTTTGCAGTAATTGCAGCAGGTGCTSTRTGAAAAAGGACAGTGTTTTTACAGGATGCTATTTCAAGAGTAACAAGAAGTAAATTAGTAACAAGAACAGACTTAAAGCCCACAAGCTCTGCTAGAAGTTGTGCTCTTTGAAGCAAACTCAATGCAATTCAGCTTTCAAACTTTCTAAAAATTGAAATATGCAGAGCACAGAACAATTAACTGAAAAAGGGAAAAAACCACAGGAAGCTTAGTTCCCATATTAGGACACTGGAAGAAGAAAGAACATCAAATYCCATACCAATATCCTGCTCTGTTCTGGCATCTTCTCTGCCAACRTAAGTCTGGCCCTCCTAATGAAAGAGAAACACACATTATTCCAGTTGGAATCTCCTCATCTCCCCCACAAGAACATAATTTATCCTTCCAAGGCATCCAGAGGCCATGGGAACACAGGTGTGCATTTACCTTCAAGTGGTACARGATGATGCCAGTGCTGAGGAGATCATCATCAATGCCAATGAGRTGGGGCAGCTCAGAGTCTAACACAACACCAATCCCTTCCTTCCTCAGAGCCAGGGTTTGCTCCTGTAAAGGACAAARGTTTATTTATTAGGATGTGCAGGAAACACCCCCCTTCCTTCTCTGTCCAGAAATAGGTACCACATGAATGAAAGTGTCCTTTAAAAAGAAATTCAGTAAAAGCAACCCATACTGAGATATCTATAATCAAGGTCAAAATAATTATCCTATCTAAGAGAAACCAAGAWTATGGAACCATATTTCATAGCCAAGCCAGATACCTCAAACACTGACTAAAGTCCATGACAAGCTCCCATCACTTTTTTTTTGGTATGTTCAGCAAAAATGGAATAGAAGMATTCAGAAGGGAAGAATCTCTTGCAGTGTACTACAGAATCTAAACTACAATCCCTGCTGGCATTCCTGGCAGATTGCAGTTCTGCCACACTGCAGTATTTCTGGAACTAGCACAGCTTTGCCACCCACTAACAGAAAACAAGGCTTCCCTGAGAGATGCAAACCTGCTGCACTTTTAGGGAAAAAATGCAAAGCAATTGACCCAAAACTCAAGAAACAACCCCTGACCATTGCATTCTGCTCACTGATCTGAACCTGGACTTGGAGAGCTGTCACCTTTCTGCATTCTGACAGAAACCTTTAGATACAAAAATACTTTTTGTTAGCTAATATAGATTGAATAAAAGGGGAGGTTGTGTTCTCCAGAGGAGGAATGGCATTTGTTACAGTYACACACTGTCAGAACAAGAGCACTGGTGAACAAAAACTTCTTGTTGATACAGGACAAACTTTGGTATTCCTTTACCAAAAGCAATCTGTGGCATTAAGCTTTGAAATATGTTATTATATTAATAAACTCTTAGATTTACTGTGTAAAGCAGCTTATACTTAGACAAAACTACAGAGATTTAAACATAAAACCAAATATAACCAAATTCTCTCCCAGGCATAATTCAATTAAGAATATTAATGACTGYTTAAATTCAGCTAATCAATTTAGGTCTTAAGAGACTGGCAACTTTAAAGGGAAATGGCCAAAAGAAAATTCCTCAGGAGGAAAGCCTCTCARATTTCCCTGGGTTATGGATACAGGAAGGCACAATTTCCATGGGCTAATAGAATCTTAACCTTGAAATCCTCCTTTGCCTCTCTGCTGTGCTCCTGTACCTGACTGGAACTCTGGAACCCATCAAGGTCAGTCAGACCATGGTCTCCTCCCTCCCCCAGTCCATGTGGGATTGTGCAGCCACCTCCCACTGACTGGAACCAGAGAATTAATGAGGGACAGCAAGGTAATTAAAGATTGGGGACAAAGGGCAGCAGAGCACTGCAAACCAGCTGGGCACTTCAACATCTCAAAGGCCTGACTTCTTCATAACTGCCCCAGGATCAGTTCTCAGTGGGAAAAGCTTTCCTTGTAAAGCTGGGATAGCCAAAAAGACAAATGGATCTGTGCTTTCTTCTGAAGGCAAATTAACACCTCAAATGAACACCAGAAATCTGGAACTAAATGCTTCTCTTCTTTCACACAGATCATTCTTGGTTATGTGGCAGTCTGAGTGTAAGAGTTACTGTTCCCTCCAAAAGTCAGGTGCACACCAGTACCTTGCACTCAAAGGCATCACAATCACAGCAATAAACTCCTACATCTACTGCTAAAAACACCAGCAGAGTAAAATGGTCCCAGCATTTCAGAGCACACTGTCATTAGAAACAGCTCATTTGTGAGGCAGATACAAATTCAGAGTTAATCTCCACTGTTGATGCTGGAATGTTCTTTCCCATCCCACAGCCAAATCCAAAGAGAAATCTACATTTTGTCTCTTTCTTTATTAATACCTCTCTGCTGATCCTTTGGGAGAAAGTTGTTAGGATATATTCTTCTTCTTCCAGGAGCTTCCACTGATTTCAATTTAGAGCACCTTCCTGGCACAGGATAATTAATGGGAAAGCAGAACAAATGCCCAGGAGGGATTGCTGAACAAGGAGCATCTGAGCTGTAGAAAGGGTTTCAAAAGCAGCCCCTTGTGTCTGGGTCCCTTTCCTTTGAACACCACCTCCAAGCTCTAGAGATGCACTGAAGCCAAGCATGGCCTGAGTAACCCACAAATGCACTTGGAAGGAGGAGGGCAGTGAAATGTTTGGCTACTCCTGGACACTTTGGAAATGCACAGCTTCATCAACCAAACTGGGTTTTTTATTTAACACATGCTTCATCAGGGCTGGGTGAGCTCAGAAATGGCAGTCCCCACTTGTGCCTCTCTTATGGCCCAGCTGCTTTCAAGTGGAAAAGTTTAACACTGAAATAAAATATCTGAATGAAATCCAAAYTAAGCATGCAGAAGAACCTGCTGATTGTCTCTGCAGTGACATCTAGTGCAAGAAATCAAACCCACAGTGGAACAGGCTTCCAGAGAAAAGATGCTGTTTTCATTTACTGACTGATTACTGACCAAGATAAACAAGAATAACTAAAACTCTTAAAACTTTCATATSATCTGTTCCTCTGCACAGCACTCCCAAGGCAGCTGATTCTATCAAACATAGGATGTTAATAAGAGACTCCTTATTGTGAATGTGCATTTTTTCTTTTCCATACAAATTCAGCTTGATAAATGAACATCTATTACATAATTGTTGGAGGACAAACAGAGGCCTTTAAATTTCTCATGCACTTTTTAGGGGCAGGATTAAAGCCTSTTTACTTTCAGAAGTTCCACAGTTGGTTTTTCAGGAGCCCAGGAGCTTGTACAGCTCCTCCACCCTGCCCTTCACAAGTGGAAGCAGAATTTTGGGGGAAAGCAGAAGGTGCTAATTGAGAGCACTTCTCACCTGAGCACTGAGCAGAAAAAAAAAACTGAAACGTGCACAAGGGATGCAAAATAAAGTGACACTAAAAAAAAGAGGTCTCTAGGAGAATGACAACATATGCAGTCAAATAAAGTAGCCACATCAAAAGAAGTTTTGTACCAATTAATGCCTCAAGGCAAGAGAAAAATCAAAGTTGGACAGGTTATCCCAACAAGAGGAAAATGTATTTATTTGACTTACTTTCAGAATATCTTGGGTTTCATTCCACTTGTTAGTCCACTCTTTGGTCAGTTCTTGTACCTATGAAAAACACCAAATATTGAAGAAAATCACATCTCTYCCAAAGTCCTTGCTAAATGCATTCCCAAGGAAGTGCTAAGTGTTTGTGTCATTGCTTGTGAAGTTTCATGCTCCAGCATTCACAGGAGCACTGATGCTCCTGCAGGAAGTTGCCATACCTCCAATACTTCTCCCTCAAAACACAGAATTCTTATTTACACTGAGATGAAATCAAAGCCTGGCATAATTACTTCAAATAATTGTCTACCTCCACATAATTCCATAAAGTTATCCAAACCATCTGGATTTTTTTCCAGTCTCCACATTTGGCTGGATTGTTGGAACCCTTGGTGAGGAGCACACAGTGAGGTACCTGAYCTGAGACCCTCCTGCACAAAGGCAGCCAATGAGGCACTGCACATGTTTATACACACCAGATTCAAATCCTGACATTTTCTGAAATCCCACCCCACACCACAAGTTCTCAACTCCCTGAAAGCACAAAAGAGGTGACCCTTCTTCCCATAAATCTTTTGCTGTTTTTTCTACACACTGACTATTTTGTTACTGTGATTATTTGCTGTTCACTGCTGTGATTTAGTGCCTTTTCCCTCTCTAGACTATTTACAAACAAACGTTTTTAGGAAGGCAAGCTGGGAACAGTCTTTCCATTTTCATAAACAGAACTGCTCCATAAATATCAAAGATATATTTTGTTCTTAGTTACAATGTCATATGAGTTATATTAGGATAACAAAATTACTAATTCACACACTTTTGTATTTTTAAAGCATCAGTGCAATGCTGCTGCTGGGACAAAACTTAGCTGCACATTAAAAAAAAAACCCTGAAAATTACATTTGATGTTTAAAAACTGCTTTATGAAATGATAACTCACCCTTGCTTCATTCTGCTGAAGCTTTTCTTCCATACTTAAAGCTGTTGGAGAATCCAAGAGTGCAATCTAAAATCACAACAAGTAAACACCATTCAAAAAGAAAACTGTCACAGTTTCTGGGGGAACCAAATGAAATGCAATTGTTCAGCTTTCCTGAGTCTTTAGCATAAACTCCTTTGAACTTTAATATAAATCATTTTACCTTGAAATACTGCAAACAGAATAATCAAAATCCTGTCAAAGCAGATATTTCAAATACAAATTGGTTTGAGAATACCATTTTCACTTGCTACATACACATGGTCACACACACATTTATAACTTAACTCCCAATACAGCTCTCTTTATATTTCTAAAAAACATGAACATTTATTATGCATGAATAGTTACCTATTCTGCTTTAAACTAAGCTTAACTGAGCCTGTGCAGTGCCTGTTCATGGCAGAGCAAGAAAGAGAATCATGCAAAAATCAAGCAGAGCAGGATTTTTGTTTTCTTACACTACCACTGARAACATTTTTACACATTTAGCATGTTATGTGCTTTAAATCCACTGATAGTCTACATTTTCAGATTTATACATCTTAAATGAATTTAATAAAATAATAACTTTAACCCTTCTACTTGAGATTGTGCACAAAGCACCCTCCAGCCCWGCAGGACAGAGGCAGGTGTGCTCCTGCCCAGCCTCCCCATGCTGTGCTGTCCCACACACACTGCAGCCCAGGTTATAGCAAGAGAAACATAAAACCCTAAAATCTTTTTTTAGAAGAGGGGATCTGCTGGCCACATGGCAACTGAGCCAATCAGGAAACTAAAACTCATTCCTAGCCTCACACAGCTTGTTTATCAAATCAATATCATGAAAGATAATCACCTCATGACATGCTAGAAACAGATGTTAGCACTGAAGGAGGGTGAGACAGGGCTCCAAGTGCAGCTCACCTGATTCCCTTGGGCCAGCAGGGCTTTCAGCCTGGCTATCTCAGCTCTCAGCTCCCGGATCAGCCTCACATTGGGGTCCTCATTAATGGTGGGCTTGTTGATGATGTTCTTGGCTCTGTTTGCATAGCGRAGGGTGCTCAAAGTTTCTCCATAGTTGACATCAGCAGGTGAAATAGCTGAGGACATGGAATCACAAGCAGTTTGTCTAGCATCATATGTTCCATGGACTGAAGTTAGATTTTAAAAATCAGATAAACTCAGTGTGGGTGAGGAGACAGAAATGTCATTTACCAGTGTGGATACAATTGTTCTAACCCCACTCCCATGTCACTGTACCTGCACAGGTAAACACTCCAGGAGACAGCTGCATTAGGATAATCAGGTCTAACAACCAAGTGTTGCAAAGAGACCTTGCTGTCCATCTATTTAACATCCACATTTCCCCAATGTAAACATAAATGTCTATAAGAATACTTCACAGGCTTTCTGGCAATTTTTTACAGAAAGCACAAGGAAAACAAATGGCATGGATTCCCAAMACATCCCCAAAATCCTGCAACAAAGGAACTGCTCTCCAGAGAATCTGACTGGTTCTGAAGGACCAGAACATGACCTGATACATTTTATTCCCTCAATTCTGCTATCCCACATTCCCAGAARGGGAAATAATTCAGAAAGAGTCAGCTCCAAGCACTTACTGGCAATCATGATAGTTTTGGAGTTTCCTCCTAGGCTATCCTTCAACAGCCAGGTCAACACTGAGTCCCTGTAAGGCACAAATACTTGTTTCTTCTTGGAAAGAGGGTTTGTTGCATCCTGAGATAAATCAGCTGTGATGAGGAGGTAGAAAAAAAACCTGAAATTAGCTCTTTTCATTTGTTTTCAAAAACATGTTAGGCCACTGTTTGTGTAAGTAAACACAAAGGTATTTAATGACTAAAAACACCTCAAGACAGCACAAAAGCACAAAACCAGAGACTTACCTAAGGCAGAAATTACATTTCCCAGAGTAACTAGAGATTTGTTAATGTTCCCTCCTTCCTTTAATCTAACCCCTGTGGCACCAGTGGCATCTGCTCTCTCACTCCCAGCAAGATCTACCAAATGAATCTTGCTAACAGTTTCACATGGCATTTCAGAATCAAACTTAGCCTAAAGAAAAGAGAAAATAAAACAAAAGAAGTATGTTAAGCTAAGAAATAGTGCAATTTTACAGAATCAAATTTAGTGGCCTTCTTCATGACATGACTGCATTTAATTCCTCACAATAGCAGATCTTGACAAGACAATTGTATTGGAGGTGCTGCTGAAAGACATTTGATAATGAATGGCTGCATAACTCCCATATTATTTCTTTGAAGTATAATGTTTGCAACATTTTAGCCATTTACAGACAAGCTGTGATACTGTGAGTTATAATTTACATGATACACCATGCACTGCATCCATTTCATTAAGCTTGCAACATTTACATTATATTTATTTATTYCTTTTGAACAAGTTACAGCATGCACAGACAAACTGACACTGAATTTCTCCCCCAGCTCCAAGTTCCCTTCATCCAGCAGGGCATCCAGGGGCTTTGTAAAACCCCCAGAAACAACAACAAAGAGCAGGAGTCATAAGGAAAGGAGTTCCCTACATATAAGAAGATCACTAAGCTCTACAGAGACATGTCCAATCTCTCTGAGCAGTTTGGTTCCATTACCTGAGTGAAGTTGATGGTGAAAATGGCATGTGACCTGCTGCTAACATCATTCATTCCAGTGGCAGCTGTTGTCCTGTTTAGATTTCCTGCATCCATAAGCTCCTCAACATCAGCATAATTTTGCACTAAATGTTTAGACAAGTCTGAAGAAAAGCAGAGTGTTACAGTATGCTCATAGGTGTCCTTAATTTTCTTTATGTTTCTTTATGTATTCTTAATTTTCTTTACAAAAAGATTCAAATTRTCCTCACTACTGCAAATGATTGTTGCAATTAGCATTTATTGTCATCACCTAAGGAAAGGAATGAGGCTTCATATGAACACTGGACAACTTAGGCATTCACAAGAAAAAAGAAAAACACCTGCAATCTTACTAAATGATTTAGTGGAATAATATGAACGTAACCCCACAAGAAACATGAACCTTCCCTGGCAGAGAACAGATTAAGACAATTAGAWCCTAATAGGCTTTCATTTCATCTAAATATCTAAGATTTACAAATTATAGTCAACAAACTATTAAAACCAACTGCATCTCATAACATTACTTTAAAAATGKGTTACAAATTTACAGATAACAAACTCTGCAATAATTTCAGGACTGGGAGAGCAAGTGGAGATGCAAAATGAGGAGCTATTCCTCCAAAGCCTTTTCCCAGAGTCAAGCACTGCACCCATCACCATTTATACTCTCCAAGATAAAATGTTCTGTGCAATAGACACTCCACTTTAGAGTCTCTAAAGGCACTGGAACATGCAGTGTGGAAGAGCTGCAGGGTTTACCCTCCACRTAGGGCCCCTCCTTGGGGTGCTCCCGGATGCGCAGGTTGTTGCTCTTGGACGATTTGCGCCGCAGCAGATCCCGCACACGCTCGTTGTAAATCTCCAGGTAACTGCAAGGGAAAGGACACAAAGCCACTGACTGATCCCAGAGCCTCTCATCAAAGGAAAGCCATGGTAACACAAGTGGGAAAGCAARACAAGGAGAAAGCAAATAGACCCAAAGTTGGGTTATGATAATAATGACCACAAGGTCTTGAATCGTAAAGGAAAAAGCCAAAAAAGCTTTTTTTGTGGAAAGTGGAAAGAAAGCAACATCAAGATCTCCTRATGTTAGTCTGAAACAAAAGGTAAGAAAAAGGAAGATACTGTCCAGCAGCAAAGGCATTTGCACTACCATATGAATGAAGCAATATGCACAGCTCTTGCACTGAAGGTACAAGTACTGCTCACCTGGACTGCGAGTGCCAACAAAAATCAATTACAGGACTGAGGCCAAGCATAAAAAGCTATTTCTCAAAAATATGCACCCATAGATACAGTGAAGCAGTGGTTGTAGCTGGCACAAGTTTGCTCACTCCCAAKAAGCCAGACGTACCTGACCTCAGTCCTGAAGGACGCCTCGTTGCGCTTGCTCTTCTCACTGATGGTGCTGAACAGCCCCTCACAAATGCGAGGTATCAGACCTGCATCACCCTGCAACAACAGCAGCTCTTCATTGCAAGGACACACATGCATGCAGAATAGAGTTTGGAAAATAAAACCCTAGATGCCTAGTGGGGAGTTTAAGACTCCAAAAAGGGGAAAAAAACCAGAACTTTTCAGCAAATATTCTCTTGCCCTTCATTTAACTGCAGACCCTGTTCTTCTGTGCTATCTAACCAAAAAACCTCCTTATTGCAATTTAAATGTACTGAGTTTTGCCCATATTCCTTAACCATAAGGAGGAAATTGTTCTCTTCCTTTCTTCTGTAGCAGGCTTTCAGGTCTTAGAATACTTTTGATCCCCCATAGTCTTGCCTTCTCTGCATACCCCAGTCTGACTTTGCTGGTATTTTATGGATATCTGCTCATTTCAGTACCTCTGCACAACATCCCAACTGCCCCACATATTTCTTGAAATGATTGCTGTGCATTGAATTGCAGAAGAAGCCTTCCAGAGCCAAGAACARCAAATATTGAAAACAAAATGAGAACAGAACCTAGGCTTTTTAAAGAGAAGTAGGGAAAAAAGAATATTTATTTCCAATTCAAGTTTCCTTATAGCACTGTAGTCTCTCTGACAGGGCCATCAATTTTGAAGCATTTAACTTGCCAGCTGAGTATATTTTATATGCACTCTATACAAAGCCAGATTAAAGTATTTATGTATCATGCCAAGAAGATTAGACCTTTATTATTGAATAGTGTCAAACAAACTTCAGCTTCTATTCATTTGCAAACTGTTTTGATGATTACAGTTATTATATATAGTGAGGCAGTCTCATAAAAATGTCACTTTTATAAATTTCTGAAATAGAAATCCACATCTAGGTCGTGAGATCCTTTCTGGGTATAAAAGTCTATTCTGCCTATGATATTGAGGTAAATATAAAGCTACTTATTTTGTGACAACTGAAAGGAAAAGATTTGCAGCTGATTTACTCTCCTARGCTAGAGGAGGTGCAAAGAGCCCAATCTTACTACATTTCACAAGAGTGATCTATCCAAAGAAGGATAAGTGGTAATATTCCCCTTTTCATTTCTCCTGGGAGAAGGCACAATCCATTTCTTTTCCCCAGGATGAAGGAATRGAACCTGCAGAGGCTGCAGGGTGAGCAGGCTCCATCAGTCAGCCTCTCTGAACTGCCCCACTGCCCAGGTGCAGCAGCTTCTCTCTGTCCCTGGGCAAGCACAGAGGTGAGTGTGGTGACAAGGGACATTTTCAGGTCCATGTGAGCAGGATGGTGGCCCGTGCTGGCTCTGGCCCAGCTCCCTGCAGGCTGGAGCTCAGTGTCTGTACAAACACAACGTACCGCGTTGCCCATCATGGTGTAGGACTTGCCAGAGCCTGTCTGCCCATAGGCAAACACACAGGCATTGTAACCCTCAAAGGCAGACTTCAGCACTTCTGTGCCAAGGTTTTTGAAAACCTAAAAATAAAAGAAATCATGTTTAAGTCACCAGAAGCTTGGGGAAGAAGTTAAGTCATCAGCCCAAATACTGCAGAACACAACACAATGGCAAAACACACAGTTACGTACTCTAGGAGAGGAAATTAATGTTTCAAATCAAATACTAACTCTTATTACCATATTTCTTTTACAGGTTTGGTTTTTATTTCTTTCCTTGTCACAGAATACTTGACATGTTAAATTGCTATTTCCTTTTCTAAAGCCCCAATTTCTTGCAGCAATCTCAGCTACTCCACTCACTTTTCATTATCGTTATTATCTACTCACTTTTTCTGTCTTCCCCAACTCTCTGCAAATTCTGCAAACATCCAGTCCCCTCTCAAAAGGGAACGTTTTGGTGATTCTGTCAGCTTCTTCCTTTGTCTTTTTGGAGGGTTTTGTTTGGATRGTTTGGGGTTTTTTTGCTTTAWTCAAGTGTAAGAACATGACCCATAATCTCCTCTGTATTTTCCCCTAAGTGGCTTTCMTGTAGCAATGCTTTTTAGGCTGGCAAATGGAAATTTGTTTTTAATGTGGTAAGGGACCCTCTTCCATCATTTAACCCCTTCTCTCTTACCCTCAACATGCAATAACCGTTCATGATGCCTCCTTCACATCCCATAATATATAAATATATAAATGCAGCTCTCACCAGATTCCTTCACCACCTTCCTCTACAACAGTGGTGGAAATCACAGATTTGCCTGACCTTTCACCACCATCACCCCTCATTTCAACCCACACCCTCACTGGGCAAGARGAACACTTGGGGCACCATTTCTCCCACCTAAAACATGAATCTGTGTCTCACCATCCAGACAAGATTTTCAAAAATCTCAGATGCCTCCCATAGTTTGGCTGCTTGGTTTAAACTCTCCAAGGCATCCAAAGCCATCTTTAACAGTGAATGGCACACACAGTACAACCTCCCAGCTTCTCCCTGGAAGGATTGCTGGGCAATTTCTTTAATCACTGATCTTCCTACATGCCTTTGGAATGCTTCAGCTGACCTTCCCTGGAGCAAAGGAGTTACAGGGCTATAACCAGTTATGTTGCTCAAAGAAGAACAACAAAGATCAGCCAAAGCTGCTTYATTCTTTCCCCTATTTTTCTCTGTGTCCAAGTTTTTACCTGGAAAGGAAAAAGATMAATTATTAACATTTAAAAATCCTACCATTTCTTGACAAACAAAGCTGGGACTTTTACTGTCTGCTGAGAAATAGGAAAAATCATAGGTAAATGTTTTGGTTCTTTCTCTTCCTGTGTCTCCAGTAGCACCCTCTGGTATCTATTAAAAACAAAGAAAACAGAGCTGGTCCAACACATCCTGCTGAAGTAATTAAAAACATTTGACAAGAAATAATCAGAATGTAAATCTAACATACAGCTATACACATTCAGAAATGTCTGATGACAGGTCAGGGTATGATTCCAGGAACACTGACACAATCAGGAGGAGGTRTGCCCTTCAGAGCAGCAATTGTGTGCATTTTAGCTCACTGCTCCAAACCCCACAGCACATTTTTGTCACAATACTCAGGGTCAGTTARGTGGGTCCATGTGTGATGTTATTACAGTCAGGAATTACCCTACACATGTAATTTCTGGGAACAGTTTGCACCTTGACCAGCACTTCAGCTGTTCCAATTAAAGGTGTGCCATACCTGCTGTTWAGGGCAATCAGCATGTTCAGGACATGACAGCTGACACTGCTCTTCAGCAATTCTCACCCTGCTCCAATCCATGCTGGAGAAACTACCCTCTGAAACTCCTTTTCACACATYAGTCATGAGAAACCCATTTGCTGCACATGGCTGCCCTTGCTGAGAGAAGTGTTACAATTTACCATTAAAGAKTACAGCAAGTGATGGCTACTTTGGGTTTGGTTCATGTGCATGGGAATTTCAGAAGGCTTCTACAGATGAAGCAAAGCTTTAACAGCTATCAGGAAATACCTCTGTTCTACTGCTGCTTTCATCTCCCAGCTAAGTAATAAACCTTTGTAATAAATMTGAAAGCTGAGTGATAAACCTTTGAAGAAGTGATGAGCCTATTGAGTGGCCTTCAGAAAACCAAAGTGCAGCAAGTTAGCAGTGTAAGCTGGCTTTCCCAAAGCATTATTTAACATTATTGCATTTTACCAACCAGGGGCTACTGAGCACAGTGCAGCAAGCATAACTCTTCTGTCCTGCCATATTCTGGCAGCTGTTGAGTTACAACTTCCTTTCATAAATTGTGTTTACTCACCTTTAAGTTAGTGATTGTTGTTTTATTTTTTTCCATTGATATAATAAACTTTGCATTAAGATCTTTCTCCCTGGGGGAAAAAAAACAATACAAAAGACAACAGACTTGAGTATGTTAAATAAAACACACCACAGTKATGCAGGGTCACATTTCCACCCATCAGCCTGCCATAGTCAATTCTCAGAATCATTCATTTTTATTTTATTTGTTTAATTCTTGTGCCCAATGTTTATTTACTTCTATGGAATGTATGTGAAGTACTTGGGCTTGCCTCCAAATCCCTTCATCTAGAAACAGAGCAGAAGCTTGAGGAAACCTGCTTCAGAAATGTAACTCTGCAAGCCAGTTAAGTGCTTTGTTCTTAATTGGAAGTGCTCTGACCCAAAGCCCAGCCAAGTCCAATACATGGCTCTAAGGAAGGGCAGAACAGAACACAAGGTAAGCCCCAGCTCCTCACCAACATTCCAGCAGCAGCAGTTCCCACTTCTCCATATGGTCTAGGTAACAGGGACTGAATGCTTAAATCACAAAAACCTAGCATTTTAAACCTCTCTTAGAAATAAGAGAAAYAACTCAACCATGTGKTCTGAGTTCTGATGCATYCTAGCAGTGAAGGAAACAGACTGTACTACCAACACAGAATCACACAGCTTTGTGACTTCCCAAAGCACCAGGATGCCAGGAAGGAAAAACTCAAAARAACCCAAGTGTTAGCTAGGCAATGGAAGAGTAAGTAATCCTTAAGCAACCCTCTGCCATCACGTTTCATTCCTAACTCCATGCTCAGGATGTATTACACAATTAGCAGTGCTGTGACACCACATGGTGCAACTCYTCCATAATGCAGGAGCCTTCCCATAACCACTCATCAACTGTGTCTTCTCTAATTAAAAATGACTCATGAAATGAGCTGCATTATATTATTAAACTTCAAACAGACCAAAGCAAATTTAACTAAATTAAATTTAACTCCATACAGTATCATGKTAAGGATTTTGAAATGAACACCTGGCTGTAAAGTTCCTTTGAATGGGCAGAAAGGCCTTTCCTCTAAAATTCTCCAGGAACCCAAAAAGGCAAAGGGAGCCCAGAGAGAGGAGTCACATGCAAGGGACACTTGCCAAGGTGCCCTGCCTTGGCAGGGGGCTGGAGCAGATGATCTCAATAACAATTCTGAGAAACCACTAAGAGAAACATGATTACAGCTCACCATGCCTTCCCTATTGCAACAGGAAAAGCTGTTGGATCCTCTCAGGTTTAGGATCTGTCTTACAAAACATAGCACGAGGCCAGCAGTGACTGACAGACAGGAACACAGTGCTGGCTCCCACACCAAACACAACTGTGCCTCTGCAAAGGGTCAGCACTCCACAGCAACATCCCAGGCACTGAATCCAGCTTCCTTATCATGTTTCATAACCATCTAACACCATCCCATAAATGCCAARGTTTCAGCAACTTCACCTGGCAGGCTCTGCACAGTTTGCATGGGCACACAGCAGTTTCCAGAGGAAGCCTGAGTTGCCACACAGCTCTGACAAAGCCATTTTCTCACCCTGCCCCTTGGGCCACACCAGGCCTCTGCCTGCTCYTAGGTTTGCCCTTTTCCAGTGGATCACAAACCAGTTTCATCATTYTCTTGGTAGGCTCAGATCCAGMCCCRTCCAAGTCACCCTCCCACACGGAACAGACACACCAGGTGCAGAGCCTTTGATATTCCTTTACAACACTTGCACTCACAGGTGACAGGTCTGTGTTTGCACTGCCTGTCACAATTACCAGCCTTCTCTTCTGCCCTTAGTAAATCCCAGGTAAATCCTCCTGCAGAACTTCTCCATGCTGCCAAAACATTGCACATAACAAGTCTCATCAACATCCTGCAGATCAATGCTAATTGTTGTCAGATTCTTGAAGGAAGAGGGCAGTGTATACACAGAATAATTTTTAACATTTTTAAGAACCACATGATTCTTATGTGGGAGAGGGCAAGGGGGAAGCAAGAGGGTGTGACAAGATTATTCACCAACCCAGACCTCCAACCACTCAGCTCCATCCACCTCAATTATTCAGAGCCAACCTGCAGTATTTTTGCCTTCCTACCTTCATCAGCTCTATTTTCATAAGGTTTGTCTTTCCCTCCCTGAAAACAAGACATTGAGCAGCTTTCAGAAGGTGGCAAACTATGTATTTTAAACACTTGAATCAGATCGAGTGAGAGGAACAGTGGCAGTCTGATGGGCTGTGCTTTAAATCACTTTTCTTCTGAACTTCTACATCACTTCAGAACAAGGCAAGAGGAAGAGCACATAGATTCTGGCATAGAATCTGACTGTTTTCCACACATGGTTCTTAAATTAGACCATTAACTCAATCGTGCATATTCCACACATATTTCATGAAAGAAAGCAGTGTTTGTTTCCCAGACACAGCTCAGGAAGTGGGTGATGAACTCCTGTCCATACAGTAAGACTGTATATATAATTGGTTTATATATATACACACCTCTATATAAATATCTATCTATATATATAGATAGGCATGGATGCACTTATTTTCAGCATAAGATGATAACCTTTCACCATAATAGCTCCAAACGAACTAGACGACAACAACCACGGTCTCTCAAGCGGGTAGAGAAGGCTGCTGTTTCCAGATAAAGTAGGTTTCTTTCACATTTTATAAATCCTGACTTTATACAGCCCGATTACACATCCCTGGCAGGTCCCCCCTCTCAAAGAGTTTCCTGCCATCACAGAGGGACCACAGCAACGCCTCGGACCATGACACTGAACTTCCCCGGCAGAGCCCCGCTGCTCTCCGCTTCAGCCAGGAACCACTTCCCAACCTCCCGGCAGGGCTCCTGCGGGGCACAGCGGCTCAGCCGAGCGCCGGGAGCCCCTGCACTGCCGGCACAGCCCCGCCTCCGGAGCTCCCCTCCCCGGAGCTGTCACCGCCCGCAGCGCCGGCACACGGCGCTCCTCGCACCCCCCGCGAGCGACACTGCTCCCGCCGCGAACAAGGCCGGGGCGGCCCCTCACTCACCTGCGGTTCATCGGCCGCACTCGCACGGCCACCTTCACGGAGGCCATGGCTCATGGCCGCCGGCCCGGCCGTCCCTCAGCGCCGCCGCGCCCCGCCCGCCGCCGGGCCCGAGCCACGCCACCCCCAGCCTAGGCCGCGTCGCTATGGCGACCGCCACCCGCCTCAGCCGCGCTACGGCGGCCGCGCAGGGACAGAACACCCCTCGCCGCACGGGGGCGCGGCCGCGCTGCGGGGACACGAGGGGCAGCGGACACGCGAGCGGGAGCGGAAAGGCGGGGAAAGGAGCTGGGAAAGGAGGGGTACAAACAGGTACTGCGGGTGGGCATTGGGGAATTTCTCCATAGAGCCATCCTCCGCGGTATAGCTATTTACTGGAGGATTGAATGCTCACATACATATATATATATATCTATCTATCTCACAGAATCGCAGATTCAGTTAGGTTGTATATATATATATATATATATATATATATATATATATACACGTGTACACACACACGCACACACACACAGAGATATGTCACAGAATCGCAGATTCAATTATGTTGGAAAAGACCTCTGAGATCATCGAGTCCAACCTTTGACAAACACCATTGTGTCAACTAGACCAGGGCACGACCAGTCTTTCCTTAAACACCTCCAGGGACAGTGACTCCACCACCTCCATGAGCAGCTCATTCCACTCTCTAATCACCCATTCTGTGAAGAAACTTCCTGAAGTCCAACATGAGCAGCCCCTGGTGTGGYTTAAGACTACAAAGGGGTCAACCCTCACCTGGSTACCACCTCTTGTCAGGAAACCACTTGGTTATACATATGCACATATATGTATATATACACACACACACATATATATACAGCCCTCTATAAATATATAACTCCCTGTTATACTTAGAAATTTTTACATATGGAGTTATAGATATGTTTTATAGAGACAGCATATATAATATATATACATATATCAACATATGGGGAAGATAGCTATATATTTATCTATCTGTCATTTTTATCTATGGCTATCGATATGTTTCTATAWACATCACAGAATTTTTAGGGTTGGAAGGGACCTTTGAAGATCACCCAGTTTACCCACCCCAKCAAGGCASGGTCACMTAGAGCAGGTGACAAAGGAACATAYCCAGGTGGGTTTGRAATACCTCCAGAGAGGGAGACTCCATGCCCACCATGGGCAACCTGTTCCAGTGCTGTGCTACGCTCAGGGTAAAGAAGTTCTTCATGTTCAGCTGGAACTTCTTGTGGTTTAGGTTGTGGCGATTGCTCCTTGTCCTGTCACTGGGAACCASTGAAAAGAYCTGRCACCCTCCTCCTRGCACAGATATTTGTCTGTATTGAAAACAAAACAGGACAAGACAAACTCACCACACTTATCTTTGCTTATTGCTCTATTAGGACAGGACAAGCCCTTGGGCAAGAAATGCCCGTTTCGGCTGACAACAGCCTTTTATCCCTTTTTATCCCTTTTTATCCCGTTCTATCCCTTCCCTCCCGCTCCCCATCGGCGCTATCGGCGCTCGGCGCATCGACTGCTCTGCGAGCGGCTGTGCCGCCTGCGCTGCGCCTGGCCGGACGGGACGGGCACGGCACGGCGCCATCGAGGGTGGGCCGGAGAGGGGCGGTGAGGGGTCCGGGACAGGAGAGGGGAGCTGAGGGGATTCGGGATAGGAGAGGGGCGGTGAGGGGCTCTGGGATCCAGACAGCAGAGGGAAGGTGAGGGGCTCTGGGATCCGGGATCCGGGACAGGATAGGGAAGGTGAGGGGCCCTGAGGGGATCCGGGAAGTGTTGGCGGCTATCGCGGCCGGGGCTCGGAGCGCCCATAACGCCTCCCCGTGTGTGCTCTGCCCGCAGCAGTSCCGCACACCATGGACATCAGGCCGAACCACACCATCTACATCAACAACATCAATGACAAGATCAAGAAGGAAGGTGCGGGGGGCTGCCGGTGCCTCTGGAGCGGGGGGTTGGCCCCTGGGGCCCGGGCGTGCACTCGTGGGCGGCACTGGCCTTACAGAGGGGCTTTGGGCAGCTCCCGGGGGGCTCTGAAGTGCCARACGAGAGGCGGTCACTGCCGAGCTGTCGGCAAACGCCTCTTGTAATGCAAGTGTTCAAGCTAACAAATGCACCTCGCACTAGATCAGGCTGCTCAGATCTCCCTGCAGCCCAGTCTGGAATGCTTTCAGGGATGGGGAGTCCATCACCTCTCTGGGCAAGCTGCTCCAGTGCCTCACCATCCTGGCTGTAAAGAATATTTTCCCTCTCAGTCAGGAGCCGTTCCCCCTTGTCCTGTCACTCCAAGCCATTGTAAATAGTCCCTCTCCACCTTGTAGGCTCCCCTCAGGTACTTCAGGAAGGCCCCAGGTCACTCCTGAGCCTTCTCTTTTCCASACTGAACAACCCAAATCTCTCAGCCTTTCCTCACAGGAGAGGTGCTCCATCCCTCTAATCAACTTGGTGGCCTTCTGCTTCTGCTGTTGCACACCAGCTTACAAAACCTGGGCAAATAAACTTGTACTGATGCAGCAGTTTTGACAAACTCATGTTTGTCACAAACTGTGTGAGCTAAAGCTCATAACAAACACCCTCCCCAAAGAACAGCAGACTCACTAGGAGTGGAGATTTGCATGTGACCTGTTCTAATCTGATTTCTCCTTTGGTGCCCAGAGCTGAAGAGGTCCCTGTATGCATTATTCTCACAGTTTGGTCATGTGGTYGACATTGTGGCTCTGAAGACCATGAAGATGAGAGGACAGGCATTTGTTATATTTAAAGAACTYGGTTCATCCACCAATGCCCTGAGACAGCTACAAGGCTTTCCCTTCTATGGGAAACCAATGGTAAGTGGTTCTGTTACCTTTGTACAGAAGAAGAAGACCCTGCAGGTGTGATCAGTGTTCTGGGGAATGAACTGTTTTATGCAGTTGTTACCTCAGTCAGGTCACATCCTGGGGATCACCTGCAGAASAGRCTGCAGGTACATCACACACACTTTGAACTTAACATTTAGATTTCTTCATGGGGGGATTTTTAATGCTGGATTAAAGTTTTTAAGATCTTAAATACTTCCATTTTACTCATCATGTCTTCCACTGGACTGGTTAAAYTAATTCTGTAATRTTAYTGAAATTGSATTAGTTTTCAGTTACTTTATGTAGAGTAACTGTAACTACTCTTAGATTTGTAATGAATAGCTAGAATGTGATGCTTCCTGTTTGAGGTAACACTGAGGAGGGTGAAGATCTCCAGTTTGCTTTCCAGATGTGACCAGTGGTTTTGTTTTTAAGTGCTGGCTAATTGCCTGCCTGTAGATCACCACACCAAATAACTGTACTTCAGTATAACTTCAGTGAAACAAAAGCAGTGCTGACAGAACATGATTCAGTAATGTACTCCATACCATGCAGAGCAGCACCATYGACCTGCTTTGTTCTTGCCTGCTTGGGTAATTAGGCATCTGTTAATTCTGCAGCTGTGGGTGAGGTGTAAAGCCAGCAGTTTTCATAGAAGCTAGTGGCAGTTTCCTCAARTGTCCTCTGTGTGGCTCARATGGATCTCTCTGTGCATTCTACCYTGAAAGATATTAAAAAGATGTTAGATAAATGGAGTTCTGATTTCAATGAGCTAAAGTTAGTAATTTCCACCTTAGGGGGTTTTTTTAGGCTTCTGTAATTGTGTTCAGAAATAACTATAAGTGTACCTACACTTTATAACAATGTTTAAATAGAAAAGGTTCCTGCAAAAAAAAAAGTGTAAATCCCTAGTCAGTGTAAGTGGTGCAGAATGTTGATTATTATTAACTGCAGGATGTACTCTGGTTTTTCTTTTACMAAGCGTATTCAGTATGCAAAAACAGACTCTGACATCATCTCTAAAATGCGTGGCACTTTCGCTGATAAGGAGAAAAGAAAGGAAAAGAAGAAAGCCAAAACTCTGGAGCAGTCAGCAAATGCACCAAATAAAAAGGTTGTCCAGGTAAGCTGCTTCTCYGTTCACAAAAATAAAAACAAAACCACACAAAAGCTATCCTAAATAATTTTTTTAGGACTTGATGTTGTCTTCTGTTACTTTTCAATTCCTAAATTGGTGTCTGTTGATTATCCAGGGGCCTTGAGCATTTACTGGGAGCTGAAGGAGAGGGGGCTGGTTATGTCCTTGCTGTTCCTTTTTTTCCTCCTCTGCTGTTACCAGATGAAAATAAAGATGTAGGGCAAAGCTACAACAAACCAAAGTAGAAATCAGCTTCTTTTTAAAAAAGGAAAAAAAGGAGARTGTGCTTATCTTTAGTACTTCAAGTGCTCAAGCAGCTTTTGTCTTCAGTGYTTTAATGCCATGTTGCCCAATAAGGACAGAAGAAATGAGAACAAGAAGAAATATCTCRGGCACCAAATGTTCCTTGGATTGCAGCTCAGAAAAACCCTTWACAYATGTCTTGAATTGTAGAGAARCATGGTGATGTGTACCTGTTCATCTCTAATGGAACTCTTTTTGTACTTATTTGCTAGGGAGCAACACAGAATTCAGCCAATGCCCCAGGGACTACACCACAGAATCAGGTGATGTTTTTCATTTTTATCACTAAAAGCACAAATGTTTAGAATTATTCTCTGTGAATAATAATTTGTTACACATGGAAACTTGAGGATATATTATACAGCTTTGTTTTTCTCCTGTGAGACATTTGTCTAACAGCTACATGACAGTAAAGGAACAAAACCAATCCTTTTCTTACTGTATCTGATTGACAGGAAATGAGAATCTGCAGTTTCTCATTGCTGTACAGAAAACAGCACCATTACCAAATCATTCTGGATTCTTACATTTGGACTGTGCTCAGTATCAGTTGAAGGATTCTCAATTTTTTTCATTGCTAATAAGTTCCCTTTAACTCACTTTGTTCTAGCAGTGAATAAGGAAAAGGAAGACAACACAGGATGCCAAAATACCTGCCTAAAAGCTTTGTCTCAGGAGCTTGGGGGTTCTCTGCTCACTTTTGTTTCTTTTTCCACAAGTGTCTTATATTCCAAAGGATTGTGTGGAGATGTAGGAACAGCTCCCCACACTTCCTTCATCTTGTCTGCTCAGTGACCTTCAGAATGATTCATGGTAGAAGTGAAGGTGGTGAAGAGCCAGGATTGCAGCAGAGCCAGCACAGAGGAGTATCTGTGCATGCCCTGCATCCYTCTTGGCTCCTGCCATTGCATACACAATCAGCAGGGGARAAGTCTTGCTCCCTGGGTTTCCAGGCACAATGTGTGTGTCAGTTGGCATCAAAGCACAGCMCTTTGGGTATTTCTTTGAACTTCAGAAGTTTATTTTCCAATGGCACTACCTGCAATATTTCTGTATTGATAGAAGTGTGCTRAAGCCCAGATAAAATGTTATGAGCAAAACTAAAGAAATGTGAGTCTTGGTTCAGATGATCACACWGACATGCAAAGGAACTGTAATGTGTGKTGTTCTGAGCTTGGATCTTCTGTCATTGCAGGTGCCTGATAACCCACCCAACTACATCCTTTTCCTGAACAATTTGCCTGAGGAAACAAATGAGATGATGCTGTCCATGTTATTTAATCAGTAAGTTTTGAATAGAAATTATTTCTCCTTTGAATTTTCCTCTAACCTGTGTGTGTTTTCTCAGTTGGCAAGCTCACTTTTTAGAAATCAGAGCTTCTGAAGGTATTTCAGTTGTTTGTCTCACTGCCAAGTTACAGATGTCAGTTCTGATAACTTGGTTCAGAAAGCAAATCCAGTCTTTTTTGTAGCCGGTTTTGACTGTGTAATTTATCTGCCATCAGTGTGCACTGGATTGAAGCTGGTGACTGTAATTCTAAATCAGGACAGCAGGAGCAGTTTTGARACCAGTCAGATTGCTGCTGTATGTGTACACCACATAATGCTCCTTCACTGGGGCATGGTTGTGAGGATAAATCATGTGAAAGCCTCCACTGGACTGTCTCACTAGCAATAAGCACTGCAGCAGGTGCAGCCCCTGCAGRGAAGGATGTGCAGGGGCTTTATTTATTGAAGGATTYATTGTAATGTTCCCTTCTCTCTGCTCTGCAGGTTCCCCGGGTTCAAGGAGGTGCGCCTGGTGCCGGGGCGCCACGACATCGCCTTCGTGGAGTTTGAGAATGAGAACCAGGCTGGGGCAGCTCGAGATGCTCTGCAGGGATTCAAGATCACCCCMTCCCACGCCATGAAAATCACCTATGCAAAGAAATAACTGCATGCTCCTGTGAAGGAGCTCTGGGCATGGGGTTTTATTTTGGAACACTGATGCTCTGGCCAGCTGGCATGCTCGCTGTTCTCTGCAGAAAAGACTCAGATGGAACTGCCACAATGACCAGGGCACATGTAGGAGTTCCACAGACCACCTGGATAGTTACTTTTTCTGTTGGGATACTAATTTTTATAAAATAAAATATAAAATGCTGTTTTCCAGCCATGTTTTTTCCTCGAGTGTGTCTCATTATTGATTAGCCTTGCAGGGCTTTATTCAATTTAAGAACTTTTCACTGCCTTGCAGCTCCATGATGGTTTGTTCACATTGCACCCATCTGCTATGGTCCTTTCTGTAGACAGGAACAGGGGAACCTCTGCCACTGAGGGTTGTTGGGCCAGGGAAGATCGTGCTTGCCAGTGAGCATTTGTGAAAATGAAGGTCAGGAGGATTAAGAAGGGTGTAATTTCATTTGCTTCTTGCCAGGSTCTTGRTGRTTRTACTCAAGGCTRTTAYTACACCCTCAGACTTTAACTGGACCTTTCATATTGATGATGAGGTGGAACTCATCACTGGAACTTGATGGGTTTTGAGGAAAGCTTTGTTTCAGTGCAAGAACATCAGACACCCTTCAGAAGTGCTTTTGCGTGATGAGAACACGAGGCTTTGCCTTTGCCTTTGTACCCCGCTGAGCTGATTGTGGTGCCCAGGGACAATGGAGCTGTGCCGAGTTTCCCTGCAGTGAGGGCTGCAGGACGGGCACGGAGCCACCGGGTGGCACAGGAGACTGAGCTAAACCCGAGAGCTCAGCAGGGCCTGGCTGTGCTCCCGGCGGGGAAAGGCACCCGAGCTCCTYACTGGCATCTCCTGCTGCATTTCTCAGGARCTGGAGGAGCAGAGAGAAGGGAACRTTACAATAAATCCAGTGACAGACCGAAGTGTTCTGCCTAAATCGAAACTATTGACTACTTTAAAAAAGGTGACATGAAAAAAAAGAGATCAAATTATTTCCTCTTCTGAATGTGCTGAAAACAGAACAATTGGTATTTTTGTTTAATAAGGTACTAGAGTATTCCCACCTTCCTGTTGTGTGTGAGGGGGTCTCATACTCTGAACTCTGCTGCCTCAGCCCCCACTRTCTCTGGCAAGGTTATATTTGCACTTCAGGGTTATTGCTTTAAAAGAAAGTGGAAAAAATAAATTTTCCGAGTTGCATCAGTTGCTCTGATGGAACAGTTCTGCCTTCATGCTTAGCTTGCTAGATTGGTTTTAATTAGGGTTTTTGCTTGATTTATAGTGGGAGATATTTGTGCTGCAGCTCACTACTTGAGGTCTCTGCATCTGTCTGGAGCCTGCACTAAAAGAAGAGGGTGCTAAAAAATAATTGTTTGCTTTGCATTTTGAAGYTATTTGTGGTGTAAACTCCTTTGCAAAAGCAAGAGGGGCAGTGCCAGTGAGGMAATGTTYTCCTCTGCAGGCAGAGCCTGGGACATGCATCTGTTCCYCTTGCTCTGGAAATGGAATTTCTGSCTGAACTGCTCTCTGATTCAGAAAAAGCAGGGAAATCATTCATCCAGGGCCTGATGCTCTGATTCCCATGTGATTCCTTTCATGTTTAGAGTAAATCTTRTCTGATAGGTGCTCACCCTTCTTCCCTCTGTGCTGCAAATTAAAGTAATTAGCAAACAAAGGCTGTTGAAGGTTTTCCATTGAAGCCGCAAAAATACAAACAGACAGAAGCACCAAGGCACTCTTTCTTTCTTGTTTAAACATTATAAATGTCATTGATCATTTTATGGAATTAATCTTGCAAGGTTAAAAAACGCTGAGAGCAGAAATGGTGTGAAAAGGGCAGGCTGTGAGAAAAAGCAGGGTGAACATTAATGCAGGTACTCTGGGTGTCAGAGATTCAAGCAAACAAGACACTTAGTGGGAGGTTGGCTAAAATATTCCTATAATAGAGAGAAATGAAGTGTGGAGCAGAGTAAATATGATCTGAAGAGCCATTTCCTAGGAACCATTTCTGTTTGTGTCATAGCACACCATTAGAAGAACGTGGCTGTGTGTTTTTGTGCTGAGATTTTCCATTCTTTGCTGTGAGCTACAGCGATAGGGGAGCTCCTGTGGGGAAATGAAACTTTCCTGGAAGGGCAGAGGCTAAAGAAAGTCAAGGGTTGCTTCTCTGCAGATGCAGAGTTTGGCTTGAAATAGCAGCCCAGAAAACAGAGTGTGAAAGTTGCTCAGTCATGATCTGAGTTCTAATTTGCCTGGCAGAACAACTGGGTGAGTGATTTTTCCCATCAGGAGTTCAGAGGTTCCTCCTTGGCTTTTAGTGTCTGACCAAGATCTGACAGGTTGTTTAAAGCTTCACAGCAATTTCTTTTGCTTGCTTTACTGCATGCTGGGCATAGCTACCAGTGCCTTGCATTTCCTTTTGCATGGGCCCACAAACCAGGAGAAAACCAGGGTCACAAATGTCAATCAATCATCAYCAGGCCCAAAAATCTGCCTTCTTGAAAGAAGACAGTGCTTTTTCCCATTTCCCTCAGTGAAATGCAAACAGTGCTGGTTAAATTTTGAAAATSTGAGCATGGAAGGAATAGAATAGCAGTGCTTTCTCCATGAATAAAACATGCTTTTATGCAACAACTGTTTTCATACCTAAGCTGGGGTTGAACTTGTTTTYACAYGTCATTCTATWGCAAATGCAGCAAACACTGAAATTTGGGCACAATTTCTGTATAACCACATAAATAACCTAGTTAGCAGTCCAGCTTTTTCCTGTTTTCTAATGGTGTTAAAGACAGCTATGAAACACAACTATTTTTCTTATTATATTTGTACTTGATGTTAAATGAGTCATGAAGTGAGGTGGTGGATAAAGAAGTTTGAGAGGAGGGAGAGCGAGTTCTCCCCAGTGTCATCCTCATGGAATGAGTCACCAGCCCCTCCCCTGCCATGGAACCGGCTCCAGCTCCACAGCCAGAAACTTTCCCTGGAAGTAACGATGTAAAAAACAATCCTACCCCACCGAGTTCCAGTCCAAATATTGCTGTGGGTGTAAACAGTTCAAAGTCATCCCTGTCTGAGTTGCAGCATAAACAATCTTTGCTCCTGCAATGGTTTTTCACACCTATCTCTGCTGATGAAGCGTGCAGGATTTTGAATCTACCTGACTTCTTGTTCAAGGGTGTTTTGTTGTGATTTTTGGTCAGAGTTATTGCTATTTGATGGGAGACACTGTGAAAAAAAACATTGCTACTATAAGAAAAGTAAAAGCCAAAATGCTCCTCAAATGAAGTGTCCCATCTTCCCTTCTCAAGGATTGCTTCAGAAACAGGCTGCATCCTTTTTTCTGTCATTCTCATTGGCTTGTTGGCAAGGGTTGCAGAGTTCTGCAAGCAACACCAAGAGGCCAAGACACATCAAGGACAAGAAATTTGTGGAGGCCTTAGTTCCAGAGAGAAATGCAAGAGGAAATCTGCTTTTGTGTTCCTGGCTTTTAGCCYAGCAATGGTGATGGCCACACTTGGATTTCATGAAGGAAAATGGCCCAGCTCCASCTGCAGTGCCAGCTCTGAGATCCTTGCTCCCATTCCTCCCTCACTGGGTGGTGCAGCTGTTSTTAAAGAGATGCAAGGCCACTCTTCAAACCAAACATTTCCCACTAGATGGAGTGTTGGCAGCAGGGCACTCCTGGTAAGGGATACAGATTTCCTGACATGCACAGATTTAAAGATTCCTAGCTACATCCTCACAAGCTGATGGGCAGCAGTTCACTTACAGGTGATGCTTTTCCATCAGAAAGCAATAGAGCAGAAATCCAGAGTGGGTAAATGTTTGCAGGAGGACAGGAGCAAAGCAAACGTGTTTGAGCTGGCTGCTGATCATGAGCTGGTGATGAGGGCAGCCAGCAGATGTCACAGAATGGATTCTTTTTGTCCTTTCCACAGCCTATTTACGGATCTTAGCTAAGTGCATTAAAGCCTTWATTCAGATCCAGTAACTCTGCTTCCTGCTGGGAAAACAGACCTTTCCAGTGAACCAGGATGAACAGATGCAGTTCCAAATACCCAGCAGATGTGAGGGGCAAGGGAGCAGGAATCAGAGTGAGGGGCCTGCCTGGGGGAGGGAGCCAGGAGAGAGGGAAGGAACTGAGGAGGATTTTCCCAAAGAAATGGCAAACAATGCTGTAATGACTTTTTTTRGCTTAGGAGAACAAGGTCCTGATAAATTCCAGAAATCTCTTCTCTTACACCTCYCTCTGGGGTTTTTTGGTTTCTGTTTTTTGCTTGTTTGTTTTGCAGCCCAGGTGAGATTGCTACCTTGGATATGTATTTAGGGCATGAGAATGGTCCATAATAAGTCTCCAGAAATTATCTAAGAACAGAGTAGTTTTTCTGTTGCCTGTTTGCAGAAGTAGAATGAKAGAAGATCTATGGAAATAAAGACCATGTGTAAAAGACAGCAGAAAGGAAAATGCCATTTGCAGCCATGTGCTGGCCTCACTCTGGGTATCTGTGTCTCTCAGAGCTGGCCCTGGCAGTGAAGATGTGAGTGAGCCCTCTCCTAAATGGCAGCAGGATATTGAGTGGAGCTTGGCTATTGTAAATAGAGAGGGGAAGAGAGACAGGATCAATATGATGCTTGCAGTCAGTAGAAACAGAGTAAAGAACTACCTCATGGCAGCCTTGCTTTATTTTTGAAACAGAAATGCTAAGTCTAGAGAGCACACTGATTATTGATGCTTTCATTATTGAGGATCTGGGGGGATTATTCTTGYAGCAGGGTCTAAGATGAGCTTCAGCAGTGGGGTTTCATTCACAGCCAAAAATACACTCTGTGTCTTCTGAGTAATTGAGTTACACCCCAGGTCTTTGCCACTGGAAAGAAAAAAATCCTGTGCCAGTCTGTGGAAGGTACATCAATGATTTGGCATTAAACCTGTGCTGCCCTGCTTTGACTTGTGGCTCATGTTAAGCCATCTAGCAGGGGTTTTCCTATCACCTTACTGCAGTGGATGCTACCAATTCCTGATCCAAGTTTATTTAATGCTGTTTATAACAGCARCTTGGGCCAATATGTTCTGTGAAAGCCACGTGATTTTCACAAGATTGCACAYACTCTCTTGAAAGCAGAGAGTGCTTTCCAGAGCAAAATTAAATCCAATTTTCACGTTGTCCTCAGGCCAAGAGGCTTCCTGAGGGATGGGGAGCACAATAACCACTACAATTCCCCTTCCCCTGTGATCCAGGAGGAAGCMGTTGGTGACCTGCTGAGCTGCTCAGGTGCCCACAAGTCTATGGGATTGCTAATTGTACTGTAATTAAAAGTATCAAGAAGGAGAAATTGGTGAGGAAATGAAGCTTAAAAGCAAAACAACCAAAAAAGCCCATAGGTTTCCCTAGCAACAGTGATTTCTACTCTTGTAGACCAAGACTGCTTTTTGAGAATTTGCCCAAACCCCAGAATCAATGCACTGCTTTCCTCCTGAGGACATGGGAAAAATAAGTGAAAGAAAGGTTTTGCTCACCCTGGGTATGATGAGAAATGAAAGGCCCAAATAAATGCTCTCTAGGGATCATTTACTTCAGACTTCAAAGTTTGAATCTTCAAGCAACCTTCTGGAAAATGTGRGAATTTGTTTTGTTTTCCATGCTGAAAAGGAGAATAAAATATGTAACTTTGTGTGATAATTTTGACTTGCAATTCCCTACAAGTTCTTTTTAGGATGTTTCACTTTTATCATCTCTCATGGCTACGGTTCTCTAGTTTGTGGCTGCCCACTGAGTAATGTTTTCCCTCAGTCCTCCTCCAATGGTGCAGTGAGCAAGCTAAAAACAGCAGGCAACTGGAAATTCTGAACTTGAGCAAATGCCTTCCCAAGGCTGCAGTTACCTGCAGGTGCTGAGCTCGTGTKTTCCCACAGCTCCTGTTAAAGCAGTCTTGAAAATACGTGACAGCTGAAGTCCTCTTACAGAAGTGCCAGATAAACAAAACTATTCCTCAGCATTGGCAGGATCTGGATTTCTGGTTCCTGGGATAGTTTTATACTGCAGAGTTTAATTTTTACAGCATAAAACACAAATTCAGTTGGATCTCTAGGCTAAAAATCATCTGCTTGCCTTGAGGAGTAGAACAAGGCATGAGGAGCATCATTTAAGGGTTTGCATTTGGTGTTTTGTTGAGGAGCCTAGAGGAGGATCTGTGCTCTCCCAGCTGTACACACAATGAAGCCCTTGGCATCCCTGTGAGGCTCACCCATATCCTGCCTTCACAAATGGGAACATGATCACAAGAGTTAAGGAAAAAAAAAGTTACCAGGAGTTTAAATTGGGAGGTGTAATTAGAGTTTTTGCACCCCTGTGGCACTGCAAAAACACCTCCATTACGTGAGGAGCCTCGGTACACACTGTGCACAGATCTGAGAGCAGCCTGTGACTGCACTTTGTGAGCTGGAGCTCTGAATCCCCAGCTAAATGAAAAGTTCATATGCACAGGGACAGAGGCATGGGCAGCCCTGGCTCGTGTCAGGATGKGGGATAACAGGTTGCCATGGTAAATTCTGTGGTGATGACAAACTGCGTGATGTCAGCCTGCTACAGGGTGGTTTTAGCAAAGTGAAGCAAATACGTTGGGAGAAATATTAGGGTGAATAATGCTGCTTCTAGTTAATGAAAAGAAATGCTGTTGTACCTGCATCACTGCTCTGTGGCTGCTGSATCCAAACCAGATGGGGCTCGTGTAAATCTCTGGCCATTCATCCTGACCAGTGTGCTCAGCCTAATGGGATCTAACTGATGGAGAACCACCATCATTTCATTTGGATTTGGTATTTGATTTCTGTACCAAAGTCTTCTTCCCCACATAACCTGGCATGAAACTGAATGGGAGCGGGCAAAGTGTTATGAACTATTATGAATCTCATCTAAATACAGAGATATCATGCACTTTTTTYCCCCTCTGCCCAGGGTAAATAACCTAGTTCTATATTCTACTTACTTAATTAAGACTTTTTTGTTTTGGGGTTTTTTTCTTCTCTGATGTAAAAATAAACAACTTTCAGTGAAGAAAACAGACTATTGAAAGCTTAGATGATCTKGTGATTTATCAAGTGTTGGCTGCCAGGGAATGAGACTCAAGAATTTTTTGTCAGGGGCTTTGAAAAATGTTTGTTTGCTTTCATAATGGAACTGGAGTGTGGGSGAGTGAACAAGGTAGGGATCTCTATCTCTTTACATAAAAATATGTCCCTAAGAAAACATGCTGATATGCACACAATCCTAATTAGTAATTATGGCAATTTCTGAAAGAGGGGAAGATCAAATTTATCTGAAAGGAGAGCAGTTCCTCCCACCTCTCTGCAGAAAGACAAAACCTAGTAAGGAAGCTTGAGAGAGAGCTACAGGCAACAGATTTTGTTCAGTTTGATGCTGCAGAGAAGGCACTGGGGCAGACAAGACAGGTGGATCTCAGGTGTCAAAAATACTCTTCAGCAAAAGTCTGCTTCTGCTTCTTTTTTAGTTCAGTGTGGATATTGATCATGCATTTTGTTCTTCTAGTCCTTAATTGAGGCCTCTTGAACTTAGAAATGGAACAAATATTCCTTTTACTTGAAAGCAAACTGTAGACAAGGTTAATATTTTTTTTAGCATTTAAACTGCCATTTATGGTTGTTCTTTTGCAAGTTTTGAAGCTCAGGTCATTATGGCCCAGAATGCAAACACTGCATTATCCTTATTAAAGTGGAGGAGAAATGAAATGTCTTTGACATTTTCCAGAATAGCTGCAGTTTTGCTGTCTGAAACATCAAATCTGGATGGAAGCTGCAGTGCCATAAGATGAGTAGGAAGAGGTAAAATTGGAGAGATTTTAGGTTGTGGGGTTTTAATGATTTATAGGAACTGACATCTTATATGCTGTTTTGGGAGTAGACACCTTTTTTTTCCAGTCCCAAGCACCACCTTTTTAGCTCATTGTGAAATGACTCAGCATTATCTCTCAGTATAGATTATTGTATACYCAAAACCAGGCACTGGAGGGTTTTTCTGTTTACCTTTCATGAGGCCAGAATTGCCTGCTAGTGCAGGAAAAGAGCCAKGAGAATATGGACACTAGTCTGAGTGAAGAAATGGCAGCTGSAGATCTGCCTTTAGGGTGGAAAAGCCCTGATTGTATCTTGCTCTGAGTTTGTTGTACCTGTAGGACCTCAGCCTGGATCCCAAGACTCTTGTGTTTTTATATCCTCATGTGGAATGAGAGGATGGAACTGCTCACAGATAAAACACACCYATGGTCTCCAGCCCACTGGGGCTTTCAGCATCTAATTGTTCACTGGGTGGGAAAAATCCAGGCGTGTCCCCAAGGGCTCCTGTGCCCTGCCAGGACCCCTGGGGACCCTGCAGGCAGAAGGAAGGCAGAAGGCCCTGCATGCTGATGTAGTGCAGCTTGCTGATAAACTCAGGAGAGGAGCACTTCTGGGATGCAGGGCAGGGAGGAGCAGCATGGATGAACTGAGAGCTCGTTTCAGATGAACATTGCCATGGAAACCAGTGCCATTGCTCCGTGTTTGCAGATGGATGCTGGACACTTACCTCTTGTGAAGTCAAGCTCRTATATCACATTTGTGATGCTGAAGTGCCTCAGAAACCCCTGGGCTGTGCCTGCAGGAAGTCAGCACTGTTTAAAGAGGGATGATGCGTGATGGACCTCCAACATTCTCTCRTACTTTCATGGCCACAAGACAGCTGTGCAGAAAATAAAATGTCTATAAAGAATATTCAACAAAAGCCTAGTGAAAAACTTGCTAAAATCCTTGTGACATCCKAAATATATTTGAGGGAAGAAGACTGGTAAAAGTCCTAGCTAAAAATCAGCCTTCCATGCAGCATGTCAAAGTTCATAAATCAGTGACAGAGACTTTGTAAGGATTTGTCCTGTGTCAGATGGGCCAGGCTAAACCTGTTAGTAAGCAAGTTATAGGGCTCTCAGTYAGATGTGCCCAAGGAATAACAACAGCACTCAGGAACTCCAGGGAAATAAAGAACTGTGGTAACTCAGCCCTTAGAGGAATACTCTAAAGGGAGGGAAAGAAGGAAAAGAAAAACTACATTAGCTATTAGCTTGACAATTTTTGGTCTGAGGGGTAATTCTTCCAGGCAGATGATAAATTTATTTTATTGTTTTGGAGGCAATTTTTCCTTTAAAGAGAGAYACCATTCCAGACATTTTCTTCTCCATAAGTACAGCTTGTGCAAATGAGGAAAGCTCTGATTTTAACTGGRACCTGGGGAGCCTTTGCTGTAATTGGAACAAGCAGCAGAGGAATCCCTAATGCTCACTACAGTAGTTATTCTGCACAGAGCTTTCTCTGTTACCAAAATATCCATGTCTGACCTTTTTCTGCAAGGTGGGGAAAGGGGCTGAGCATCTGTTAAGCCCTGGTGGGAGGACAGATCCAGAAGGCAAGGTCACACATGGGTTTGTCACTCAGGAATACAGGCCTGCCTCTGTGGAAGGCTTCCAGTATGATGTGAGGCAGTTTAATTTGAGGCACTGCTCTCTGGCTTATCCTAGTGGCAAACAGCAGGGTTAAACCCCTCACCTCACAAAGCTACTATAATAACTGACATTTGCTGAAGTGTTTGGAGGCCAAAGGTGATGGCAGCAAAGAAAGAACAGATATTTTCTGGTTTGAAATGCAGTACATAAAGTCTGTGCTTACTTACCTGTGGTAAGTGAGCTCTAGTATGTAATGAGAAGATCTGAATGCAGATCTTTTCAGTTATTAAAGTTTTGTGTTTCTGGCCCTTCCCCTTATCCTGCTGATGGACTGTTGTTATAGCAACAGTGTTTCTATCAATAGATTCATAAGGACTGCTAAACCCTCCTTGCACTTTTACCTGTTTTGGCTCAGTCAAGCTTATATTTATTTTTTGTTTAACCAGAACAAATGTAATCACAATTTTGAAGCAGTTCTTCACTTGCTCAGCGAGGGCTGTGACAAATTCATCGTGTCTGTTATTAAGTACTGCTTTTTCTTAACACAACCTGTATTAAATAACAGCACTGATTGCTGTAGTACAACAGCAGTGTTGTATTTCCTCTTTAATGCTCTAGAGTTGGACTGAGAGGGCTTCACAGCAACTTCCTTGCAACTTTTAACAGCCATGGATGAATGGAGCTGGTGTGATGCAGTTCACATGTCATTTACCACAGAGGATTCTGTTTCATTCTGCTGTCACACACCCTATTTATAAGCTCCTGCCTTGCCCTGAGAAGAGACACTGGAAGGAGGAGCTGTCTTGGGTGTCCCAGGACGTGCAGCTCCACACACAGCAGTGCCAGGGCTGGCTGAGCACAAACACAAAGCCCAGCACAAAGCAGARCAGCAAAGTGGCACTCTGACAGGAGCATGGAAGAGTCATGAGGACTCCCAAAATAACAGATGGCAGGAGAGCATTATTGGGTCTYCTGAGCACAAGGGATGGAGGTGTGTGATATGACAGGCTTCCAGATGGCAGACTGCAGAAAATACACTTTCATGATCTGCTCCTGTGAATCCTCACCMCTGCACGTCACACAAAGGTGTCATTATTTAGAGGGAGGAGGTGTTTTATCGTTTTTTTTTGAGTGATATTTCACTAGTTGGATGTGTTTACTCAAGTTGCATTATGAAGTGTTTTCTGGACAGGTAGAGCAGAAACTTATGCTCATTTGTGTCATTCAAGAGCTTGGTGTGGTCAGTTCTTTTCCTTAGTTGCACTTGAGTCTCAGTTTTTATTGCCTTGAACATGCCAGTTCCTTCCTTTAGAAATGTCTAGAAAGTATCTCCTGACCAAACATGAAGAAAACTTGACCCATCATAAGAACACCCCATACTGGTTTGTGTATTTAACTTTCTTTTGTTTGKGAAACATTCCTCAAGGTGGATTTCAATCCAATGCTGTTTCAATCTGAGGGCTGTGACCTGGAAACCCTAATCTATTAATTAATTGTTGACTATCACAGGTCTTGGGTAGTTCCCTCTTTTATAATATGAAAAATGTAAACTATAGCCTGATGTTTAATAAATATATTTATTTATTATTGCTTTGATGGATTCCTGTACTGGACACTTTACCAGCAGCACAGTGACTTCAGAAAATCTTTATAATGTACAATAACCACTCACTGAAAAAATTAGTAAGCTTTTTTAAAACCAATTAAATCCAGTTCTGTCATTAGTGGTATTCATCATTCATTGGCATTCACTAGCTGCCCCAATTGGTTTGCATTGCAAATTAATTTAATTTTTCATGGATGGCTATAAATGTGTATGAGCTATGTTATTCATATGTAAATATTCTTTTGATTAAATCCGTCTTCACTTGCCAATGCCCTAAAAACTTTCATGCTCAATATTGTTCAAGCTTGTGGGCCAGGATTTTAGCCATGCTGCATTTTTCAGTAGTTTATGTCTGCTCCCACAAAGTCTTTCATTTCTCCTCAACAAAAGGGACTATGGCAGCACTTCCTGTATCTAACTGGGAACCCTGGTTTCCTATACATTAGATTTTATTGTATGCTTGACTGAAAATGCTGGTTTGATGATTTCTTTGAATTACTTGGAACACTCTCAAAACCACTTTTTTTTCTAGGTTAAAATTGAGATGATGATGATGATAACTTCTGAATTCTGACAAGAGAGCTTTTCCACATYCTTCCTTGTTGTTCCCAAGCCATTTTTAGTGGGCTGTTGATTTATAGCCAGAAAGGAGCCTCCTCCCCAGAGAAAACTGTGAGATATCTGTTTGAAAATATCATGCTTGTTTTATTTCTATAGCTGGTGATTATAAGGATAAACTTCCACGTTTAAGCAGTACAGTGGACTTGGAGGCCAACTGCCATCAGCTTTCAGARGTCTTTACTTTTCTGCTGCTTTTGGGACYAGTCTCTACGAGCTGGCTTGAAGAATGCAAATCCTCATGACTAGGTGTTGTCACATAGTGATGTTGAGGTGTGCTGCCCTGTGAGAGCAATCCAGGGTTCTGCTGCTGCTCCTCATGCTGGGGATTCCAGCACAAATCARTTGGCACACTCAGTGTCTGCTGGATCTTCATCAGGGAGGTTAATTCACCTTGGATCCYACTGACAGCATTCCAGAGGGACAAGTGTCTCACCTCTAAGCAAAAGGATGGGTGTGCTTTTGGGCAATAAACCACCAGAAGGCATAAAGACTAAGAACACTTCTCCTCTCAGAAGAAACTCATCTGATTTACATTCTTGTAACTGAGAAAAAAAAATGAGGCTCTGAATATCTTAGGAGACATTATCCAATTGGAGAAAAGGTTAGCTTTGCACATTTACTGTCTATAATAGTATTTCTCTGCCTCAGCTACTGTTGGTCAGACTTGTGTGTGTGAAATGCAAATGCACATGTGGGAGAGAGAGAGAGAATGTCAGCTCATAGAACAAATYTGAGCAGGAATAGGAGTGAATATATTCACACAAAACTTGCCCATTAGTCACTCACCCTTACTGCTTTTCCAGTTGCCTTTCATGTTATCACTTACTAAATGTATTTTCTTTATGAATGTAATTGTGAAAAGGCTAAACACAGGCTGTTGGTGATACTGGGTTCAGAAGTACAACACTTAATTAGAATTAAAGCAAGAAATGTGTATCTGTCTGAGAAATGGGCATAACTATGATTGCAATGGTAATGAATCCATTGTTATGAAGAGGTACTTAACAAAACTGTGATGGTTTTCCTTGTGAAGGCACAAGCTGCACACTTTAGCTCTCAAAAATTACTCTGCTTGGTTCTCTATAACAAGGATTTTTATCTCCCYTTATACCTTTCCAGTTCTAGCTCTTCCTGGGGAATGAAATTAAGAAACTGGGTGTACAGTCTTAGATAAACCAGTTAATATCCTTTTAACATTAAACAACRTGTTTTATGTTAGAACAACTGGAATAGACTTGTGAAGAATTKGAATTTTTGTGTCTAAGAGACTCAKAGTGCTAACTTTTGTGYCAGTGTAATTCAGGAGCTGTCAGAAACTCCTGGCAGAAAAGGTGCAAAGCTACCAGTGCCCCTCCTGCTGCTGGMMCTTCCCAATTTCTGTCCCTGCAGCCATGTGATGGAAAGAATTCCCATTAGAGGAGTGGAACAGGTGAGTATTTGATACACTGGAATGAATAGTTTTATGTAACTTTTTGCCAACTCAGTACATCCAGTGACTGACTGATAATTCTGTTTAGAAATAGAAATGACTGGGACTCCAATAATTTCAAAGTATTTCACAGCACTTTTGGAATATTGTGAAGGGGGGAAATGTTAGTAGCTGCCATTTTAGTGTAAGGAAATGTTCAGAACTGAACTCCAAAGTTATGCAAGTGCATTGAAGGAATGATATTCATGCCTAATGCCCTTAAGAGGGCGCTTAATCACCACTGCTTTTGTTTTTAACAGCCTCTGTTAGAACAATGTGATTTAAAAATAATCCTCCACTACACTRGGTTAACATCTGACTGCCACCTATTTGGGCTAGTTGTGGTTCCTGCCATCAGTACCTGCTCAGCTGCAGCAGAGGAGGATGAGGGGATCATTCTTGTCGTGGGTACCTGGCTCCCAGCCAGTGTGCACCCCCTGACACATTCCTCATGACGTTCTGCTMAACAGCATGCTTTCACTCAGGCGTGGAAATGTCAAGGAGTAGAGCTCCTAGCAACCAGTTTGCAAAGATATTTTCACCATGAAAAGGAGGTTCACAGAGTGTGTTGGCAGATGGATGTTTGTTAGTGCTCAGTACCTGACCCGTGGCAGCCTTGGGTGGACAGGCTCTTCCTTACCCCTTTKATTTTAGTTATTACCTCAGGGGAAAAGTACTGAGCATGATAGGTGTGCTCCAAGCAGAGGTTTTCTAGTTAGCTCTCAAACCAATCCAGAGACCTTTATGCAGCAAGGGTGGTGGGTGGACAGCCTTTCAAGATGAAATCCTCATATCATATCATGAGAGAAGGCCTGATCGTCATCCAGTCCGTTTTCCTCTCTGAAGGCAGCGTTTGTGTCATACCCTGACAAAAGCTTCTTTGGAAAAATTCCCTTTGATGGAAATGCTGCCTTTCTGTTGACTATTCTGTGCAGTCTTTTGAATTCTTCATGGTCTAGGTGGGCTTTTGGGCAGCTTGCCCAGTGAAATTGGTAACAGGCTGTGAGTACAGGTGCAGACATGCAGCTGCTGTCCCTGCCTGGCACCTGCCAGTTACTGGGAGAAGAACAYCCAGCTTTCTGGGTCCTCACAAGGTCCTTTACCTTGTAAGAACAGCAAGGGCTGAGTCCTAAACCTTTCCCTGTATGGGAACACCTGCTCTGGTGTGGGGTGCATTCCTGCATGGTGATCTATCAGAAACATCTCCTGGAGGTGATAAGGACTTTGAATTCCCTTGGTTCTGTTGTCCAGACTGTCCCATTCATCAGCTGTTGTACAGAAGGATCCTTTCCTGCCATTTTGGCACCTTCAGCTGCATGCAGTGCTCCTCTGTTTGAGACTTTTGCTACCTTATTACTGATACCTCATTATTTATTGTAAGTTTTGCTTTGGAGGTTCTAAATATATGCATTGAGTTCATCACCAAATTGATCACCACTTTCTTTCATTTGTAAAAATAAGCAGTGTGAGAGTACAAACAGTCTGCCTGGCTCTCAAAAAGCAGTGACAGCACTATTTTAGCTCATAGTCACAAGGTTGTTTTCCCCCTTCTAAATTTTTAATGAGACAAGCTTATATAGCACAAAATTATATTTGAAAAGSATTTTCATTCAGCTTGATTGGAGTATCATGAAGAATTTACACAATTTACACTTACATATGTAGGAAGAACTGGAAACAAGAATTATGCAGTAGCATAATCTTTAAATGGGTGCTTCAATTTTGATTTCATTTGCTTAGAATAATAGCTAAAATCTTATGTGGCCAGAGAAAGCATCACTCATGGTTCAGTGAGCAAAAGGATAAAAAAGTTCCATTTCATGCAAGCTTTGTTAGATGGATTTGTTCAGTGTCAAATCAATATATTTGTTGTTTTTTAGCTAGAAATACTCAAGCAGGATTGATGGCTAACAAGTTGACAATAGACTGAAATGAATCCTTGGCAAAAAAAAAAAGTGAGTTCACAGTGAGCAAAGGAGAAGGGTCATTGTTAAGTATCTTGATTATCTCAGGATATCTCAGGATATCCAGTTATTTATCTTCCAAAGTATTGTTCTGCTTTTTAGAGCTGACAGCTTTTAAAGATGCCAGCAATTTAGGCTGAACTCTCATAGCAAGGRCAAGGAACTGAAACATCTTTTTCTATAGGATGCATTGAACAAACCTTTTGTGGTACCTATGAAATATGTGTAGATTAGGTAATGCTGCATTTTAATTGGGTTTAAGTGCATTTAGAGKAATCACTTTTCTTTTTCTCTCTGCAGCTTACACTATGTCTGATATTTGAATGAAACAAAGGTATGAATAAAACGAGTAGCATTTTGAAATAATTTTGGGCTAAACACCAAATTCTCAAAAGTACAAGGTAAACCCCCTCTTCTAGAGCTTTTGGGTGCATTTACATGGTCTCATTCAAACAAATGCTGTGTGTGCAGCTGTAAGATCTTTCATTAGTCAGATTTGATGTTCTGAAGGGGAGCTGCAAAGATTAATTTCTTTCCATCTCTTCCTTCTCACAAACAGCAGTTTTTTACTCTTTATCCACCACAACCTTCACCTGTATAATGCAGCAGCTCCATGAAGCCAATTGTCTGGTGAAGGTAAGGGACATGTGCCTGTTTGTAATGGCAGTTTTCCTGTGAACACAGCAGCACACTGACACTCAGGGTCACAGATGCATGCTAGTCAGAGCTTTATGCTATACAATCATTTGTGAAGGAAAAATAACAAACCAGAGCAGCAAACATCTCCTCAAGCAGTGAGTATCATTCATGTAATGATACCAAATTGAAATAAATACCACTGAAAAATGCATGGTGTGTAACTAGCTGCCATTTCCAAATGTCATAGAATTCTTTCTCCTTAGAGAGGGACAGCAAAGCCCAGATCAGATTAGCTTTAAATTCAATGTGTTCTGCTCTGGTGATGTATCCAGGCTTAGAGCTGAGAGAGAGAATGTGCTTTGRGTCTGYAATTCAGTTTGCCACTAACAATCCYGCAAGATTGTTAATGATCTGGGTAAATTGYRTAATGTACTTTTGCATATTTTTCAACCCATACTTACTAGGACTTATTKGTCTTTATAATTAATTTACYTCAATAATTTGGGCACTAAATTTCATCTAAAATGTATTGACTTACCATTTTGTGGCATGTCAAGAAATGAGCTAGGTCTAAAAGAGGTGTGTATAAAAAGTGCAGTTTTTTCATGGTGTAACACTGATAACATTAAACAGAGATGTCCCCACTTTCTCTTTGCTTTGGCATTCCCAAAAAAAACTGATAAGAATTTACAGTGGTCTGCATTTTTAAAYAGATATTGATACATATGCATGCAATAACCTAATTGAATTTTTACTGGAATTTCTTAATGATTTATTGAATTCTAAGAGATTTCTAAGGCTACTTAAGGCTGTGTAGGAACAGAATCTTTCATTTAAATTGAAAGTGCTTTAATGAGATATTTTACAGGTGATTGGGTTTTCTGTTTAAATAAAGGAAGGATTCAAACTGTGGATTGGGCTTTGACCCCTGCTAGCCCTATTTCCTCTCTCAGGTCTGCTCTGGCCAACACAGCAAGAAAGGAAAACTTCCTGTGGAATGGCTTTTATCGTGAGGCACGGCATGAAGGACTTCTGTGAGCCAATGTGTGAAGTGGTCTCCCAAACAAATCCAATTTTGATATGCTTATTTATARCATGCTGCACTTTCTGGTCTTATTCATGACCAGGGTGCCAATTTGCAAGCACACAAAGCACTTTTGTTTAAGTTGATAGAGCAGACAAAGAAATAAGTAAGGAATCAGGAAAATAAAATGTCTTTTTTTCTCCATGGACCAGGATAGGAGTAAAATCCCATGTCCTGATTCTCAGCCTTGTGTTTTGCCTTAAAACCCACTCTGCTCAAATTGGTTCCCTTGACAAACCTGTGATGTGATGAGTTTTAGGTGTGATAAACCTCCTGCTTATCTCCTCCTTCATTTCTCGGGCTGGCCAAGGTTACCAGGCTGTGGTGAATTGCTTCATCTCCCAYAGTGAGAAGGACACCCCAGTCCCAAGTGGAGCACCTCCCTAGGTGAGTCTTTCTGCACAACATCAATGTCAGGGACTCTGGGGCTTTTTTTGCTCCATCTCTAATTCTCTTTAATCATATGAGGCAGTGTGAGCCAGCATTCAGCGTTTTGGTTTTTTTGTTAGCCTTTCCTGCTTGACTTGGATATTTTGTTGTTGTTCAGAGACATGAAATGTTTTGATGACTCAGAGTAAGGCACACAATTAAGTGTAACAAACCCATTCCTGTGATGGAGGACCTTTAGGCTTGCCCAGCCAGCAGCTATAACTCAAATTAATATCTCACTGATGGCTTCTCTGGTCTGGGGGTATATTAACTAAAAGCTGTTGTGCACAACAGGAAAACAAGTGCATTTCCATCCAACAGCAGAGGSCATGCAGAGTGAATGATGGAGGCCAGGAATTGRAACTTCAGTAAACACTGGAGTGCAGCCACCCATTGCTGGGAGGAGTGTCTGTGGGAAGGGAAACTCGAGAAACTTTAACCTAAGGATGTTTTAGGTGAGATTGGAAAAGGCAGGAGAATGCTGCAGGAAGGATGTGGAAATGGTACTGCTCTTTCTCAATAATGTAGTCAGTCCCCAGGCTGCACTGACACAGGTCTGGGTGGGGTTTTCCTTATATATTGTGGTTTTAAATCTATTTTTTTTCCCAAATGAAGACTCATGGGCTAAAAAAGGGATGCACATTATGTGAGACTGTGTCCAGCAAGGGATTTGRGTGTTAGAAGTTTGCCTGGCAGCCTTCTGACATGCTCAGATGGACCCCATGTCCTTCAAGGGATGTGGGGAGAACCTGGTGCTTGAGAGGGAACTTAAATCCAAACCAGAAAAGAAGGTTTAAGATGGGCATGAACTATGAATCTATTCCAGGTTAAAAAGAAAAGATATAAAGCTCTCTTATGGTAGTCTTTCTTACACTTACAAAGTGGCTATTTGTATTCAAACTTGGGCTGAATGCTCTTTGCCTCACTTAGTTATGAACRTGTTGCTTTTATTGACAAACCTGCAGGTTTAGGATGAAAACGGTTTGCAGCTGATTAAGGATGGTGTGCMTGGCAATTTCTTGCTAATCTCTCTTATTATGCCCTTCATAAAAATGGTAGTCATGGTATAAATCCTTGTTTAAATCAATACCTGGAAGTGCTAATCTCTGCAAAGGAAAATGTCAAATACCTCCTGCTGTGTGCAAAGTCCCAAACTCTATGGCATAAATATTAAAGGCTACTGAAATGATTCAGCTTTTTTTTCCCCTCACACAAAGTTTTGCACTTTCTTTTCTAGCATTTCCCACGTCATTAACCTTTCTTATATAAACAGYACCTCAGTGGTGCTGGGTGCATGCCCTCAGTTGTCCTTGGTTTCATTAGTCACAACTGGYAAAGTCAGGTACAAAAGATACAGGTGTTATCCTGCCAGAAGGATTTTATAACAATATTTATAACAATAGTATGCCTAGTCTTAAATGCACCTTCCTTGGCAGTGCTYTCCCTTAGATGTGTGATTCTGTGACTGTGTTTTTCAGAGCAGCCCTATCCCTTCTCCTGCTTTGGTTGATTGAAAAAGCCCAGCTGGACTTTGCAGTGTTTGGGCTGACTCTTGGTTCCCATGACTGTCTTCATTGTTTGGGTGTTTTTTTTTTTTAATACCTGCAGCAATCTCAATCTTTCTTGAATCTGAGTGACCAGAATTATTCATGTTGTTTCAAATATTCCCAGTGCAACTAATTAAATTCTTGACTACAGAGAAAGCTTGTTTTTGTCAGAAATGTTAGGTAACTAACAACTCCCAATGACTATCAGCAGAAAGATAGCTAATAAACAYATTTCAGAAGCTCTTTAACCTTGCAACAAACACTGGTTTTTTAAATTTCCTTTAGACATGTATGAGTAGTTCATATTATTTTTATTCCTTCTTTCCAGAAGGAATTCTCCCTCCTAGCATTTGCTTGCCTTTACTTTGTACATTCAATAAAAGAAATTCAAACCTGACATCTTAGCCAAATCCTTGGAGGTGAAGAAAGCTGCAATAAGCCCATGTGCCTGTAGTCACAACGATTTCCTTCTCCTGCTGTTGGGAGAGCCAGCTCACAGCCCACTCCTGCTTTGATTTGCTGGTGACCTTTCCTTTCAGTGCTCAGCCCCGTGGAGACTCGARGGATGCTACAGAAACGAAGAGAATCACTTCCTGAGAAATGCCAGACCTTAAACRGGCAGCTGAAGAAGCCAAGGATAAATAAGAATACTCTGTTCTTGAGAAGGAAAAGGTTGTTTCTCTGCCAGAAAATTAGAATCCTTGTAGGCTCCTTGTAGTTGCTTCTAGAGAGAACCAATTTGGCACTTTGTGTTTCCTCATAAACTTCAATGCAAGTGTTTCAATACTGGGTGCCTGATCAAATTAGATATAATTTTTATATATGTCCCCATTATGTAGGTGAATGTCACGCTGGAATGGAGGGAATTCAGTCTGAATTCATGTGTTTAACCACTTCCCTTTGAGGGTGTGCAATCACCACATAGGTTTTCTTTTTTAAATCCTTTTGTCAGGACCATCATTTACCATGGGTACGTGGGTACTTTTATTAAGATGACTAATTGCAAACACTGTTTAGTATTAAGATTATTAACAACCTGCTTAATTGTCCCCCAACGGTACAATGGGTACACTGAACCCATGTCTGTACAGCACTGCCAAGCTGTGAGAGTCACCTCSGAACCACGGTGATTCAATGTGTGACTCTCAAAGCATGAACAAATGAATTTCACTGCTCCATCTGCACTGGGCTGCCTCAGCAAGAAATGGTCCTTGCGAGGGAGCAGGAGTGCAAACGAGATGTTAATTGGTGGCTGACGTTTGTGTGATTGGAYAGAAGTGAAAAGTGAAAAACAAAACAACCATCCCCAAACAAATCAAACCCTTTACCCTTCCTGAAGGAGGGGCTGTTTCCTAGCTGTATCTGTCAAGGGATTTGTTTCAGTAAMGAAGGGAGAGAAGGAGGATTCTTGTATCAGGACATCAGTGGTGTCTCTCCAGCAAGGAGCACACTGTGACAGCACAGCACACAGCTCTTCCTGCTCCTGCCAAAGGGCTCAGAAAATGATTTACATACATCTCCATGAAAGCCAGAAGGGAAGTTCACTGTTTTTTATCTAAACCGATTCTGTTAAAGAGCTGAGACATTTATTCCTTTTATTTTATCCCAGTATGCATTCAAGGCTTTTGTAGAGTAAAGACAATAATTACCATTAGTGCTAAGCTGTTTTTATCCCCAGAGCTCAAGTGCTTTGGAAGGATGAGTGTTATCAATCTGATTGACTGCCCAGTTACAAAGACTTGAGGCAATTGCTGGAGAGCCTGGAGAAYGAAGCTCAGGCTGTGAGGGGTCAGGCAGTGGGGAAAGGCTCCTTGACCCCCTTCTGTGAGGCTGTGTCYTGCTCCTCAGAGCTGGAGCTGCCTGTGGGTGTGCTTGTTGGTGTGAGGGGTCACACAAGGGAGAATGTAAAGGAGATAAAAGTTGTTTTATAGAAATTCTTTCACTTTTCACTTATAGAAATTTACTCCATGGAGTATTGAGAATGAAAGCCCAGTAGTGCAGGGAATTGATAAAAAGCCCTGGTCTTACAGCTCTTGTGTAACACATGAAGATGAGMTGTAAGCAGGATTTTTGAGGGTGACTGTTGAAGGGGAGGAACACCAGAGTGTGCTGATGTTGTTTTACAGAAGCTTTGAGGTAGGCTGAGTCTTTCAGCTGGAGAATCTGAACATCTGGTTATTGACTGTGTTTATTTCTGCAGTAGTAAACAGAGGAGTTGAGAGCAAAGTCAGAACAAGATCTCTCATCGTATGGATTGCCTGACACATTTTGTTGTGCAGTTTTCAGCAGCATGGCTGGTGCCACCTCAGTGAAGCCTGTGGATTTCACCAGCTGTTAGAGTATTACCCACGCAGTAAAGAGCTCAGGAGAGAGGCACTGAGAGATTTGGAGCAATGCCACCTAGTGCTGGATTTTCAGGCTGTACATTTTTTAATTTTTTGGCAATTCYGCTTGTTAGCATTGAAGTTGGACATCAAAACGACCACCTTGAGGCCTAGTTAGAGGATTTGCTCAGCACCAGCTTGGATTTGCAGTTSTGGCTCACACTGAGAGCAGCAGGGAGAGCTGACCAGGAGGAGCCTTCTTGCCTCACTTCTCTTCTGCTGTCACATCAGTTGGTGGCTGGATGCTGAGACCACAACTTAGCAGGAGGGTGTGCATCTGAGTTGGATCGTTTTTAGCCTTTGATGCCTGATTGTGAATAATTTTTCCCCCACAACACCTGMTTGAATAAGGTGACCATCTGTTCTTTATTTTTAAAAAAATCCTTTTTTCAGTGTAGTTCACCCTTTATCAGTTTAATAGGAGGACATCCTTTGTCCCACATTTTGGCAGTGATCACRCAGGGCAGTCTATACAAAGATACAATGATCTGGTAAGATCCATGATTGTTGCATAGGAAATAGAACATAGAGTTATGATTGCAATAAATTGCTTTTTTGGGGACAGCTGTTTGGTTTTGTTGTTTGAGCCAGATGTTCACTATTAGTGTTCTACCAAAGTTGAAGAGATTATTATTTATGCTGCACCTGCAGGTTGTCCCCCATTCCTCTCTGTCAAGGAGATGAACAGGTGCAAGGGCCCAGAAAGTTGAGCAAACTGTAATTACTGCATTCTATTTCTCAGCCTCTCTGTAATTAATTTGARACACAGTTGGGAGCTTCCTGAAGCATAGTTAGATTAGTTAGTAATTGATGAAACTTTCATCACCTGTGTGGGTGGACTTCATGGAGATCAACTTTCTGGATCTTTTSATGTTTTGTTTTGAATTCTGCTTTCAATTTTTTTTTTTTGTTGCCCTAACTCCACGTATCCAGTCATTGTCCTTCACCCAATCATTCCCATGGTCACCTTTTTACCTTGGATTCCTTGTACCCTTTCCCCTAGGCCTGCTGTTRGCTTTAGGTTTTGTTTTGGGGTCTTTTTAATGCTAGTATTTCCAGGTCTTGCTTAGAAGCTTTCTCTCACCCATTGTTATCTTCTAAAATGCCACTGAGACCATCTGCTCCAAAATGACTGCTGAGCAATCCTAGTTCTCTAAGATCATTTGCACAGACATTATTTTTGCAGACAGACTGTCTTCAGCAAAGACTAAGCAGCACAAAAAGCAAACAAGTCTAGCAAAAGTGGCAAGCATATCCTTTTAAAAGAAATGAAGCTGATATTTGCATTACTTTTAGCAGCTCTTTGCCATAGCCGCCTAAGCTGAACATTTGTCTGTGTGGATATTAAGCAGCGCCTAAGAGTCRGGTTCAGGAAGCAACTCCTGTGCTTGGATAATCACATTGCCATTTAGCAAACAGACATGTCCATGCCATAGTCCCCTGAGCCTCTCAGCACAGGCCTAACCTCAAACCCTTCCTTCAAGGGCTTTATTTTTCTGCTTTGTAAACATCCATTGTAGCTGTAAGCTRTTTCTCTCTGTTGATTTTGGATTGTACCCTCATTAAGTGAGTGTAGGAGATTATGCTCACTGGTTATCTCAGGATTTCCACTTCCCTGTCAGGTACCATGCTGCTTAACAGCCCCTCTGGTCCTTCTGGCTGGGAGTAATAAATCAAAGAAAACCCAAACTTGAGCTTGAGGAGGTAATTGCACCTTTCCTCCTCCTGTTCTCTTTGCACAGCCCTGCTGGCCTGCAGACAGTGGATGCACTCTTTACTATCTGCATTATCATGGCACTAAATTAGCACACGTTCACTCTGACACTTGGCAGGATAACACTTGCATAGATAAAAGCGTTTTGAAAAGATTCTGCCTGCAACCTAAAGCCTTTAAAATCCCATTTCTGTTCCTCTAAATGTAGGTACTGTCTTTGAGCTTGCTCCAGAGTCCACTTAAAGCATATATGCTCACTTCACAGCTTCAGAAAGATATGTTTAAGGGAGACTCAGAGCTGTGCCAAAGGATGCTCATGTGTTTTGTTCTCTCATAACACGAAATTTAATTATTGCAATATTCTGTTTCCAGCTCTTCAGAACACTACTGCTTATGCATCTGCTAGGATGAATGATTAGAGATTAAAGCACTGTGAATCTCGGGCTTAGGATTCTGTTTACTTCCACAGCAAGGAAATGAGTTCTTGCAACTTCCTCTGACACACTGGMCTCCTGGCATGGCAGCACCCTGTGCAGTCCCCAGGGGAAGAAACCTCTCCTTTAAACTTAGTATTTCATTGACCTCACAGTGAAAGCCAATTACTTGTTGTAAAATAATTGTAGTAATTTAATGKTTKTTTAAAAATGGAGTCAGCAATCCATTTGGGAACTGGAATTTTAAAACTAATTTTGTATCTTTTTTTAAGCACTGKTGTAGGTTTCAAAGGTAAAGCTAGTACTTTACAAATTCTGTTCTGTCAGACAAACCAGAATTTGTGGGGGAACCTTTGTCTCTTTTACTGGACTACCTGATGAAATAGAAAGAAAAAAGATTTTTTTTTTTAAATCCATCGTATCTATGACATTGCTTGTGTCTGGGAGAGCCTTAATATTGTGTGACATGTCAGTAAATAAATAGGATACAAAAATCAAAATGGCCTTTATGACACAGATTAAAAACTGATTACATGCTAGCTTCATAAGTATAATTACAAACTGGGAGTAATTGCTGGAGCTCATTTGATTCTGCAGAGGTTCCAGAGGACTGGGGCCAAGACATTATCTCTGTAAGATCTTGCTAATCCAGTACATCAATCTAAACTCATTACTAATGAAGTGAGTAGGTTAAAGAAGAAAGCCATAAAGTATAAAAGAGAKCAGTGCTGAGTGATCTGTATTGTTTGGAAAGCTCCAGGCAAGTAAATGATGTGTGCTTTGTCCAAGCAATGAATGTCTAGGTACAAAGACTGTTGGCCATGCAGGATCCAAGAACCTGTCCTRGAGAGCAGCAGGGCTCAGGGAGGATGAGAGATCTGCAAGTCAGCATCAGCACTGCTGCACATCAGGGAGACTCAGCAGCGTGGGGGCTGAATGAAATCCTCAGAATGAATGCCAACAAGCCCTACAGTTAACATCAGGTACTAGCTTAGAAATCCCAGTGGTCCTGTCTAGTCTTAAACCTCTGAAGTCATCAATGCAATGACTATTTTTCTTTAAATTGCTGCTTTGGGTGGAGTTTTCTCTTCTTGGTGTTTAGATTTTACTCAGTCAATTTACTTAGTCAAGCAGTCACCAGTAGGTATCACACTGATCCAGGAGCTCACAAGTCCCAAGTTACCTGGAAATGTTTAATACTGGAAAGATTTTGTAAGGAGASGTGTCACTGACTATTGATGAAAACAAACAACTTGGTTTAAAGAAATATAATATACAAAGTTGKTTTTAATAACTGTCTCGTCCTAGAACAAGCATATAAAAGCTGAATTCTACCAACACTAATCTCTTAATGAGACTGCAAAGCTGTTTTCCTTCTCTGCTGTGCCATTTCTCGYGTTTTACCTTTCCCTTATGTTTGAKTTTTTTTCACCATCAGCCATTCATTTACAACACTTCTGTTGATGTAMCTGGGCTTTGGATTAGGCTTCAAATTGCCATTTCCTTTCTGTTTGRATAGGGATTTCTTTTATCCAGAGGAAGGAAATCAATAATTTGTCAYGACAAGCCAATGCTCATTTGGATTCACAATGATGCGGTCAGCTCTTCTGTTGTTTTCTAAAGCGTTTTAAGATAATGGAAGAAGAGTCTTCTTTGTGATTTCTGATGCTTTCCTTTGTTTTCCCAGATTTACYTAACATCTGTACTCCATTTGACCATTTGCAATACAGATTACAGTAAAKCTCTGATTCTGTTTGTTTTAAAGATGATTGTGCTTTCTGTGCCCCAAGTCTTTCCCMGGGGATCATTCAGGGATCCATCAAAGGATTAACCGTGGGTATGACAAATTAACAGACGTATCTGTGGGGAAAAGCTGAACTATGCCATAAACTTGGATAATCTGTACTGTTCCTTTGCAATCAGTTTTGCAGATGTCAGATTATGCACAGAACCGAGCTGCCATTCCTTTTAGGTGCTGCTCCCTCTGCAACCTCACCAGTGCACAGAACACTCAATCCTTGGCTGTCTCAGCACAGGGAAGGCCCGGGGACTTTCGTGCCTGTCACTTTGCAGGTACTTTCCTGCAAATTCTTTGGGGATTGCTCAGGGAGCCTGGGCACCCGTGTGTTCCTGAGCATCCTGGCAGCACGGACTGGGAATCAGCGCACAGCGAGCAGCCCTGGGCTGCAGGTTTTCCCCTGGCTTTGCGCTATCAGTGCTTGAGCACCTCCCTGTCCCTTTGCTTTTGTAAAAAGAGSGATCAAGGCCAGGTCGCTGATGGCCCTGTGGGCAGCTGGTGCAAGGTTCTAGAACGGGAGATTTGGGGCGAACTGCAGACATTTTGTGTTCCCTGGGTGGAAGAGAGAARCTGGGCTGCCGGCCCCGGCGGTGAGGGTCTTACCTAAGTCTTTTGTTCTCCTGTCTCTACAGCCACCCGTGTACAGGTTCCAGCTTCGGGGTGTCTGCCTCCCCTCGGCCGCCTTCCCCTCAGGGAGAACAGCCTCAGGAGGGCTTCGGGCACGGCTTGGCGGGAGGCGTGAGGGGAGCCCGGGAGGCGTGAGGGGACCGAAGGTGTGAGTGGGGCCCGGGAGGTGTGAGGGGAGCCATAGATGTGAGGGGAGCCGGGAGGCGCGAATGGGCCCATAGGTATGAGGGGGGATCGGAGGTGTGAGGGGGATCGGAAGTGTGAGAGGGCCCGTAGGTGTGGGGGGGATCGGAGGTGTGAGGGGAGCCGGGAGGTATGAGGGGGGCCATAGATATGAGGGGAGGCGGGAGGCGTGAGGGGAGCCCGGGAGGCGTGAGGGGGGCCATAGATGTGAGGGGAGCCGGAGGTATGAGGGGGGCCATAGATATGAGGGGAGGCGGGAGGCGTGAGGGGAGCCCGGGAGGCGTGAGGGGGGCTGTAGATGTGAGGGGAACCCGGGAGGTGTGAGGGGGATCGGAAGTGTGAGAGGGCCCATAGGTGTGAGGGGAGCCGGGAGGCGCGAATGGGCCCATAGGTATGAGGGGGGATCGGAGGTGTGAGGGGAGCCGGGAGGTGCAAGTGGGCCCATAGGTGTGAGGGGGTCCATAGGTGTGAGTGAGGCCGGGAGGTGTGAGGGGGCCGGCACGCAGTGCGCGGGGCCGATCGGGGGTGCGGCTTTGTAGGGGCAGGGCCGTGAAAGGTGGGAGCGAGGCGTGGGTGGGGTGCCGGGGAGGCGTGCGGAGCGTTCCGGGAGCCGCGGGCTGTGAGGGAGGGGGGCCGGGGCGATCCTCCCCGCCATGATTGGCAGCGCGGTGCGTCCCCCGCTCCCCGCTCGGCTGGTGCTGCCCCTCGGCCGCCGCGGAGCGCTCATCCGCACCGCCCGGCCGGTCCTCTCCGCGCTGTTCTCCTCTTGCCTCTGCCGCTCTCATTGGTTTTAATTTTTTTTTTTTTTTTCCCGCCCTCCTCCCCTCCCATCTTTAGGGCGCTTCCCCTGTCGCCCGCCCGCCCGGCGGGCTGCCTCCGCGGGCGCGCAGCGCGGGGCCATGCCGCCGGGGCCGCCGCTGCTCCGGGGCTGCTTCCTCCACCTCCYCCTTCTCCTCCTCCTCCTGCACTTCCTCGGCGCCCCGGCCCGCGGAGCCGTCTACACCAACCATTTCTTGGTGGAGCTGCACGGCGGGGGCCAGGCGGAGGCCGAGCGGGTGGCGGCGGAGCACGGCTTCGGCGGGGTGCGGAAGGTAAGCCCCCCGCGCAGGGTCGGAGCGCCGCGGTGCCCTTGGCCCGGGGCTCGGGGCGTGCCGCGGGCTCGCCGGCGGGGCGGGGGTGGCCCCGGCGCGGCTCTGCCCGCCGCTCACCTGCGGGAGGGGAACGGTGCGGAGCGCGTCCCGCTGTGCCCGCGTTAATCCCCGCGTTAATCCCCGCTTCCCCRGCGGCTTGGAGGAACAGCGGTGCCAAGAGCCGTGGCAGGTGCTCCTCGGCGTTGGCCCAGCAGGGTGGTTATCTCGGGCTGGAGGGAGAGCGGAGTTTCCCACATGGCAACTCTGTGCCTTTTGACTTACTATGTAAACATCCTGCCATGGAGGAGCTCCCATCCTGCGGGGCTGGGGCTCCCTGAGCGCGACTGTGACAGCCCGGAGCACCTACGGAAAAATGAAAGCCTCATCTCCATGGAGAAGCCTGCACGCAATTTAAATGAASGATTTCACAGGGCTTTTGATACTCAAGTTTGTGATGCTGGTGGGCTTCCTAATATCCGAGAGAAATAGGATGACCCCATGATAAGCAAATGAATGCTTTTCACTAATGAGTGTAAGTTGGGAAACTTCAAGTGCTATTGGAGGTTGTTTTGCTCCTGAGGTCCTAGGAAATCATCGCACCCAGAGTGGCAGGTCCCCTCCCGGCTCCTAGAGTGTCCAGCTCGGCTAGAAATCTCTCCTATTCAAATAATAATTAGATCTCTAAATATTTTAGGGTACAATAAGACCTGGGGTGAAAACAGGGAGAGGCTGATAAAGTGCCCTGGTCAATGCAATTCCTGGCAGCCTGCTGGGAGAAGTGCGAAAGGAAAGCAGGTTGTGAATGTTGCTGCTGCTTGTTTGTTTGTGTTTTGGTTTTTGTTTGTTTTTTAATTTTTCYTGGCAGTTATGCRATGACAGCCTGGTCCTACATCCAAGGAAATGAATGATAATAGTACCCTGAASTTGAACGAGTGAAATGGCTTTAAACCTCGATTTAAAAATAAAAATTAAAAGAGCATATCAAGTGAAACTCCCTCCCTCAGGTTGCCTCGTTTCAACTCCAGTGGGAGCTTGTTAGAGAAATGAGGACAAGATCATTGTTGCTGTGACCACAGCTAATTCCTGCTCTGATAAGATGCTTTTGTTTTAGGCTCACAGCYTTGTCGTGATAGTGACAGAGCTGGGCTGCTGATACATTTGGGAAAGGATTCATTGTGGGGATTAGGTTTTATTATATGAGATGTAGATACAGCTTCTTGKTAAACAGTTTTCCCTCTTCTCTTCYTGATCGTGCTCCCTTCCTGCTGTCCTGGGGTTATCTGAATGACATGGCCTTGTGGGGATAGAAGGGTTTTACTGTCCCAGTCCCTGAAARGCTTGTCAGCTTCCCACCCCTCCTCCCCAGCTGTACGAGGAAGCAGCACCCTGCTCTCTGCAAGGCAGTGATTTTAGGGAAGAGGAAAAGTTGCTGGGGTTTGACAGCTCCCTGGATGTGGTGGAGGATAACCCGCGAGAGGCTGATAGCAATCTCTGTTCTTAGCGGGGTTTGGCTGCTGATAATTGGCCGCTAATAGAAACYCGTGCCATTTACCGGGGCTCTTCAGTGCTGCTGAAGAATCTGCTGTCTGTTTTTGCTATCATCAGGCTTGTCTAGCAGCTCGCAGTCTGCAGACTCAGCTTTCATGGCGATATCCACACTGCGGGAAGTTGAAGTGTAGAGAAGCACAGAGCTGGTGGTGGGGAGCTCTCCAGGGAAAGGACTATGTGTAGATATGCTGTCTAATGAAATATTCAAAAAATACCAGCACCGCCCCCCCACCAAATTACATCACAWGGAGAAGTGATCTTTTAGATACTTCAATGACACATGCTGTTTGGATGATMTATTGAATTATTTACTTAAAACAAATCCGGTTAACTTTACCCTTAYTGGAGAAGAGCCAAGGTCTGAAAATAATCACCTTTATTTCAGTGCACGGACTTTCCCMGTAGGAACACAAGAGCAGATTCCTCTTTTTTGTTATTGTGTGTGAATTTAAGATGTGTATGAGAAAGATTTATGCCTGTCAAGGTATCACAGATCTCTTTTAACATGACTTCATGGGAACTGTTTTTTTAAGATATGTATTTTTAGTGCACATTTTAGGGGTTTTTTCCCCCAATAACAAGCAATCTCTGAGCAAGTGCATATTACGTTTACTTACCAGCATGAGAAAGCACTGCCTTTAAGATTAATGATGTGATGTGCTTTCTAATGGATTCTTTGGCCATGCTTCCTACCATCACTCTGAAACCACTACAAGACGTCAGGTGGGCTAAACATGCACTTTAAATTCAGTGCTTGATGAATTGATTAAGAAGGGCTTGGTGCTTACATAAACAGGTGCTTTTGTTTAGGTCTAGGATCCTAACGAGTCAAAACCAGTAGTCAGTGTTGCTTTAATCTTCCCTGAATTAATCCTGAATACAGGTGTCTTTGCAATGCTGATTGTGCTCCTTGATTTTTATTTTTAATATTTGCAGTTTTTCAGTCAGTTTTTACCTGCTAAAATTGATTCTTCGTATTTCTGGTGAAACAGATGCTGTGATAAAACATTTTTTTTCTTAAAGTGGTTAGTCTTACCATCTTTGAGCATTCAGGAGTTGTGAGAATGCCCCCCTAATATTGTAAGCAGTGCAAAAAGAGCAAGTTATTGGTTTCAATTTGGCTTTTTCSCCATTTGATTTATTTGCCTCTTGGCATGGTTGTCACCAGAATACATTTCTTAATGCAGGCTGAAAAAAGCTGCTTTCTGACCTTGCCTTGCAATTCTCAATTCATTTCTAACAAGGAGAGTTGGAAGATGCATTTCGAAGGGTCTTMTGTTTGGAGATCAGAGTTTAGGCATCTCTTTCCATTTCATCAAGAACAGTGAGACTGAGGCAATCCACAAAATGCCACCATAGCTAAAGGCTCAATATTCTGCTTTTGGTAGCATTGAGGTGAAGAGTTTTAAACAACTGGCATTCAGTGGCCTCTCAAAATAAGAACCAAACACGGATTTGAAAACATGGAGAATTTTATGTTTATGTTGCCTGAAGCTGGTCTGTTTTTCCTTTGATGTATCACCTGATTCCTTATTCCTCTAAACCTTGCAGAACTCGGTGTACCTCTCACAGCTGYGACTTCTTTGCTTGCTGTTTTTTGCTTACCAGTAATTTCTTGATGAAACACTGGGAGCATTTACCTTAGTCCTGCAGTGTTATTCATCAGAAACCCTGTTCTTCTTTTTTTCTTTTTTTTTTTTCTTCCAACTTTTTCAGATAATTAAATGGGTCAGGTCTCTACAGGATGCTGCTGCATGGTGGCTATAAATATTGCAGTGAGCAGCCCAACACTTCCATCCATCCATGGCCTCTGGCAGGAGGAAGCTGAACTGTTCAAGTATTTATCAAAGTCCAGTGTGTTGCTCTTGTAAATCAAGGCAAGCTCTGCCTGTAACTCTCAGAAGTTGATTGAAAAAGCGAACCCTATGCTGCTGAAATGGAGATTTAATTGGAGCTCAGCAGGCTCAGGCAGTGTTTGTGACAGAAGGCCCTGTCCCAGGGAGAGCTGAGTTTGGTGTGTGCTGTGGGACATTGCAGTGGCCATCACACACAGTTTAGCATGCACTGTGAAATRCAGTTTGGGCCTGGATTTATGGCAGTTGCTCAGCAGTGTAACTCAGCTGAACACTGGCTGGAATTAAAAAAGAAATTAAGAGCTTGGCCACTCTCTCCATTATGATTATAAATAAATAAATGGGGTAGTGATAGCTCTCTCAGAAGGAGTGAACTGGGACATTGTCCTACATTACCTATTTCTCAAACAGAACCAATGTGGAAATGTTACATTCTTAACTACTTTGTCCACAGAAAGCAGATGGAAATAGTGACCTCAGTGTTAACATCAAACCAGTTGGCAAATGTGATACTCATGACTGAACTAGAGTGTTTGCTACCCAGATAAATAAGATGGTAATATGTCAGAACAGCTTTCTCCAAAAAACCAATCTGTGAAAACCTGAAACCCAGCAAATAAATAAATATTAAGCAGAGAAATTTGCTGTTTCAGATGGTTGTTGGATACCAAACTAGAGCCAAAGAGCTAAATCTCTTCCTTGTATGGGTAGTAAAGGAGGTGGAATAAAGCCTCCCCTTTGCTGATGACAGAGGATCCTTCTYTCTACCTACTCACTCTGTATGAAAAGCCAGTGAAAGGGAGGAGTGTGATTCTGAAATCTGCTCTGTGGGTGAGTTCTGTCTCTGTCACCTACTGTGCAACACCAAGTGCAGCAAAAGCTGCTTTTTAAGGCTTTTAGCTGCAGCCAAGATCTGGTGAATTATCTGCTGTTGGATTCCCATCAGTCCCATGGGGACTTTATTCTTCTGTATCAATTAATTTTAGAACTGTGTTTCAGTGTAGCTATTTAGAAGTTATTTTGAGCCAGTTGTAAAGTGGAACTGTCAGTTCAGACTTTGGGTGAAGTATCAAAAATCAGAACCGGAACGTATTTGCAGATTTGGCTGCTAACATTGATGGAATGATGGTCCTGGATTACAACATCATCACCTTGGCAGCATTTCCTTTTCATTTTTATATTGCCATTCAAACCCCAAACTTCACAGGCAAATGTACTTTTCATCTCTTAACTGTAGAACCATTCCATTTCTCCTACAATTAAGATACAGTTCAGAATAGAAACATGTCAGAAAAGCAAGTGGATCTTTTTCTCTTTCTTTTGATGGAGATTAAAATGCTCAGTGTGATTCTGTAAAATCCCTTTTTTCCCCTTCTCACTGAACATACATTATTCATATTAAACTGGTTTATCTAGTAAGGTGTAATATATTTTTCAGGCTCTAAAGGCTGAAGTGCTGAGTGATTAATTAAACCCCTACATTTTCCTTGCTTGACTAATGTCATAGAGCAAGATAACAAATAAGCACATGCTGAACTGAAAACAGTTTCTGCCAGCAATAAACTTCCATCATTTATTAATTGGCTATGAAAGACTTATTTCATAGATGCCTGAAAGGTCTGGGAGGGAGGTCCTGGGAGGAAGGGTAAGAGGTGATGTTGCTGTTTGCTTTCTTTTCTCATTATTATTTAGGTTTATCACTAGGTTTAATGCATTCTTTTTCTTCCATCTGCTGCAGAGCTCTTGACCTCACCCAGAGCAGTTGCTCCTTGTTGTGCTGTGACCATTGTGCTGTTGTGTCARGAGCCAACAGGAGCTCTCTGCAGGTTGTGGTAGTGTGAGGAAAGGATTTGCCTCTGACCTCACCTTGTAATAGTGAGGATTAATGCCTGCGACTTCTTCCTGGCAGAATCAAGAAACTCTACAAAAATAAGGAAAACAGTGTTTTCAGAGTTCCAAAATGTTCTCCTTTCCTTGGCTCTGCTGAAAATGTTTCTCTTGAAGCTTCCTTCCCCTGCTCTTCTCAAGCCTACTACCTTATGTTAAAAAAAGGAAGAAACAGTGTGACCCTCCTGTCATTCTGTCCTTTAATGTCACAGCTTTGTTTCTTTCTGTTACCCATGGTGTTCTCTCCCRTAAAGCACATCTTTTCCTCAAGGARCTGACTGCTTCTCTGGCAACTGGAAGACTTTTTCAGTGTGGTGTAATAACAGAGAGCTCTCTGTGAAGCACTTTCTRTCTATCAGCTCTTGCTTGGCAGCCTAGCATTAAACAGACACGGAGTAAAAAGAGTAAAGGTTTTGAATTGCAGGAGAGGTCAGATCTTCTTAAAGTGTCAGTAAGAGCTAGCATCCTTGCATTAGAGTAAAYCTTCTGTGCCTTCTTGAGTAGCTCTTGTCAGTAACCAACTAATTTTGCTCTGTAAGAGCAACAGCTCTRYTTCATTCAAGCTGGAKTTCCTGGCTCTGCTTTCAGATGTTTATGYAGCCACTTTGCTATGTGAATGTAGATTTAAAAATMATGCTGAGGTGCCTCACTGAAACTCAGCATATCAGTGTTCAGCAGTGTCCTGCCCCTTCTGCACCCTGAGGTTTAGGTACTGGTGATTTGTRTCTGAGGCACACTGCATCTTAGTGTTGTTTTTAAATAGCAAACTCCAGCTCATGGTTTTTATCTCCGTGTTTCTGAGCTGCTGTGACTCCAGGCTCCTGTGTGACAATAGCTGTCAGCCTGTTTGGTTACATGCTCAACAGGACAGATGGGCAGTAAATCAGGAGTGAGGCAAAGTGGCCTTTTGTAAGCAGTGCTAATTGCTGTCAGCAATATCAATCAATCTCAGAAGTATGCCRTGGCCAGTTAAATTTGCAGGCTCTAACTGAATCAAAATGTCTCTTATGAGTTTTCTCTAAGGAAGAATACTGATAAGAAGAAGAGATATCCATCTTATATTGCTTAAATATATTACAATATTTAACAAATCCTGGTTGCTAAAAATGTGCCTGATTGCACACAGCTGTATTGCATTTGTAGATATACCCATTATTGTATGTTTGCAATGGCACTTGGCATTTTACAGTTAAGAGTTTCATATCACTGTCTATAGTGCTGTGCAAACATTAATTAAATGAATACTATCAATAAATAAAATAACTGAATAGTACTTACAAGAGAAGGCCATTTTACATGGGAGGCAACTGAAACAAGAATATTAGAATTCTGATTGCCCAAGATTCTTTTGATATTACAAGATCCTGCAAGTAATGAAGTGCTTGTAATTCCTGAGATTCTGGAAGTCGTGCCTTGTAATGAAAAATATTTATACATCAAGGCAATAAGTAGGCCTATTTCTAATTCTAAATAATCCTCCTCACTTGAATGTTAAAGTGCTTTCTGGTAATTAGTTATCTTACTTAATTGCTAATTTCTTTTGAGGGCAGGAAGCTTTACTTTTGTCTTACAAGAAGAACCTGAGCTACCAGGCTGAGTGCATTATTGTTCCATGCTGAGCCTGCTGGTGCCAGAATAGGAGCTTCACTCCATAACAATTCCAGTTTTACAGCTACAACATTCCAGAGCAGAAACTGTTGATGACACTTTGGACAATTAAGTAAACCCAGACAGAATTAGAGCTTCCAGAGCTCTGAGGATATGTACAAAGTGCAGGAGACTTTTGTGGCCTCTGCTTTCTTTCTCCTTCTGCCTCAGCTGTTGTRTTTTTCACAGGTGTATGGAGCTGAAGCTAAATATCCTGATTATTTGCCCAGAAAATCTCTCCAGTCAGCCATGCAGATCAGCTCCAGGGAACCATAATGATTTTGATGAAATCTCCTTGACCTTTTATAAACACTTTRAAAGAGGTCTCTTTATCAGAACAGTATGCTTGGATGTTTTTTATGTTACTTCACGTTTATGTATCATACAGGATGGAACTTTAACATGAAAATTAAATGCTTTCACTTCAGTGTAGTAAATGTCTCAGTTAACATAAAAAAGTGTTTTGAAGGAAAAGAACACCTAAACTTGCATACTCAATTTTGGAATGAGCAGATTTTAAGCTTTCAGAATTCAGTATCTCCTATTTCCACACTGTAAAATATGTTTGTGGAAGTGTACCAGATACAGTGATAGCCTGACTGAAACAGGAGGCAATAGGGAGTGCTTCCTCCTTTGATTTGGGGTGCCTGTCAGAAATACTGCCACTGTTGACCTTAAATGTAAGGTGGAAAGAGTACCAGGTGTMTACAAATGAAGTTGTGCACTGTAAACCTGTAGAAAACAACTGTAATGCTGCTGGATGTTTGAAAATAACTCAGGAGTGGCATTCTCAAGAGTGAGTTGGACTCTTTGGTCCAGCTCTTCACAAATCTTGTTGTAGATTCCTGAATCACTTCACAGGTAAAAGTTCTCTTGTCATCCTTATTAACAGCCAATAGTTCTATGATGGCTTATTTTTCCTCTCTCTCTTCCTCAGCTCCCTTTTTTAGAATCTGGATACTTATTTTATCACAATGGTCTGGCTAAAGCCAGGAGGAGACGCAGCCTGCAGCACAAGCTTCGTCTGGAGAAGGACTCCAGGGTAAGTGTTGCATCACTGTGTGCAGCTGTCCTGTGCAGCTTTGTGACACAGACCATTTTTTGATCAGATCAGGGTGGTGATCAAATCTGTGGCTATGATTATAGGCTTTTTTCCCCCCGTGCTTGTTTCAAGCTTGGTGGCTCTGTATGCACACACTTCCCAAATAGCCTCGGCTTTTATTTTTATTTCCCTGTTAGAAGTAGTCCCACATKCTGTGAGATGTCTCCTCTCTCCAGTGGCACTCAGTGAGGCCATGGTCTCCAGGACAGCTCTGTGCACTCTGTGATGTGGGGAGGAGCCATCTGAGGTGCCTCTCCTGGCTGTCCCCTGCATGAATGCTGCCACCCATGGGTTACTCAGCCCTGAATACCAATGTGGTATCAATTCTCAGCAGAGATTCCCTTCCTCTCAGGGAGTATAATCACCAGTTACTAGAGGAGTGTAARCTCTCAAACTTGAGTAGTTCTTTTAGAGGCTCTTGATTGCAGGCTACAAATGGTGTGCTCAGTTTTCAGAGGCATAAACCTCTCAGACAGGAGAAAAAGGCCCCTTTTGGGAAGGCTGTGAGCTGGCACTGACAAATTCTTTTTCCTTAGGTGCAGAGTTTTTGCACCAGTTTAATACTGGGCTGAAGTTGGACAAGGTAGCATAAAAAGTGTATTTACTGCCCAAAGCAGGTTGGCCTGAGGAATGATATCATGACAGCAAATAGATTATKTTTTAATCCTTCAGTAAGATTCCAGTTCACTGCACTGTGAAGAGGGGGAAACAATTTTATTCCAGACAGAATGTGATTGCCAGATTTGTGTTACTGGAACACTCATGACAGTGAAACASTTGAGTAGGAAGCCGAGGAAAATAGGTTAAATAAGACTGTAATTGTTGTTGTGACACCAGAGCAAGCAAGGTCTGATGAATTCCCAGCTTAATTTTCCTGTTTGTGCAGAAATTTCAAGTGATTCCAGGCCCAGGTCCAACTAGGATGCCTGTGGCTGGTCACTGCTGTGGCTGAGAGCCATGTGAGGGAAGCACACAGGCTCCAGGTGCTGCCTGCCCCATGACTCTGTCCTGATCTGCTCTAGCTGGGTGCTCCAGGTGSCTCTTGCTGCTCCCCTTCTCTAAAGAGAAACCACATCCAGGTGAGGGGTTATGAGGCAGACATGTCCAGCCTGCCTTGCACAGAAATCCCATTGTTCTGTTTGCTAAGCAGGGAGCAGAGAGTAAATYTCTGGGCAAAATTACAATTAGTGGRTACCAAAGCAAATGTTCTGAGATGTGTTTCCTGTCTCTGAACACCCARTCTTGTAAAGCCATTTATGAGAAAAGGCATGAGAAGATTTAAGAGGAAAAGCACAGAATTGAGTCAGAACACTGAAAAGTAGTGGCTAGGTTCACTCACTGTACAGTCTCATTCAGTATGCTCTTTGGAAATAAATATTTCTGTAAGTCTCTGAAAATATGAAACCACCAATTCTCACTGCAGCTTGATATTACATGTACTAATTGAGCACTCCTGTRCTAATTCCAGACTGGCTCTTACCTTGGTACCTCTGGACTAAGTGTCTGCACTGCCATTAAGAACAGCTTAAGTGAATCCACCTTCTTGTTCACAGATGTTCCCTTTTGTTCCCATCTGATATTTGCTGTACTCTACAGCTTCTGTACTCCAGTTGGCTTCTGTACATGCASTGAAATCTCATTTTTCCTGATGATCTGTACCTCATCCTGGTGCTGCATACCAATGGCTCCCTCCTTTGATTTCAGGGAATAAAGCTGTGTTTAAATAACAGAATATCTCCCATATGAGGAAAAGGATGACCCTGGGTGAATTCTGTGTTTGTGGTTTGCACTRGAAGATGGAAGGGGGATGAAGCAATATTTCATTTGTGCATATGAACATGACATTTTCTCATCTAGCCTGTCCCATTGAATAGTCCTTGAGCTCTTATGATACCACATAGGTCAGTTGCTTTATGTAATACAGTTTGAGAGCAATTAAAATCATTAGTCYTATCTCCTTTCTTCTTTTCTATGTGAAGTTTCTTTTCTATGTGAAGCCATAAAAATAACTGTCAAATTTGTGTATAAATGGAAACATGAGTTGTGTTGACAGTATTTAATTTCAAACACTAAAAGTAATTTCTAAATTTAATGGCAGCTTTCTAGACCATTTACAATCAATTTTACTTAGCAACAAATGTCAGCACTGTCATGGTTAATATGTTAATGCATGAAACCAGGAATGAAATGTTCCTGTTTTCAGGCTAGCCAGGAAAAAACTTCCAGCACAGGGCTGTACAAATCTCTGAGGAATTGATATGGTAAATGCTGTTGCAAAGAGTTGCTTGGCCCTACCCAAATGTGAGAAAGTGGGCTGCACTTATTTAGTATACTTTTCACTTTTAAAGAGGCTACAATGCCTAGCTAATTGTAGTTATTAGCTGAAAAACAGCACAGATGTTCACTCAATTAATTAAATGTTTTTTAATCAAGTAAGTCCTCTGAGGATCAATGTCAGCTTTTCAGGAGTCTAAGACAGATGACACAGCACTATGCAAACAGGTTACTGCATCATTTCCATGATCTGCATGTTTTTTAAAATGCTCAGAAATGCTTGGTTGTGTACAATTTGCTGTATATTTGAACCAAAATAATTTGGAGCTAAGCTAAAAGCATTACAGCAGTTATGTGATAAACATCATTGCAGTCAAGGGGGTGGGAATGGAGCATTATTAAATTCCTAGAAATCCAGCAAGAGCTCATCTTGGTTTTGAAGAGCCATCTCAAATATGGGCACCCCTGCTACCCCAGCCAGGCCAATCAAACCCAATACAGCTGTTATTTTCAGAGCTGACTTACCTTCTGCTCTCCTGTATTATAAATGCAGCTGTGGCCTCAGCTGTATTATTATGTAAACATTTTTGAAAAGTGGCCACATAAATTAAAGAAAAGAAAAAAAAGCATGGCTGTTTTGTTACCTTTCAGAGCAATACTTCTGGGKTTTTTTTGCTGTTGATGGGTATTTTCTGTTAGTAAATAGTCTTCCACTGAGGGAGAAGGGTTGAAACATAGTTTGTTCTCTCAAAGATTATTTTGGGTTTTTTTCAAGTTTCAGATAAAACCATTTTCCTCCCACACAGTCTCTCTTGTCAGACAGCTGCCAAGATTAATCCTGCTCAGCAAAGAAGCTATAATATAGAGAGAAGAGCTGGGTCTCATTACTGATATCTCTGTGCTAGTGGATCTGTGCTGCTATTGGGAGAATAAATATATATGCATGGAGGGAGGAAAGGTTAAATGAAAAGCTTCCACTGAGAGTGAGTTTGGCACTTAGATGATGACTTCTTTGGAAAGAAACATCCCAGGGATRGGAGTGAGCCAGTGGCTTTGCATTAACATGGAACCCACTGTGATGCAAAGTTTTGGTTTGGTTTAGGACAAGTTTGGTTTGGTTTTGAAAATGTATTGTTCAATGTACAACTTGGGAAGATCATAGAATTAGGAAAATACTGTATCTGATAGTATAAGGTACCCAGGCTGTGAGATGGTAGGTCTAGAATGAAGCAAAATAAATTTGCAAGTTAATTTCTRTTCTTTCTTGATGTCAGAAAATTAGCTGTTAAAACAGTTGATGAGGCTTCTTGTGTGTGCAGTTCAATGACCAGAACCATTTGATATATATTCCATTGGCAGTAAATTAAAGGCATTGCAACCGAGGGTGTGCAGTTAAAGCAATAACAACACAACACTGCAATATTTTAGTGTGGTCTTTTGGGGTATCTAAGCATGGTGTAGCAGGGCTTGTGTCACAGGGCTGTGACTTTAAAAACCCCACCCCCTTTCTCCTGAGAGACTGAAGTGAAAAGAAYCTCTGTAATGGCAGTTGCTGCTATAGCACACAATAAATGTATTATGGAGTGCATCCACTCTTGCCCTTTAAGGTACTTTCCTGTTTGTGTGCATGAYGTGCTCCAGGAACACAAAAATGGGTTTTACAAAGGTCACTGAAAGTTGATTGCAGTATTTGGAGATACAATGGAAATACATGAAAGGTTTAGGTCTAAATTATTTCTAAGTAGTTTGCTGCAGTAGTTATTTGATGCTGCATTGGGATATGGCTTTTTCAGCCTCTACCAGCTGAAAATAGCCAGTAGGAATTAAAATGCTAATACGTATGTCATAGGTTGGTGAAGTTGAATAACTGCTTCTTGGCCTTGGGAACTTCCATACTGAGGGAGAGAACAGGCCTGGGTAGAACAAAGCACCACAGAAAGGCTAAGAAATATTAAACATCTCCATGGTACATGTTTTCACTAATTATTTGTGTAGTATCAATTCCATAAGTGGCCTCTGTTAAATATTACAATTTTGCTTATGAGGAGTGATATCTCAATGACCACATTTCTGTGAAAATCCAGCTTGGTGTTTTACATTGCAAGCTGTCCACTCTCTGAGTGCTGAAAAGAAATACACTCTTATTATGGGTACAGATTGAATCTGTAGTTTATCTGTCTCCATGCTTTTTATCTTACTTGATTCTGAGCATTATCGTTTCATCCAGAGGAATACTTGGGAAGGGATCCACGAGCTTTGCAGACATGAAGTCTTCACAGAAGAACCAGAATGGCCAGATCTAATTATTATTGTGCTCCTGGTCTCCCAGCAATGTCACTGAGCTGATTACTGCCAGGCTCTAGGTTATGTAACACTGCAGTGTTCTGGGCAGCATTAATACCTGCTTCTCTTCCTCCCTGCCAGCTCTTCACACTCCCATTCATTTTCTTTGGAGGGGGTACAGRGACATTGGATATGTCTGCATCAAGACCCTGAAAAATGAAATAAAGCCACTGGGCTGAGGAGATTCCCTGTGTTCTGTCTTGGAGTCTGAGGCTGAGGGATTGATTACATTTGTTCCCATCTAACTTGGCTTTGTCATCCAGCAAATATGATAAACTCAGTGCTGAGCCCATCATCTGTGTTTGGCTGTTGCTTTCCCTGGCACTCAGCCAGCCTTGCCCTGCAGAGCTTTTGGATTGCTTCTGTCCTCCCTGTGCTTCCACCAAAGTCAGGGCTGTAATGTCTGAGGCATTTTCTCCCTGCAGAAAAGGAGTTTGAGGAGCTGTTGGCTGTAGCTGCTTCATGCTTTGGGAAAACCACAGTGTAGTCAGTGACTGAGCAGGGAYTTTATGAGGCACCTTCTATAAACCTTGTAAGTACCATTTGAGCTGCTCCTTTTTTCCAACTCAAAACAAGCTGAACTTGTGTTGTAAACCCTTCACTTATCTCCTGGTCCTGCTCCCTTGGGCCAACAGGTATCACTGGCAGAATCTGGACAAAAATGCTGAGTATCTTAGGCCAGGATCTCTCTTCCCAAGCACTTTCTGTCTGTCAACAAAATAAGTGACAAAAGGACTGCTTTGGTGATTTAGTACTTGCAGCTCTCCCACTGAAATGATCTGTCCATCTGAAATAATTTGTGCTCTTTTATAATGAAATAATATTTAAGGACAGGTTTCAAAGCACATTTCAGATATGGATTATGTGTATTTCACAAAAGCTGCAAATTAATGTGGGAGGAAGAGGACTTTAAATTTTCCAGAAGGTCATACAGCAAAGCAGAGCARAAGTAGGAGTACTGAGATGCCTTCTCTGCTGTCTGGAAGAAAAAAAAACTGCAAAAAGAAGAGAAGTTGGATTTACAGCCATTTGTAGTCTTTACAGCAGCTGGGCAAAGGAAACTGAGATGAGATTGTGGGAGAAAAATGAAACCCAGGAGATTAGAGCAGATCCTCTAAAGCCCAACAGACTTAGACAAAGGACAGTAGCCTTAAACTGTAATTAGTGCTCTGGTGTTCCCACATGATGAGGTGCAGGAGAAATGACTGTGCCAGAGGCTGTCTCAGCATAAAATAACAACACAATTGTGTGGAGTCATTTCCAGTACTACCTCTGTTCCTGTCCYTGCTTCCCCATGGCCCATTCCAGCTTTTCCCAGGAATTTCCTTACCTGGGTAAAAGCAGCAGTGGATGGAGAAAACCTCTTTAGCATTAACAGAGATTTGATGGAGCAGATTTCATGCTCAGGAGATTTTTACCTTGGTAACATAAGCTATGCACAAGTTACTTGACTGAATGTGTTCTATGGTACAATGTCTCCCAGAAGGTAAAACCCAACACCTTCTTGCTTTTGTATTTTCAGGTGAAAAGCAGCAGAACTTTGGGGAACTGTGTGTCTTTTTGCTGCCTTAGACCTGCATTAGACTGTAACTCCTGACCCCAAACTTGTGATTGGCTGTGGAAGGGATGGTTTGTCAGATAGATGTATCAGTGATTTCTTAGCAATTAGAGTTWTGTAGGTGTTGCAGCTTTTTATTAKAATATTTGCTTATGGARWTTGGAGGTCTCCTGGATCATGCACCCCAGAGGTTTTTTCTGTCTTTTTTTGTGCAGRTTTCCCTGTTTTGCAGAACACTACTATTACCCTCAGTCTCATAAAATAATATTTTGAGCCAAGGCTTTGGTAGTTTCATCCCTTCTATAATTCTGCTGTGTTGTTGGCACTGCTTTGTTGKTTATCATTTTTCTTTGGTGATGACCATTTGTAGGTACAGCTCCCCTTGCCTTAAAGGAAAGGCCCAGAACAAAGGATGTCACCTCTGATGCCATTGCATTAGTGGTGACCTGCCATGCCTGTGATTCTGTCATTCAGCACTGGATGTTTTACACTTCTTCAGGCCCAGGATATGTGGGACTTTAAATCCTGGTGCCAGTCCAGGCATCTCTCAGATTGTCATGAAGTGAATCCTTCTGCTGTTGTAGTTTATTTTCCCAAATCTGCCTTTTGTTGCTCTGGGAGGATACTTCTTGAGTGCTTGCCATAACACAAATTAATTCTGGCCTTTTGGAAATATGAAGAGCCCCTAAATGGGTGTGCAGCAGGCACTGTTAGTATTAATCAGAGATTCATCACTTCTCATATGAAAGAAATACATTTACATGAGGGAAGCTTTTCTGTTAAATTTTTATTCTGTGGAAACCATAACATGAATGTGGTCTCTAAGTCTGGACAGAGTAATTTCCACACAATTTGCATGCACATTTTTGATTGCCTGCAGTGGRAATCCTGAGTAAATTATCTTCCATGATCTGCAAAACATTTGTCTCACTGGAAATAAACTAGGAAGAGGAAGAAGTATACAAGGAAGAGAGCAGTTCACAGGAGTCTGTGGAAATGTTCAGGGATAGACTAAACCCTAAATATGCTTTTGCTTTTCTCAGTCCATGGAGGTATGGGCTCCTTTCAATGAGTGTGAATAGAGCAGTCCCTATTAATATTAATGCAAGTTATGTATGTGCACTGGGAGCAAAATACACCCCAAAGTCTAATTATTTTATGCTAATAACTGAACTGAAAAGATATTTCCTCATTCCTGGCCAAAAAAGCAGCAATGGTTCAAAGAATTTTCAGCAGGATGACCTTTTTATCACTTCATTTAAATCAGCCTCTGCTCTGACCCAGTGGGAACTAGGGAACATTCTGGTACCAAAATCCCTGCTGCTGCACATGCAGCTGCACTGAATAATGAGTTTTGTATTCTTCAGGAACCATTTGTCATTGCTCTAGGCAGTGGATAAATAGAGGGGCTTGTGACAACTCCAAACCACTTGGATGACCTGGTCCCTTGAAATCAAGGCTGAAACCCCTTTGCCTCTAWGGTTTTTGAAAAAAAAARTGTAATTCTGCAGATATGCTTTGGAGAGAGGCTTGGCCAGCAGTCTGTGGGACAGGCTGCTGGAAACCATGGGCAAGGATGTAAAAGCCCTCTCTGCTGAAGTGGGTATTGAGAAAACCCGTGAAGAATATTCAGACCACGCTTGTGTGCCTTCATATCAAACTCTGAAGAGGAGGGAGAGGTATGAACCAGTTTGCTTGTTCTTGAGGCACTGCACAGAATATCAAGATATGCAGGGATTTTTCTCTGTCTCAGTGTTTCCCCTTAATCTCTYCTGTTGTCAAAGAGGGCAAGATGCCATGAAAATTTCTGTTTTACCAAACTGGCCTTTTCCATTGTAGACCATGCATACTCAGCATTGATTTTACATTGCAGCTTGACCAGCTCACTTGCATTTCAAAGTAAAAGCTAGAGGAGCTATTGATTGCTCAGCTGAGCAGGTTGAATGTGATCTGCAGTCTCCTCTTACACATTGATTCCTTGTCTCTTTACTCTCTGCTTCCTGAATGTCACTGAACTGTGAGAGGCCTGCTAAATGGACAAAAATATTGATTCCCTTTCCCCTTCTTTTATTTTCAAAAGCTCCTTGTTTACCAAGAACTGAACTAATATCAGCAAAAGAAAAGGTCACCAAAAAAGGCAGAAGGAACATAGTTTTTATGTATTTTTTAAAAAACATATGAACTTGGTTGAAACTGGAGTCCTTTAAGTTGTATTTTCATGAAGAAAGGTTATTTGCCCGTGTGCAACCTTTGAACTCAGGCTGTTCAGCTTCATATTTTACTGTTGTCTGGCTGATGAGGAACTTCTGAGGTGTTCCCTAAAAGGCTGTACCTCTGGTGTTGTGATTTCCTGTGATTTTTGCAGAGAAGTTACTGAGCAGTCCCAGCTGTGGCAGGTTTTAATGAGGAATGCAATCAGTAAGGCTTTCATTAGAGTTCTCTGTGCAGGGGTTTGTTCCTGTGGTTCACCCACAAGTGTGGCACATTGCAATAGCGAGTTCAGAGGGATGAGAGAGAGCTCAGGGAACACGAGGCAGGTAAAAATGAGAAGACTCCCTGGGGAGTGTCCAGGGATTTTAGTGTCTGCTGCTGCTCTGTGCCAGCTTACACCTGTTGGGGCAGGCAGATGGGGCTGCTTACAGAAAGGGTTAAACTACAACTGCTCCAGAACATCCCAGTATAATATAAACAACCCAGCAGTCCTTGATACCCAGTGACATTGTTTCACTAGTRACAAAACAGAAAAGTAAACACAAGGTAGAGGGATGGCTAAAAACAATGGAAAAGATCTATTTTACAGGGAATGTTACTTTTCCTAAAAATCAAAGCAATTCTTGTGCTGTCAGTGCATATTGTCAGTGCAGTCATTATGAAAATAACCATTTAAAAATACATAAAGCAAGAGTGATACAAATGTTTTACRGAAAGAGATGCATTTTCCCTTTAATGACATCTTTGAAAGAAAAATGAGATTGATAAACTTCCCAGGTTGTAAGGATTTGTGCTCTAACACAGGGTTTATGCTGTAACAGCTGCTGGATCTTTGCTATAGGGTAAGTCCCTGTACAAAACACTCCCCAGGGATTAATGGRTACAGCCAGAAGAGACACTTGGAGAAGTTGTTATGAATAATCCTCCAGCAACACCTACCTTTAGCAACAGGGACCAGTTGCTAGGTGTGGAGAGATCCATGAGAGCCTTTGAAAGTCATTAGTTTGCTTGAGAGGAGCAGTTCTCATTTTATCAGTAAGAATTGGATGGTCAGTGACACTCACAAGCCCCCTGGTATCTCTGCTTGTGCTTTCTGGGCCACASAATAGGCTCAGGAAGTTTGAAATGGAGCAGATGGATCCAACTGTGTCACAGCCAAAGGCAGTAATTGTCTGCATTGCTGTGTGTGATGGGTTGGCTCTGGCCAGGGGCCAGGTACCTGCCAAAGCTGCTCTCACTGCCCTCCAGAGCTGGACAGAGAACATARTGAATGGGGGTTCATGTGTTGWGATAAGGACTGGGAGAGATCCCTCATCAAACATCACAGGCAAAACAGGCTGCAGTKAGAGATGTGAACTGGATTTATTACACTCACWAAATCAGAGCAGGATTGTGAAAGGTAAAATGAACCCTTACAAACACCTTCTGCCCACCCCTCCCTCCTTTCCAGCTCTGCCTCCTGCTCCAGCAGTGCAAGGAGGCAGGGGATGGGGTCATGGGGTTATTTGTGCATCTGGACACACTGTTCCAAACCACCCTCAGGGGATGCTGATCAGTTTGTAGGACCTGAGTCCAACCAGCAGCCTGACTTCCTCAGAAATAGAGAAATACAGGYCATCATTTCCACTTCTTCACCTTCAGGAACAGGCCTGTATTCACCCTGAGGCTTTAGAGAAAAAAGAACCATTTATTTTGATTGATCAACTCATTGCTACGTGTTTGTTGGTTTTCTTTTTTTTAATCCTCCAACATGCCTGTTTGTTATCAGTTGGGAYTGCCTTTTTCCACTGGAATTTGGTTCAAATTCTCCTGAATTTGAAGTTCCTGGTATTTGATGTTGAAGTTATGGGTACTGTATAATTAAGTAAATCTGTCATGCTYAGTATAAGAGTCATTTAACTGCAGGATCTCATCAGTGCAATTAACCCTGTTCCTTTAAAATGAGGAGCTGATTGTCTTGGCATTCATGGGAGCAGAGAGCACAGTAGAGTGCTGCAGTTCCTGGCCCTTCCAGAGCACTACTGCAGTCAATTGATTATTTTGTTAATTGGTTTTGCATCCAGTATCCTGCTGCTTTATTAGCATCCAAGTGACTTTATGCACCACGTATAAATACAAGTATAGTAAAAATCAATACTTGGAACCTTTCTTTCCTTGTRAAGATCTCAGCATCCATGGGCTACCTTTGATATGGGACCTTTATTCTGCTTGCAACACAGCTAATAACTTCTTCATCATTTATTCCTGTGCTAATGAAGTAGATGCTCAGATTCTGATGTGTACTTAAACTTGGACCCTAATGAAAAATGAATAAATTATTTAAGAATGAAATAAACAAATGGCTGTTATTGCAGATAAATGAGCCTGATTTTGAGATGGTAAAATTGATGCTATTTTTGTAAGAAAATCTTGTTGTTYCACTAGGTTCTAATAAATATAGGCCTGAATCATTTAGTGACTGTTACCAAAAGCCTGGGTCCTGTGAATGCTGCTTTTTCTGCTTCAGTTAGAGGAAGAAGGATGTAGAAGCTGGTATGAGGTTGCATTGTGGGTGGGATTGAGGGCTGGCTTCCAGGTGTGAGTGTCACACAGGCAGATGGGATTGTGGCTGTTCCAAGATGAGAATGTGTTCCAGTACTTCCCTGCTGTTGGCATGCAGACATGTTCTCTCTTGCATCTGTTTTTGAAACCTTGATGTATTACTGATGTCCAGGGGAGGCCTCCTCTTCTTTCAGAAGGAAGCCATGAAACAGAAGCAGAATCAGATGCAGTCCCTCTCCTGCTCTAGACCAGAAAGCAGACATTTCCTTCTTGGGAAAAACCTCATTTTTCTGATGTAGGTGCACAGTTGGCAGGAAGATTAGGCTTTTGCTGAGTCAGCAGTCCCAGAGGGGCAGTTTTCCACCCAGATCCCTGGGTTTGCATTACCATTTCCCAAGTTTGTTCTTTGGGGATCTTTTCTCCTGCAATATATCTTACTTCTTGCTGCCCCTAAACATACTGGTTTTGTGGCAAGACCTGTGGCTGGAAGGCTCATGCTGATGATGCCTGGAGAGAGGCTCATTCTTATGCTGATTGGTGTCTAAGACATGTTCAAGCTGTGCTTTTCTCCAGGTAGGGCACTTTGGGGGAGTCTCTGGAGCTTTGTACCTCTTTGTAAATTCTGACTGGAACCAATCCCTGCTTTAGAGGCGGCACATTAATGACAGAAATACAAATAGTGTGTTTTCATAACCCTTATCTCTCATGAAAACAAGTCTGGAGAAAGCTTCTGTATGTGTGTCAAGAATTCAGAGCTAATGGTGTCAAAATGACCCCTGCAGGTGAGGAAAGCTGTGCAACAGGAGGGCTTCATCAGGAGGAAGAGAGGCTACAGAGACATCAATGACATTGACATCAACATGAATGATCCTTTATTTACAAAGCAGTGGTACCTGGTAAGTGCAGAGGGAAAATCCCAGTAACCACAATTAAATAATTGTCATTCAAGCCATTCTGTGCAGTGTTTTCCATCAGTTCTTTCCTAATGCAGGAGTTGGGAATGGATCCAGGGCTCTGTTGTGTTGGTTTTAATTGTACCCCTTTTATATTGGGAAGACCCAGCCCATTTCAAGAGATAAATTCCATTTCAGTCAATGGAAAAATCCTTAAAAGGCTTGAAAGAGAACTGTATTGATGTCCTGTGGGCATTCCTGGTGTACTGATGTGACCCCTAGGAYTGCAYATAAATCATGKCTTTGAGCTGTTGCCAGGTGGAATATTGTGGAATTATAACAAAAGATTATAATGTATTTGCTAGCAAAAGTTGAAGCTTTTCTTATGGAAATTTGAATCTATTTTCTTGTGTCAAAAAGAGAGCAGCTGAAAACTGATGAATTTCTGCTCAAGCTAATGTCAGAGGAAATTAATATTTTGCTAAATTGTTTCAGTTTTTCTGTGTCRTATTTTTATAGGGAGAAGTCTTTAGTCATATAAGAAAAGTCACATTTGTACTTTGAAGTGAAATGATTTTTTTGTTTAAAAAGTTGATAAAGTAATTCTGGTCAGTTTTATTGCTGCACCATATTTATGGTGAGACACTCAGGAAATGCAGTACTGCCTTGGTAACTTCAGAGGGGTATTTTAAACAAAAAAATGTACCAAAGATGCATGCAGAGACATAAAGGRAAAAGCAGTGGCTGTGGAAATGTGTCAGTCAAGTAAAAAAAGCTGTGTTTTTTCCACTGTTGTATTAGATTAACACTGGTCAAGCAGATGGGACTCCTGGACTTGACCTTAATGTAGCTGAAGCCTGGGAGCTGGGATACACAGGGAAGGGAGTGACCATAGGAATCATGGATGATGGTAAGTGAAGAATGAGTGCTAATTTAATACTTCTAAGTAGATTTCTTTCATGTAATTCAAGTAAAAAAAAAAAAAAAGATTAAAAATTAATAATCAATTGCTTAGTGGTGAGACCACCAGGCTCCAGAAATACTTGGAGATCTYCAGGGAAAATGTGACCAAGACAAGACAAATACTTGTTTTTCTATCCTGTGCTGATCCAGTGCTTGCCAATCTTGTTTGTCTGGTATGTTTTGAGGTGACAAAACTCATACAGACAGAAACTGTGATTTAAACTAATCCCTAGAAGTAAATATGATCCAGTCTACAAAACAGTAAACTTTTTCATCCACATGTAAAAACTGGAATCTCACTTCAATCAGTTGCATTATTCACCATAATTATTTTCCTCTGGTTGTAAAGGAATCTTGTTCTATTATCATTAGAAAATCTTTTTTGAACCTGTTAACCTTTGATTTCTGTTCTGTCATTGTCTTAYTGCAGGAATTGATTATCTGCATCCAGATCTTGCATCAAACTACGTAAGTTCACTCTGACCTTTTCTGTAAGATGTGAATTTTCTTGTTATTACAGTCCCTCTGCAGATTTTCAGTAGGGAGTAGAGCAGCAGAGCAGCTGCACTCCTGACCTCAGTGGTGATCCATTGCCCATTGAAGGAAGCAGACTGGAAATGGGGCTGCCTGTGCAAGGAATGGGAACAGGAGCAGGCTCTTGTGGAGCAATGACAGTCCTGTGTCTCACTGAGGAAGCTGCACCTTGCAGTGTTGGGGTTAGCAATGTGGTTTAGCTGGCAATTGCAATTAAATGAATGAAGCTCACAGGGTGAGCTGGAGATCTTGGAAAAGAAATGGAATAGGGCAGCTCCAAAATGAGGAAGGCATTATTACATTTGTGCAGTTTGGAACATAATCACACACAGGATGGAAACCTATTTGTGCTGCAAGTAGCAAAGCACATTTGGTAGATAATAAGTGGATACAGAAGGCTTTGGAGAAGGAATTTGGGAAACAGCTGAGCACAGAATGCAGATCAGCCAGTTTCACTGGAACTGGCTTATTAGCAGCTAATTAAACCCTGTGCCCTGACTGCAGAATTCTGTCCCCAGTGAAATAACTCAGTAGGATGTTCCCATAAATTGATGGAAATAAGGAATTTTTACAAAAAGCAGCCTTTTTCTTTGCAGTAATTGTGCTGTGTGTATATTCTAGCWTATGATGTGGGTAAAGGACATGCTGTACATTCACTTTTCAGCAGCAGGTGTGGACCAAGTATGTGGGAATATTCTGTTTCCAAAAATCCTATTTCAAATAGACAAGCAAAAGTCTGTACAATACACCTGATGTAACAGTTCTGTAACAGTGAATCTACCACTATGCTCAGAAACCAAAACTAGACTGCTGTAATACAGTGTTTTCTATTTTAATTCCAAAATATTTTCTGTTTGGTGGATAAATATTTGTCAGGTTTAGCAGAAATATATTGGTTTTAGAGTGGCAATAGTAAGTATTGTGAAAATTAATGGAAAATGACACAGAGAAGGACAGTGCACAGACATGATGGTAGAAATCCTAAAATAATGGAGCTGGAGAGAAATCTGAGGGTTAAGAGGTGTTTGGATGAAAATTGGAAATGTCTGAACATGGGGTCATCAAACCTTTAAAGGCAGAGGAGACAGACTTTGCAATGAGGATCTGAAAAGATGAGTGCAGGAGTGGCTCTGGCCAAGTGAGGAGAGGTTCTGTAGTGCAGCAGTGATCAGGCTGTGCAGGGAACAGAGATTAGGGGCTAATACARAATGCAGAAGCAGTGGCTGGTGGGTTAGACAGGCATTAAAGGAGCAGCAGAAATCCCATCCCAAAGATCCTGAAGGAGATAAGACCTCCAGGCTTTAATAATTCCAAAATAGGACTTTTATCACATGCTGTGCATGGCCCTGGGCTGTCCCAGGCTGTGTGTGAGGTGCCTGCTGAAGGACAAGGCTGCTCCTTCTCTGCTGCCAGAGGCTGCCATCAGCACAGGGAGTGCAGGGCTGGCTCCACCTGGGCTTTGCCTCTCCCTGAGAGGCTGCAGGGCCTCCTGGAGCCCCAGCACTTCTGCTCTGGCAGCAGCTGCTCTCTCTCTCTGGGGCCTTTTTCCCAGTAGGTACCAATGTGGGCATGAACTAAAGATGAGGAATTAAATGCTGCTGCAGAGAAGATCAGTTTAGATGTAAAAATGCAATGAAGTGAGTCTCCCAAGGGAGTGAGTTGTTACCCTGCTTCAGGCTGCCACAGCAATTACATCTTTGTACAACTCCTGGAGCACATTCTGGGTGTTTCACTGGATCTGCACCTTGGGGCAGCTTTCTCTGAAGTTCTGTTGTTTATTTTTCAGAAATTAAAATTTTCTCAGTTGTATGAAAGCCTGCATGCTCTGGCAGTGTCTGTACATCTTGATTGGAAARTTGGGAGCAATTAGAAAGTCTCTCAAAGGTGGCAGGTTTGGCAGCTGAGCGTTTTCAAGTGTAAAACCTTGGCCTTGGTTCCTCAGTTTAATTTGGCTTTTATGATTTTTGTCTTTCTGGTTTTTTTGCTTGAATAGTTTAATGGAGGTTAGCACTTAGATGAAGTGCAGGGTCAGAGAAGAGAAAGATCTTTCAAAGAAGAAAACTTTGTATTTGCTCTTAAGACTGCTGAACTTTGGCCTATCATATGGAGTGCACTTCTATCCATATTTTATTTTGKAGCTTTTTAAGATTTACTGCTTGAATCATCCCTTTCTGGTTCTAATGCTGTGTATGTACATGGAAAGACGTGTGCCTGCTCCCAGTGTGGGTGGATTCTCCCAGCATTGCCTCCCAGCTCACTGCAGAACAGCTTCTTGCTTTTCTGGGATCAGGGGGTTATGGCAAAGCTGGAATTTTCCATTCTACACTGTGAATGCACAGACACTCTTTGTGAAATGATCTATATTTTTTTCTTCCAAGCCTTGGAAACCCTGCAGGGAACCTTGGAAACCCTCAGGAAATTATTTTTTTCACCACAAAGAGAGCCCTTCATTATGARCTGATAATTAAAAAGCTGGGGCCTAATGTACACCATGGTTTGCTTTCAAATCATAATGTACATCTAAACCCAGCCATTTTCAGGACTGGCTTCTCCAAGATACAGCATCTGAGTGAGAATGAAAAGTTACAGGGACTGCATCTGAGATATTCTAATAAAAAGGGGAAAAAGCAGCTGTTGGGGGTGGACATAGCAAACTGCAGGTCTTACCTGKCTTTGCACTTTGTCAGCATCTCCAAACCAGAGCAGTCTCTGTCTCAGAACTTTGATCACTTGTCTCCTGCCAATACCATAAGGGCTCCCCCCCTTGCTGAGAGTGGGAGCATATTTTTGGAATAATTATCTTATCACATAAGCAGTGAAGCAGGGAAATGTTCCACTTCTSTTCTGAGCTGCACTTGCCATTGTTTGCTTGAGGAACAAAAACATCATTGAATAATTTTTACAGCCACAAAAGGAATAAAAAATAGTACAGGCAATAAATTTCACACTGCAATATGTGCAGCAAAGCATAGCAACAGCAGGAAGGATMTTCCTTTTAGAAAGTCTGTTTTTCCTTCATTCCCATGGATTTCTGARTGTGCACTGGCCTCCTTGCACAGCACAGAAAGGACCAGCAGACTGTTCTGGCACCATGAGCCTGATTGCAGTTAGCAGTACAAACCAGCAGTATCTCCTCTGGAAACCTCTGGGGCCCAGCTGTGGGATTTTGTAGAGCTGACAGAGCTCTGCTGACACTTACTGATCCACACTGCTTTGGCCTTGGTTCTTAATTGTAATGGTAAAAAACATTTCTTATCAAAAAATAACAGAATAAACCTATTTCAGCACATCATTAATTAGATTTGGGCTTGGTTGGTTTCTTTCAGGTTTTTTGGTGTTGCTTTGGAGTTGGCTTCTTGCTAATAGGTTTTCTAAAATGAGCACTAGCATAAAACATAAAAATTATCAGCCAGACCCTGGGATAAATTCACAATACATCCTTCTGCTAGCACTGAAAATTCACTTAGAACACTGATGGATGAAGGTTGTTGATGAAATTTCTGCCACAATCTGCTTCAAGAAGYTGCTGAGACAGAATGAAGCCTCTCTTTTGCCAGGATGGAAGGATGGGATCAACTGTTGAAATGCAGGGCTGACTGATGCCTTTGCAGTCAGAACTGGTGGCCTTCTGTTGGGCTGTTGGTGCTGCTCAGGTGGCTTCTGGCAGCTCTGGGGCTGGTTTGAGCATTTAGAATAGAACTCAGGTCATGCATAGCAGAGTTTCACTGGCAAAAATTAGAAGTTGCTAGGGAAAACATGAAATTCTCCCTTTCAGATGTGACTGCTTTTTCTGGTATTCTGTGCAGGATCAGCTTCTGTGCTCATTTATTTCTATGTTCTGTGCAATCTGGTTTGGTTTTTTTTTTTCTCAGAACATAATTAAAGGCTAAAAAAAGAGATGGTGCCTTCTCTGATCTTATCAGGCAGGAATGTGAGGTTCTCAGTGTACCTGGAGGGGTGTCCTGAATTAGTCACATACAGAAAATGCTTCAAATCATGGAAAACATCATGGGCTCCTAGCAGCAGTCCTTCCCTGCTCCCAGCAGCAGCTGTTATTGAAGGTACCATTGGTGCTTGTGTATTAAAGGCTAAATAAGACAGTACAGTTCTCTGCTCCGTCCCTGATTGCTGCTGCACAGGAGCTCTGGGGAACAGGAGCCTGTGTAAAGGAGATGTCAKGGTCCTCCTGTTCAGTGAAAGGCAAACATTGTCTGTAATCATCATCTCTGGCTTTCAACTTCATCAAAAAGGTGCAACAGCAAAAAGAATTCGAAGGCTGTTTGTGCTCTGGATCATTGCATGTGGCCAGAGGGCACAGAAGGAGGCTGTGAGCTGTGAGGGAGGTGTGATTGCCCTCAGGACAGATGATGGGTGTCCCAGGGCTGTGTTCACAGCTGAAAACTGCATTTCTTCCACTGCAGGTTGTTCTGTGAATGTCTTTGCTAAAGCCCATTTGTAGAGACTGGACCCTGAATGCTTGGCAAGAGCTGAGTTTGGTGCTTGGTCCCATCCCTGCAGCTGCAGTGGGCACCACTCTGCTGGTGCTGGCCTCTCCAGGGGGATGCACTGACTTATCCTGGCTATAAAATACTGAATACAAAATACTAAATATAAAAACACTGCTCCTGTGGAGTGTTCACACACCGTAGTTGCATTCACCCRAGGTTATTTTCAGATCAGTGTATGCTGCAAGAAGTTTCCAGCTTTATTCTGTGTTAGAACCACCTGAAAGGGGTAATTTTCAAGRGAAATGCATGCCTGGTGTGCAGGCAGTGTGGGATGGTGCCACACATACTTCCTTTGCAAGCTAACAACCACTCATTGTGTGCAGCATTCATTTTTCTCTGTAATCAATGCACTTAATCAGCTGCACACTGAGAAAGTGCAAGGTGGCTAATTGCTTTAATCATAAAGCACTAGTATTAATTTTCACTTAAGGCATCATCTGTGGAAAGTAAATGAAGATTGTTGAAATGAGAAATGCACAAGGATGGAAGAGCAGATGACATTTCTGCATCAGCTCTGCCTGGTGCTTTCAGAACTGGCTTGTGCCTCTCTCCAGGGTTTCTCCAAGGAAGAGCAGATGAGGATCCACAGCAGACACTGAAATGGGGACACTGCTTTTCCACTCAGGTCATTCAGTGCCAGTGCTCTGGTTCTGATTGCCACCTCACAGGTTCCTGTGCTGATGAATTCTCCATGYTAGCAATAAATCCCCTCTTGCTGCCTGCTGGGGGCTCCAGCCTGTGGAGGACAATGGCACACCACAGATTCTCACTTCAGAAACACAAAATGAAATATTTAAGCTATCCACTGAAGCAGTTTCCTTTGTGGTGCAATTTTGAGATTGATTTCGTTTCTTAGCTTGAAAAAAAATCATAAAAAGCTGAGGCTAAGGTATTTGTGGATTTGATCTCTAAATTAGGAACTTGAACAGTCCATTTGTGCTTGTCTCTGCTGTTTCATTACCCATTTCAGTGCTTCCATAGTGTGGGTGAAATGCTCTTTCACAGTGCTGAAACTCTGTCTTCTCTCAAGGACCCTAATGAAGATAAATTGCTCAGTTAGCTGTTGTTTTCTTTCCAAGACTTTTTCTTCCCTTTGCCCTTTGTGGCTGGTTCCCACTCCATTAGTTATCTCTTTCCTTTGAGTGCCAGGATCCAACGTGAAGCTGGCACAATTGGAAGGCATCTTCAGGCTGCAGGTCAGGGCCTCACTGTGGAGATACAGAGAGTTCTCAAAGGGTCTCAAAAAGGGATTAATTGGGCTGGAGGGCAGCATTTGAGAGCCCTTCTGGAAATCTCTGCTCCATTCAAACCCTGCAGAACATTTACTGTCTGTGCTGGAGAGAAGCAGCCAGGCTTTGAAATGGCCACCCAGAGAACCCCACTGTGCAATCATTGAAGAGCCTGAGTTCTGCCCTCCCAGTACCAAGGACAGTGYTGTCCTCATTTCATTCTGGACCAAGTTGTTGGGAGTTGAAGGGTTTGAATCCAAAACCCAAGGACTTGGGTGCTACCAGTGGACTGTCTGTTCCTGCATCTCAGGAACTGAGAATCAGATGAAAGGAAATGTTTTTAGGAGCAAAGCTGTTCATGCACAAGTCTCAAATTATCTTCAATAGCATGCTCAGCCAAATCTTAAAAGGAATACAAGTACACATTAATTAAGAATTAACATAATTCTGTTCCTTGAGTATGGTGATTATTAAAACATAAACTCAATGAACATACACTTGAGAGGAAGCTGCTAAATATTTTTAAAAGCCTAATTTTCAGTCACCCTTTATTTTTTCATTAAGAGAGGAAAAAAGAAGATGGCACTTGACTTTCTGAAACTTTCTGTTTGCTTCAGATCAAAAAGTTGCTGAGTGTCCTTAACTGCTGACAGGGCAAATCAGGAGTGATTTAGATTTATATGGAAAGCAGAGACATGGGATGACATTTTGAAAAGTGCCTGAAAGCCACATTTGTGAAGCTGCTCAGACAACTAAAGCAATGAGAAAATATGCAAAGAGATTTTTCAGGCATATGTGYTGGCCATTAATGCAGTTTTCACAGTTGAATGTTGACAAATTTACATTCTTAGACACTGAAATGCTTTTAGAAATGTGACTGCTGTAGTACCACAAATGAGGTTTTCAGAAACACTTCTTTTGTGGAAGCCCCGTGTGCCTTGTCTCTTCCAGCACTGTTTGGACAATTGGATTTAACCTTTGCTTGGCCACACCGAGTAGTTTAACACCTGAATACTCCTSTAACTGTTACTGCAGGGTCCCTCAGGAGCTCTGAGCTCTCCCAGCACTCCCAATTCACACACACCCTGCCCTGCAGGAGGCTTTGCATGCCAGGGGCCATTGCTGCGGTGGGAAATGGGCAATGGCGCAGCAGCACGGGCACTGCTTTGTGCCCAGACCCATGGCACAGGGTGAAGAGGGCACTGCTTTGTGCCCAGATCCCTGTCACAGAGGGAACAGGGCACAGTTTGCTGGTGATCCCCATCTCCTCCCTCAGGTGGTGTTTGCCCTGCCCTGGCTGCCTGTTCCCCAGCTGACTCTGTGTGTGTGTGTGTATGTCCCTTGTGTTTTGCAGAATGCCAAAGCCAGCTACGACTTCAGCAGCAACGATCCCTTCCCCTACCCCCGCTACACGGACGACTGGTTCAACAGGTAATGGGGCACCTGCCCTGCCCTGGGCACAAATGCTTCCTTGGGCACAGGTTCAGGTGTAACCCAGCACACACAGCCACCTGGCACTGCCTTTCCCTGTGTGTTTCCTTGCTGTTCTGGTAGCTGAGGTGCCATACTGCTGTGTGAGCTCYTGCCATGGCTGCTGGCTCCTGACTGTGTGTGACAGCTGCCTGTCCCTGCAGTGGCTGTCCCTGCACAGGTGCACCTGCACAGCCCATCATTACATGGACAATCTATTGAGAGAGAGGAACCTGAAATAAAGGCTCCATTTTACACAGCCACTGATGTATCTCCCATGGAATTTTATGCATGCAGAAGCATCAGACTCCAGATAGGATAGCATAATACCCCTTTTTCCATAAAAAATACGTTTCTGTGTGAGCAATTCAAGTGATTTGTGCAGCAAGAAGCTGAGGACTGATCACCAAGGGGCTTTTGTGAGCTGCCAGCTGCATATGCAATGTGTTCATTAGACTTAAAGAATAACTAGGAGAGGTTTTTGCAAGGAGTATTTCATTAATCACAGCTGCTGTGCTTGTAAGTTTATATAAGACTTGTTCTACTTGCTAAATATATATAGAATATATTTGAAGTAGCTTGTTCACAGATGAAAATTTTTTTGTGTTCTATCCCCTTGTTTTAAATATTGCAGSAGGGAAGAGGTGAGCACTGTAGAGAAAGGCTGGGATTTGTTCCTGTGACATGAATCACTTCATAGAAACCACAGAGGGTTTATCAATGATACATGAACAGCAAATAGGGATGAGTTGGAAAAGTCTGCTATTTGCCATTAATAATTCAAGCAAATGCATTTCTAAGTGATTTTTTTCCCTCTCTAGTCAGCAGCACAATATTGAAAGCCTGAGCTGCTGCCATAGGGCTGTTTATGATCTCCACTGTGTGTGCCACTGCTCTGGAGGGGCCAGGACAGGGACAGGACCTTCTGGTAAAACTTTTCTGTCAGGAAGATCCTAATGCAGTTTTTCTCACTGTAATGTGGCAGCATCACTGATGTTTTGCACCCCAGCATTAGTCAAGGCAGTTTTGAACAAAGCCATTTATTCCTTGTGGCCTGTRGTTGGCCCATAGGTGAGCAGTTAATGAGTGCCTGGCACTGATAGCACCTAGCAATGAATTTTGTGTTCCTGTCACACTTCCTTGAGCAGGAACATGAGGGGAAATCTTGTTTGATTGTTGATAGCAATTTCTGTAGCAGCTGAGTAAGAAATCTGTATTGCTGTCTTCTCTGTCCCCTTTGGAAAAGGAAGCAGATGAGATCTTCACTCATCTTTATGGTGCTGCCTCTAAAAATACATTCTCCCAAGCAGAGCAGCAAAAAGTGTGTGTTGCTTCTTAGCTTTTTATTAATGTTACACTTATCTTTGCCAGACACCCTTAGAGGGAAGGAGAGTGARAAAGGTGATTAAAACAGTTTTGCTGCCTCCAAGGTGATCCATCTGATACTCAGTGTACTTTATAATACAGCATTCTGAATTGCATGGGTCCTTAGCATGTYCCAGTGTGCAGAGTGCACTGATGTGAGCAGTAGGATGGATTCCTRTATTGATTCAACATCTTAGACTAAAAAAAGCCCTGACAGCAGCACAGCTTTCAGTAGTTCCCCTGCTGCTGTGCTATTTTTTAAAAACTAGGTTATGTKGTCTGTATTTCTCTTCTCTTGAGTTTAATTTCTGTGATGAATTAGGAGAAAGGAAAATGCAATCTCCCTTCCTGCAGGAGCCACTGCCATTAAAGAGTCTCYGTTAAGGGCTGTAAAGCACCTCCCAGACACCAGGTATCACTGAAACACCGTGTGCCAGCCCAAAGCTGCACCTCTGCATCAYAGCAGGGACTTCTCCCTCTGGAGCAGAAAGCAGTGAAAGCTCTCTGTGCTGGAGCACCTTGGCAGCTCTTTGGGAATTGGGCACTGGATGAGAGGGGTGCACAAGCCTTGGGTCCCAGAGCTCTGGGGCTGACTGAGGCAGAACAAGCTCACAGTGATGCAGCTCAGCTCAGCTCTGGCTGGGGTTCACCTGCTCTCTCTGTGCCTTCCTTCTCACAGCCACGGCACCAGGTGTGCAGGAGAGGTGTCTGCTGCTGCCAACAACAACATCTGCGGCGTGGGAGTYGCCTACAACTCCAAAGTGGCAGGTATGGAGGTAAAGCAGAGGTGCCAATGGCCCTGTGCCTCAGGCAGAGCTCCTGCTGCACACACGGAGTGCTGCCCAGCACACTGGATTTACTGCTTTGCTGGAGAGAGGAATTTCTCCATGGCTTTGCCTTTTCAATCAAAGGCCTTCTACAGGCTCTTTAAYAACAGTGCAGAGGAGCAGCTCTGCTCCTCTTTGCATACTGATTTTCAGTGCTCCTTCCCTGCAGAGCTGCACAAGCGTTTGTGGCAAATCTCATTTTGCAAGAGGTAAAGGATAAATTCCTGGTGCTCTTAAAAACCATTTGAAAAGGCAGATTTCATGCTGCTCTTACTGCTCAGGCTCTCACAGGGCAGGACCTGCAGTGCCTGCACTTAGAGTCAGCACTGTGAGCTTTGACATGTCCTAAGAGCATTTCAACTCTTAACTTGTGCTGCAGTAAGGGTTAAAGGAAGTGAGCTTKAGTTGCTTTTTTCCTCCACATGCTGGCCATGGTTTGCTATTGTGTCTGCATGTTGACAGAATGATGTTTTTCCAGGAAATTGCTGTGTAGCATGTTCCCCTCCTCTGATTAAATTCTGGAGGGGCACCAAAATAATAAATAGAAAAATTACTTGAAAAACTAATGACATGTGAACACAAAACTGAATGTAAGTTAGATATGGGGGGCCTTACTCTGCTTTGCTAGCTTACAAAATACTATTTTAAATTCCACTGATATTATTTAAACACTGAATTTCTGAGATTGCTGAACTCTGGTATTTTTGAAGGGTTCTCAAAGAGTAGATGGAAAATGCAGTGTAATTAGAAAGCTRACAGTGAAGTTCTTTGTCTCTCTGGGCCTTGCTGCCTTGGGTGCTGGTGTTTAACCCTGGCATCCTGCTGGGTAAGCACACCCTGGTGACATGGCAGTGCCAAGTGCAGAATTCCTGAGTGGGTGAATTTATTCATTAGTGCAGTTATTTCAAACCCCTGGAGCTGGGTTCTTGTGCAGGGGCTGGGGTTCCATGCTGTGCTGGCTCATGCCCATGTCACTGCAGGTATCCGGATGCTGGACCAGCCTTTCATGACTGACATCATTGAGGCCTCCTCCATCAGCCACATGCCCCAGGTGATWGACATTTACAGTGCCAGCTGGGGGCCCACTGACAATGGCAAGACCGTGGATGGACCCAGGGAGTTAACTCTGCAGGCCATGGCAGATGGTGTCAATAAGGTAACAGTTTTATACTTGGGGTTCTGGGGCACAGTGCTGTGTGCATGCTGCTGCTGGGAGCAGTGACCTGGGAACACAGTGCACTTGGACAAATTGGCCAGCTTTCAGCATATCTCAAGGTTCTTTGATGTTCCCTGTGATATTTTGATRCTGATTTTACTRTATAGTCTCAGCRTACTGTGTTATCTCCTTAGAGCTGCTTTTCACAGGCCATCACAGTCCCAGTGGAAGAGCCTGAAGCTGTAAATATTGCCCAGGTTGAAAGGTGCCAGCTGAGCTGCTGACACTGCATTATCTGTTCTGTGTGTTAGCAGACAGCCCAACCTTGCATGGCTTTGTCCCCACCCCTTCAGTGCCATGCACAGCCCTGGCTGCCCCTGAGCTGTAGGGAGTGAGCCTCTTCCCCTGAGCTGATACAGATGTGTTTCTGTATTGACAAGATCTGAAATACCCAGAACATCTGGGGTGGATTTGTGTGGGWGCTCCACAATTACTCACTCTTCTATCCAAATTATTTCTTCTTYTACTTGTGCCAAACTCCTCATCACCACCTCAGTGTAAGCAGCACATTCAGTTTACCATGTTTTGTGACATGATAATTAAATCTACTGCTGGGATAAGTGGTGAAGCATCTGAAGCTTTCTGAAATGCTGAGCCTCAGATGTTGTGCCTGGAACAGGGGGATTATAGTCATCTTCATGCTTCCTCCCWTAAATTGGCAATGTACTGCAGTAACACTGCAAGACTTGTCACAGATTCCTTTTGGGGCTGCTCAGGTTTGTGTATGAACTGTACAAAGCTCTGCTGAGTTCAGAGTCCCTCTGAAGTCACCTGACACTGCTTGTGATTATCTGGTGTTTCCATAAAGATCCCCTTAAACACTTTGGTCWTGAGGAGGATCTTTCTTAGGTGTGTGACAGTTTTTTGGCAGCTCCTTGATTTATTGTAGTTGCTTGATCTCTCTCCCACTGATGTTGGTTGTAGCAGATACAGACTCTGAACACAGAGAAGTTCTCATGTCATTTTTGTGTTGTCCTCCTCCAAAGCAGAACTTGTCTGAAAGTAGCAAAAATATGGAAGAATGAAAACTGAACTAGGGTTATTTTACTCTTCAAGAGAGACAGATTTTAAACCATAATCATGGGGATTTTTTGCTGTTTATTATATAAAATACCTTTGAATTAGCTTGCTGTCATATTACCCTATGCTTTAATTGGTGGAGTTCCACTGTAATTAACCTTCTCTTTGAGTGTTAAACATCAGAGCAGGGATTTCTCTKTTCTGTTCTGTTGTTTGGTTGGAGTCCCATACCCAGTGTTGGGCATTTTATCTCTTCAATACCTTRGGAGTGTTTGTGCTTCTCTTGAAGAAATCATTTGCAGCATTGAGATCAGAAGGGGCCCTGGGATCACAGGGGCYGAAGGCTGAGGAAGGAGGGAGAGCAGTGGCAGTGAGCTGTGCTCTGTGCTCTCATCAGGACACACAGCTCTCTTATCAGGAGATAGAATGAACAGGAGGGCCTGCATTAAGGAACCAGTTCTGGCAGCCACTGCAGAATTAGGAGGAATGGTACTGGATTCTACCTAAAAAACAGTGTTGTGCAGGGGCAGTGACACCTCCTCTGGCAGTGGCAGTGTCCCAGCCATCTCCTGGCAGTGTGTGCACAGAAGATGAGCCACTTCCACCCCAAAYAACTCCCTTTGTGTTGTGATCATAGCTTTATCTACCCTGCTCTTGCTCATTCCATTTCCTGACAGAAGGGTGTTTTTGGGTATRGTTTGTTCTGGTTTTTTTGGAGAGACAGATTTTCTAGAGATATTTCAAGCTGGCAGTGAGTGCTGGGTATTCTCCAGCTCTGAAAAACCCACTACAGAGCTGGCTGCATGTAAAGGAAGACTAACAAGYCTTTGATATAATACCCTTTTACCTTGTTTAGGTATAATATATGCATCACATTCTCTAGTGACTGTAAAAATGTAAATCTAGTTTATAAATATTTTTCAGTGTAACCCTCCTGCCTTATTAAAAAGTGTCTTTTGTACACTGAGGGACAAAGAAATGTAGGAATTGTTTTTATCAGCCTGGAGCTGATTCTCACCACAGTTATGGTTCAGGAATTAATGATGAAGCTGAAATATTGGCAGGGAGGAGGCTGCATGCTGAGAATAAAAATGTGTTCTTAAACTAAAAGCAGTACTTCCAAATGTCCTAGAAGGCAATGGAAGAGCTCTTGCCTGGAGCATATTAATGTCCTTGCCTCTAATGCAATAAAATAAAAATCAGTAAGTAGGAGGGATGTAAAATTCTAACACAGGATATGCATTTCATTGAATTGACAAACACAGGGCATGTTTGCCTTGCTGCCACACACCTGGGACCCAGCTCAGAGAGGAGCTCACTGCCAGGGGTCTCATCCTTCTCACAACCTCTGTCCTTTGGGATTCTCCCTCCTGAGCCCTGGGGTAACCATCACCTGATAATGGCAGTGTGCTAAAACTGCAGCAGCTGGGAGACTTCTGGTTATGTGTCACTGCTGAGGGATGCAGGTTTGGGTTACAGAACATGTAAGGGGTCTCAGATAATTCAGCTCTGAAGAGAAAGGAATCCTCTTTTCAGAGGAAATTGCAGTCAAAATTAATAGAGGCCAGAAACTGTCCTGTTCATGAGTCAGCAGGACCCCTGAAAAAGATGAGAAGAAACTGGAGAATTTCTTTTGCTTTCCTGGAAAACCAGTTYATCTCTTGCCATAGCAGGCACACAAATTGCTAGTAAATTATATAGAAGGTGCTGAAACACCTCTGTTTTCCTAGGAGAAAGAACTAAAAAATAGCTATCATATGTCAAGCAGAAAGAAAGATGCTTATGAAACAGTGTATGCTTTGAATTTGTTACAGAAAGCAATTCTCAGTTCTGTAATTTTATGACATTGTTTTTTAATGCACCCCATCAGGAATGAAACAGTCCCTGAACATCAGCAAACCATTTGGCTGTCCTCATCCTGAAATAGCTTTTCACTGCACCTAAAAGAAATACCTCCTCACAGTCAGGTGCTGGGTTTTTTYCTTCCTTACCCCACTCCTGTCTGGYTCCTGGTGTTCTGGTGATGCCTTTTCCTGRTSTTAAACATTCAGAGCCAGACATGGTTAAGGRATAARTGGTTTTTACCTTGGTGTTTTAATAAGGACCCATATTGGTGCCCCAGTGTGCCAAGGTGGAATGTGCTGCAGTGCRTTCTGCAGGAAAGATGCTCTTTACAAATTATCTTACAAWCTTGCTGGTGTTGTTAATTGTTTAATGCTAATTGAATTCCTGCTGACTCCTCCTTCAGGCTCCCTCTGCTGGATKTAGTGGATTTAGTCACTGCTGCCTTCCTCAGTCCTGTTCTTGGTGCAGATGTGCAGCAGCTTCAGTCACACCAGTTCCATTTCATAGCTTCACACGAGGYTGAGATGCAAATAGGAGCTTTCAGTTCACTTTAAATATTGATGTTTGGTTAACCCAGCTGGATTTTTTTTTCCTGGCTTATTGACAGAATCCTAGATTGGTTTGAGATGGAGCTCAAAGGCCACCTGGTTCTAACCCTGCCTTGCCATGAGCAGGGATGGCACCACTAGGTCAGGACTAGATCAGTTTTATTGCTGCTGCCATCCAGAGCATTGAAAATTCCCCTCTCCTGAAGCCATGCTTCTGTTCCTGTGAATGCCATGGTGCCTGAGAACAGCCACCACACAGTTTGGCTGTGCCAGCAGTGCCTCTGTGGGCTCTGCCTGTGGGACAGGTGAGCACCAAGTCCTCAGCACCACTGCAGATCAAACACGTGTGCTGCTGGCAGCTCGTCCCAGCAGGGTTTGCTCCTCTTTCCACTCCTGGCTTGGAAGGAAATGAATTGAAATCAGAGTACTGAAAGATTAATGGTGGGTTTTAACACTGAGACCCACTTGTGGATGTGACTCCCATGGAAGCAATGCCCCAATCCTGGGGGCATTCTCAGGTTAACTGCATGGATAAAACCCAGCCCTTTGAAMTGACAGGGAGATTGTTTAAGAACAGATCCCTACATGACAAACATCCTGAYCCTGCCACCAGCAGCCACCTGCTTTTTGGGACAGAGGCATAACTGGTCTTGTTGTACTGATATTTATTTTATTTTTTAAATAAATTGCTAGAGTGACTTTTTTCTTAAAAGAATATATTTTTACAATAKTATCATCCTCCCATAAAACCTGACTGATACCAGGTCTTTGTGGAGGTTCTTAGATGGATTTCAGTGAGCTTTTTCATAGTCATTATCTTTATTATGAAAATCTGTGTCCTGAGATGTTGCACATCCCAGTGTCAGCAATCCTGCTGTGCAATTCAGTGGATTATAATGCAGCTCACTAACATGCTTGAAATAATGAGGTTGCTCTGTTCAGTGGGGTGCAGTGAAAAATAGAAGCTGCTGCTGGGAACTTAGATTTGATTTAAAATCCTGACTGAAAAGGTTCCCTATTAAAATGCCACTGCAGGTTACTAAGTTTGTATATTCATTAAATTCCATTTCATGCTGGGCAATGAGAAGACCAGAAGAAGTGTTTTAGCCTTTTGCTCAGTGCATCYGAAGTGTGTTAAATTGCAGCCTTGCAGGCTCCTGGAGGAGCWGAACTAAGCACAGAAGGGGATGGTGGCTGTGCAGCAGAGCTGCCCCTGTTTGCTGTGTGACTGCAGAGCCTTCATTTCCACAGGGCCGGGGAGGCAAAGGCAGCATCTACGTGTGGGCCTCAGGGGATGGAGGCAGCTATGATGACTGTAACTGTGATGGCTATGCCTCCAGCATGTGGACCATCTCCATCAACTCTGCCATCAACGATGGGAGGACAGCTCTGTATGATGAGAGCTGCTCCTCAACCCTGGCCTCCACCTTCAGCAATGGCAGGAAGAGGAATCCAGAGGCTGGCGTGGTGAGTGCTGCTGCTGTCTCTGTGCAGGGTGTGTGTCTCTGTGCAGGGTGTGTGTCTCTGTGTGTGCCTGTGCATGGTATGTGTCTTGCCCAAAGCTGTTGGACATTTGCCATGGCCCTGTCTCAAACCCCCAAGGTGCAAACCCCATTGTGCAATCCTAAATGCCCACGTGCAGGAGCAGACAGAAAASKGGTTTCTGTCTTCACATCAGCTCTGTGATGATCCYAGCCAGAATGATCTGTGSCATCTGTGTAGTTATTGCCATAAAATGCATTTCTGAGGTTTCCTTCTGCTCTCTGCTAGTGACTGATCTGCACAGAAGTCAGCAGCCTGCTGCTGCTGCTGGTCTCAGAGTTGGGCAAATGTTAAAAAGCTCAATAGTGTTAACAATTCCAGTTTCAGGTCTTTTTGAAAATCAGAAAGGAATTTAAGGCCTTTGGTTAAACTGTGTTTATAAGAAATAGATGGGTTTTAACTGATGATGAGCACTGATTTACTACCTGGTGAGTTGCTCTTTATTTATGCTCTAGATGTGTCTCACTGTTTTAAATTGATACACTCTTCCAAAAAAGAAAAGAGATTGTGAGCACAAACACAATTAAAGAGCAAGGGCACAAACTGCACTTTCTGTATGTTTGTGGGTCTGTATCTGCAGTGAGAATGGCAGAGCTGTTTCATGAATTCCATCTGATTTCMTTGCAGGCCACCACAGATCTGTATGGAAACTGCACCCTGCGGCACTCGGGCACGTCTGCAGCTGCCCCTGAAGCAGCAGGGGTGTTTGCCCTGGCCCTGGAGGCCAAGTAAGCTCTGGGGATTGCTCCTGGGCTCTGGGGAGGAGGGGGCTGCTTTGTCTCAGGGTGTCCATCATTGCAGTGGGCTCAGAAGCCTTTTCCAGCAGGGATGTGCTTGGTGACTTGCAGAGGGAGCAGCAKCCTGGCCAGAGTCTCATGGCAGATTTATTTGGCTGTCTGGCTCTCTCTGTGTCCTCCCCATCCTCTGCATCCAGGGATTAGAGTTCTCCAGCACTGTTTGGAGGAAGGGRTTATTTAATTTCTCCACGTGTTTCTCTGTGAAATGCCCAACCTACAAAAACATCAGAATGACCCTGACCTGTCACTSTCAAACCAGACCCATCTGTGAAACAGAAAGTACAGCTTTAAGAGCTGTAGCAAGCTCTTTAAAGATTCCAGTAAGAATGATGCAAGTGCTATCTTCCTTTCAGTCTCTGGTGTCACCTTGGGGGAATGGCAGTAATTGGCTGTTCTGGGCTATTCAGCAGCCACACATGCTTGGTGCTTGGGGCACAGAAAGCTGAAAAGCAGCTCCTTTGAGGCTGATGCTTTGAATCAAACACATTGTGATGTTGAAAGAGTTCATCATAAAACAACTGGAATAGCTTTAGTTCTGTAGAATTAGAATGTCAGTTCTAAAGCTTTTTAGAATAATAAGTGCCCTTCCTGTTATGATAATCACTGTACATCTAGGGAGACAAGAGAAGATGATGAAAAATAACCACTGCAACCAGGCAGATATTACTTGACTGCATCCATTCATGTTTAATATAACATGGGTGAAAAACCTCTGCCATACCTTAARCTGCAAAGCTGCAGCCACCCACAGCCCACAGATCCATAATTACAGAATCCTGACATTGCAAACACCTGGGTTGTCAGAGCTCACCTGCTTCATCACACTGGGTCATCTTGGAAGGTCCGTGGGAAAGCAGGAGCAGCAGGCAAGAAAAAGATCTAGGAGCAAAGCTAGGTGACATTTTTGTATCATCTTTGAATTCTTTTTATTTCTCTCAGGATCTGGTACAATATCTTGCTCATTTTATTAGTTTAAAATTGGCTTGTTGGCTCTMTAATGCCTGGTTAAAAGAAGTTATTTTTAATGGGAAATGATTTTGCAGTGTTGGAGAACACATTTGGAAAAGCACTATTTAATTCAAACCTATTCTTGTTCCCACTGAGATCAACAGAAGCTTTGTCATTGATATGTGTGTAGTTACRATTTCAGTGGCATTGTAGAATTCTTCTGTTAGATCACAGTTTCAGGAAAAATGGGGCTCAATCCAATGTTATGCTTATGCTTTTGTGCTTTGTTTGCTTTTAATAATGCCGACCTGCCAGTTAGTCAGCCCGACACAAACATCTGGGTGCCTTTAGCCAGTGCAGTGTTACTCCCCAAAGCCTGACTCACAGCCAGTCAGTCTCTAATTGCTGCTGGAAGCACTGCAGTGTTTGTGTGTCTGTGTCCTGCACAGCCTGCAGCTGACCTGGAGGGACATGCAGCACCTGACCGTGCTGACCTCCAAGAGGAACCAGCTGCACGACGAGGTGCACCGCTGGCGCAGGAACGGCGTGGGGCTCGAGTTCAATCACCTCTTCGGCTACGGCGTCCTGGATGCTGGGGCCATGGTCAGGATGGCCAAGGACTGGAAAACTGTTCCTGAGAGATTCCACTGTGTGGGAGGGTCCATCCAGGAGCCTGAGTAAGTGAGCAGTCCCAGGGGATGTGCTGGGCTTCTTCCAGGCACCTGGGGGACTGCAAGGATACAATTCCATTGACAAACACAGTTAAACTTAATGAGGTTTTTATTTTTGCTAAGAAACCCAAACCTTACCAGTAATAAGTTGATAAAACATTTTTTATAACAATGCTTGATGAAACTGTAAGATCTTTCAGCTGCTGGCTTGCTGTACATCCTGTAGCACATCTGTGTCCTCACATGCCACTGGTGTTCAGTAGCAACATCCATTTCCCCTGGTGTGTCTGTGCTGCAGTTCTGTGAATAAAGAGCCTGTCCCCAAATGAAAATCTGGGAGACTGGCACTGTAAATGATACAAACTGCTGCCACAGGAARTATCTGTCAGCCAGGTCATTCCTCATGGGGAGATTCTGCAGCAGTTTTATCTCCAAAGCCTGAAACAATCATCCACAGGTGCCAGTGAGAACAGTTTGAACACCACAGCATTTACCTGTGCTTGCTTTAAGCTCCTCAAATCTCTAATTGCAGGGTAGGTAGTGGGATTSTTTTCTGATTTACCTTTATGTGGGGAAATGAATGAGTCAACAAGTGAATGAATGAGCACTCATTGACTACAACAGCTTTAGTTTAATTGAAGTAATTGAAATACTAACCTAATAATGGCCTAAATTACATCTATACCATTTGAAATAGTATTTTATATATATATATACACACAAATATATATAAGTTGGGCAGTGGCACATGGCAAGGCTGTGGAAAATCCATTTTCTCTTCTGCTCCTTTGTGTCAGGCTTTTTCCACCACCTCTGGTTCTTTTTGTTCCTTTAGGAAAATTCACCTGGACCACAATCATTAGTCCAGTGAAGCAGACACTATTAGATCCTAATTAATAGGAAAGAGGGGAATATAGCAATTTTTCTCATGTTTTTAGAGAGCTGAGAGAACTTTTGCCCTGCAGTAGTAGAGAAGGTGGAGAGAAAAGCTTTTTGCAGCTGTCAAACCTTGTGCAGAGCAGATGTGGTGGGAACACATTGCTCTTGTTCCTCTGGGCTTTAGTCCTGACAGGAGGAGAACACTCCCACTGTGATGTCCCTCCYCATTAACTGCAGGAGATAAAACACTTAGCACATCTCTGGGAAGGAAGCAGAGTTTGACAGAGTTCTGTCCAGTGTGAAAAGGCTGTGAGACAGCATGAATTCAGATAGAGAATTCCCATGCAGAGAAGGCAAGTGTGAAATTCCAGTCCTTCACCTCTGTCTGCACGTGGTGCATTTTTCTTGTGCTTTGGCACTTACAATAAGTACCTAAAGGGTTTTATATTAGATGCTCAAATATTTCAGCTGTACAATATTTATTTAATACCAGCTTCTGCTCCATAATATCAGAACAACACAGCTGTTTCAGTTYAAGGTAAGTGTTTCAATGCCTTGAGGATCTGGATGACATTTTGCTCTGCAAGTACATCCAGGAAGGTAAATGCTGTGMAAGGGGGATGGAGACTGGCCTGAGCCACTTAATGAGGTACCAAGTGTAAGATCTGGAGCTCATCTCAAGAAGAAAAGAATTCCTGGAAGCAGTGAAATGCTTTCAGTGGTCTCTAAAGAACACAGTATTTCATTAGCAGAGGGAAAAAGCTGCTCCTGATTGCTTTAGAGAAGGAGGTGTTCATTACCACAGTGCAGTCAATGCCCTTCAAAAGACTCAATTTGGCTGCACAACTGAGGTGAGGGAGAAGCCACTGGAGACAAGATAATGACAAGGTGACTGGAGTCTTTTGTGACCTGGTCYCTTTTTTAATGATTGCTGTAATTCTTGTCTTTCAATTATTTCTTTTAGACAGGAAAATGTCACAGTGGCTGCAGAACACTGCTGGTGAAGATACAGAGCATTTTTTACACTGCCCACGTGTTCTGCCAGCCACTCTCTGAGGCAGTGGGTGATGGAAGCTGCCTCCTGACCCCAGTGGGTTTGGAAGGCACTTCCAGCCTCAGCTCCTGGGCCAGGCAGCACTTTGGGAGCTCAGGTAACACGTGCAGCTCTTCCCTTGGTGCCTGTGCTCATGCACAGGAGCTGTTTGAGGATRCAAACCCTCACAGAAAAGGATTTTTCCAGTGAGCCAGCTCTAGGWTCCCACATTTGTGCTGGTTCCCAGAGCAGAACAGGACAGGGGCCTTAATGTGATTATTTTCTAGAAGGAAAACATTTTCCTTTCTGGCTAAGTTTGTAACTGTTATTTCCTGTATTAGTAAGGAAGATAATGCAGAGTTTTTCTGTGAGGCACTAAAACCCAGTCATTCCAGGATAAGCCCCATTGCACTGTTTTAATTTATTTATTCTGTTCTGACCCACAGGAAGATCCCACCAAGTGGCAAACTGGTGCTCACACTGACAACGGACGCGTGCGAGGGGAAGGAGAACTTTGTGAGGTACCTGGAGCACGTGCAGGCAGTGATCACTGTCAACTCCACGCGCCGGGGRGACCTCACCATCAACATGACCTCCCCCATGGGCACCAAGTCCATCCTGCTGAGCCGGCGGCCCCGCGACGACGACTCCAAGGTGGGCTTTGACAAGTGGCCCTTCATGACCACGCACACGTGGGGAGAGGACCCCCGTGGCAGCTGGGCCCTGGAGCTGGGCTTTGCGGGCCGGCAGGCGCAGCGCGGGCTGCTCCGCGAGTGGACGCTGATGCTGCACGGCACCCAGAGCGCGCCCTACATCGAGCAGGTGGTCAGGGACTACCAGTCCAAACTGGCCATGTCCAAGAAGGAGGAGCTGGAGGAGGAACTGGACGAAGCAGTGGAGAGGAGCCTCAAGAGTATACTGAGCAAGAACTAGTGCTGTGTTGCATGATGGTGTCTGTCCTYCCTCCCCCAGAGCCCTCTGCTCTCCGTTCCACACCTCTGTGTTAGACGTGGTACAATGATTGTCTCTGTAGCCRAATGATCACCCTCTCCTGATTTTACAGTCCTAGATCCTGTCAATAATTTATTGCCACTGAAGCGGTCCATTTTTTCTCTCCAAACCACAAAATATACTCCCACCCAATACTATGTATAGTTTGTGACTGTAAATGATGATTTTTCTTTTGTGTCATACAAATAGGAAATAACCTGCAAAGAAATTAATGGCTTTCCCCTTCATAGTTCTGTGGTAAATGTTTATATTAAAAAAAAAGAGTGAATTTCAACACTGRAAGTTGGTGAGAATGAGCACATTTTAAACAGTGACTGTGAGAGAGGGAATCACAAAGAGCTTGTCAGGAGAGGTCTCTGAACATGCTCCTTCTGCGTCACTGACTCCATGGGACCTTCTCCATTGGGTTCTACCAAAATAGACCCCACAAAAAGAAATAATCCAGAGATCAGGAAAATTCACCAGTCCAATTGGCAGGAACCCAATTCTTTGGAGAGTTTTAATTCATACTACACACAGCCCTCAGCTGCAGGATGGATCCACAGATAKGCAATAAGGGAGGCAAAGCAATGCCAGAGCTGGCAGAAGTGATTTCAAACTGGGTCAGGGCCTTCTACAAGCACAAGTCCCACTTTTCCTGGAGTTCTTTTACTTTTTTGGGGGGTTCTTTTCCTGTGCTGTGGTTTTGGGGGTTTTGTTTGTTTAGCAATTTTGGCAGTTTAAATCAATTTACCATCTTTCAGCAGGACAAGCACACAGGGATGAGCTGCAGGGTTTGTGGCAGTTTGTGTGCATCTGCTGCTCTCTCCTGAGTGTTCTCCAGCACTGTCAGATCAGCACTACCAACCACAGACACCTGGTCCCTGGGCTGCCACCTGCTTTCCAGTGCCAATAAACTGCTGTGGGGAAAATTGGAAGCACAGTTTCAGTCCCAAAGCAATTTTTAATTTATTTTTTTTAAAGCTATATATTTGCTGGTATTATGTTATACAAATCTATTTAAGGAGAAAAATATGCTGAAGTTATTRAAGTGTAATGCAAAGTTGGCCTTCTTGAGAAATAAAATGCAGTATATTTGGGAAGACTTGTTGGCAGTCATTGTTGTTTGCTGTTTGAAGTCAGTCCCACCTTGGCTTTTTGGGCATGAGTTAAAGTCCCTCTCTCCCCCTGAGAGCAGGCTCTGCTATTGCTGCAAACACAACATTGTCCCTGCTGGGAGCTGCTGATGGCASAGCCCCTGCAGGGTCTCAGGTGTGAGAGCCCAARTGTCACCTGAGAGATGAAGGGTTTGGYTCTGCAAACGTTCAGGCAYTKCACTAAAGCCCAGCAGTGCACACTCAAATGGAAATTCTCATCTTTGCAGGATCCACATCTTAGCAGKGACTGGTTCCAGGATTTCATTATGTATTTTTAATATGCAGAGTATTAATCTGAGATGTTGGATTAATAAAAGTCCTGGTTGATCAGGTGCATCGTAGTAGAAACACAATCAGTGAGTAAATATTTATCTAACAAATAAAAAACATTACCCAAAGGCTCTGGTGGAGGTGTTTCACTTCAGAATGTGTAAGAATAATGTTCATTCCAGAGGCTACCCAGCTTTTATTTTTCCATAAGAAGCCTGTTCTTTCCTTTGCCAACTGAAAAATAAACAACTCAACCTACTCAGTCTGTGTGAATTACACCCAAAGCCAAGCAGCCCCACACWACTCACAGGTTACTATCAGAAAAACTGACCATATATAAATAKATATTTATGCATACACCTGACTAAATACATACACACCTGTGTATCACTCTGTACATATATATAATTATAGTTGTAATTATAATTATATATATAAACCATAAATACATATTCAGAGTACACTGGGTGTATTTGCATATAAACCAGTCCAGAATTACGTCTGGTGTGTAAGGTACAGTACACATACATCATAACTCTTGTGTGTGTGATCAAAGAAAGGTCACTGGAAGTTTTTACTGGACTTCTAAAATGTGGAAAAGCTTTGGAATAAGAAAAGTCCATGTGGAATTCTTAAATGAACATGTACATGACTTTCCATTGCATTCATGTAATTCTGCAGTTGTTTGTTCAATTATTAAATATCTTATAAAGCAGCAAAATAACCAGAGGCTGTCCATATTTTCATAATGCTGACTAATTTAGTAATTGAAAAATCAAAATAATGAGTGCTGTACAGAAATGGTGAATTTTGATATAATTATATAAAACTACATTTATATACAATATAGAGATCAAATTCTTGGTGATTTTTGCTTCAAGGGATCACTGAAAAATATGTCCAGTTAGATGGAGTTTTTATGGTACTGCTGATGGAAAATAATTTGTTAGTATTTATAATAAAAGGGAAAATGAAGCTCCTGATGCAAAACAGGTGAAGCCTGTGATGATGTTTTATAATCTCAGTAAAATAAAGAGCTGTTGTAAACTGGCAGGTTCTATCATCATTGCTTACCTGAAGTAATGCTGCCCTCAGGGGTGACTTCCACCTTCTGTGCCTTTTACAGAGCTAAAGAGGAGTGTGCCCTGCATGGACTGGGCACAGAGGAGATACAGACCATGCTCCAGAAGGGCTGACAGCAGCAGACTGGAAATAAAACACTTCCTGTTATCTCTGTGGAACTCTGGCAGATTCCAGCCACAGGCTGGGAGGAGCTGTTCCAGATTTGCATGGAATTACTGCCATGGCTCAGAGCCTTTCCCCAGGTGAGCTGTGCAGAGGCAGCAGCAGAGCAGCAGTGCAGAGTTACTGCCATGGCTCAGAGCCTTTCCCCAGGTGAGCTGTGAGGAGGCAGAGGCAGCAGTGCAGGAGCTGCACTGGGAACAGCATGGGCAGGAATTCTGCACTGCAGCTCACGAGCAGCTCTGCTCCCAAGGAAATGCTACAGCTGCGTTTTTCTCCTCTGCTGTTTGGAGCACATGGATTCACATGAAAGCCCCTGATTCCATCTCCCACCCTTTGGGTACCTTGTAACTCATGTTCCCATGGCAGGGAGTACCTTTCATTTTATAATACCTTACCATGTCTGCAGCAGATATATTATATCAATAGAATATCTTACCACAGCCTGGCAGGGACCCTCCTGATCTGGTTCTGAAGTGAGGATGTGCCTGCAGTACCCTGAGCCTCATTCCAGTTTCTTGCTGAACAGAGAAGTTTACACAGAAGTTTAATTTCACCATTAAACTTCAACATTTCATTGAGAATCTGCACTTACTGCAGAGCTGAGCCCCTGAATGCTGAGATAAACCACACCCTTCAGCATGGTCACTAATGACCAGGTACTTCCAGTGCTTTTCTCTCTAATTTGCATGCAGATTTCCAGRAAGGTGCCTGTGATCTGCAGCCTCCCTGCAGTGTCTGTCACCCTGCTTTGGGACAGAATTATTAAAYTGGGGTTTTTGTTTACCTTGCAAGTGTCAAACTCTGTCAGCAGCAGTTCCTCTGAGCAGCTGCTCCCAGCTCAGCAGAGCCCAGCCTGCACAGGCACTGAGAAATTCCTTCTCTGCAGTTATTTACACTGTTMATGGAAACTCAGGATTTACACACATACCAGCAAAGTATTTCCTCTCCCTGATTTTTTTCTTTGTGGTTTTGTTTGTTTGTTTTCTTGAGTGGAAGATTTCTGGAGATTTGGACCAGGTTATTTCAGAGGGATCCAGCCCTTTCCCTGGGAAAACTCCTGCACAGTCAGGTGATGTTTRCAAGCAGGACCTGGGAGTCAATGGCACAGGCAAAATAAACCCACAGTGGGTATCTTGAGTAGAAGGCAAAACTTTTATTGAATGAACCAGATGTCACAAGTGAACATTTGCAGCTGTCTCAGAGATGGGGGATCCTGTGGCAGTTATGGGAGCAGTAGAGGAATATGCAGATTTGTCCCAGATCCTGTGGAAAGCCAGGCAGCTCTGTCRTGGGAATTCCTTTCCATGTGTCCTCATCATGAAAATCAGTTGCACAGGATGTGCCCTGGAGAGCTTTTGCACCAAAGGTGAGCCCAACATCAGACAGAATTGGCATCAAGGTTTCAATCTGTTCCATACCAAACAGCAAAAATCTCACTACTGTCATCATTCAGTCAGGAAAAAAACACAGTCATTTAATAACTAAACCAGACAAGTTGACTGTCAGAGGGTGTGTGTCACTTAAGAGGCTTTGTCACCTGGTTTCTTCTTGCTTGTCTTCTCTATCATTGTCTCCACAATCATTGCTGTCTCTTCATAGGTCTGAATTCTGTCATCTGAGAACTTCTCAATGGACTCCACCACCTCCACCTTCTCATAGCTCATAGAGCCAGGCAAGGCTGCTTCCCTGAACAACAGGCCCTGCTTATCCTCTCTCTCCTGGAGGAGTCCTGGCTCAGCTGGGCTCATCACACCAGGGGAAGGAACTGTCTCAGGCTCRGAGATGTCCGGGTACTTTGTGATTTGCTCCATTTTCCCTTTTGCTTTTTTCCCCCATTCCAGCATGTCTTCCTTCCCCTCCTCTCTCTGCTTATCTGGCACTTCRAACTCTTCTCTCCTTTGACAGATTTCCCCTCTCTCTCTCTGTGCTGGCTCTGCAGGCTCTGGCAGCTCTGGGATGGGCTCCACATCCCCCCCATTCATCACCCTGCCATTGCCAGTGGACACAGTGATGGCTCCCCCAGCAGGGATGGAGGGGCCCAGGATGCAGGGCTGCTCCTGCCCTTCCTGCCCAGTCACCAGCACGTAGCGGCCCTTGGGGTGCCCCTCAGCCTGAGCCTCTGCCCTCCTGCACACTCTCATCTTCTCCTTCACAATGTTGCACAATTTGTCAAAGGCTTTGCTGATCTGGGCTCCGTCAGGGACGTCCTCTGGGCCCATCTCCTTTTCATCAGACTCTGATCCTTCCTGCTCAGGCTCACACCTGACTGAGCCTCTGTGCCTGAACTCCAGCTGCTCTGGGTCAAAGCCCTCCAGAGTTCTCTCGTACATCCTCTCAGGTGAGTGACTGTCAGTTATGTCTTTGGACATCAGCTCCTTTTTCCTGGCTATTTTCTTGGTCAGGGCTTTTTGTCTGGGCTTTACACTGGCAATGTCTTGCATGGCCTGGGTGATATCTAAAGAAAAATCAAAGGAAACAACAAACAGTGTTTGAACAGAGTCACTGCAAAGCTGGAGCTGCCTCCTGCCCTCACAGAGCTGGGGAGCCTCTGTATCCCAGGGGGGTTAAAGCCAGCCAGGCACCTCAGCACAGAGGAAACATCACTCCCAGGAAAACAGCCTCCCAAAGGGCCCTCAACACTCCTTGGTGCTCTTTGCACATCACTGAAGTGCTGAACAAACAAGTCAGAAGGAGCCAGCACAAAACCTGCAGCACCATTTCAGGTGCCTTTGGATTGGCCTAAGTAATTAACTGTGGAAATGAGCACAGAAATGCTTTTGCTTGTGCTTTTGGCCTTTGACAGCTTGTCTCCAGGCCAGCTGGAATTTAAATTTACAGCTGTATTCACAAGCCTGTGGTCAGACTGCCACAACTGGGGGCCACATTAAAGACAAATGGACAAACAGATTAAAACACAACAATGCTTCTCTCAACAGACACAGCAAGACACATGTCAGCTTTACCTCTTCCCCTGGAAGCCTGGGGCTGGGCAGGTCTGTAAATCTGTGTGAAGAGTGTGACTGGGGTTCCTGCTATGGCAGAGTTTAACCTGGGGGGAACAYGTGCATCCATCAGTCCTCTCTTTCATTGCCACAGAAAGCAAAGTGAAATTGTGCAAAAATGAACACAGAGGTTAAAGGAATGCACTTCTCCATGGAGAGGAGTCAGAAAGAATGACAGGGACCTGTTTCTTGTCTGGGCAAAGTGGAGGCAGCCACAGCAGCCTCACAGGATGGTTCCTGCCAGCAGCACACATGGGATACTCCAGCACGTAAAGTACACCAGTAATTACAACAGGTGGCAACAGCTTTGCATTSAGCATGGCACTCTGACAAGGTGGGAAGGTGTGACATGGGCTAACAGTCAATCCAAGCCTTCCAGAGGTCAGCAAGGACTGTAAATCCACTTTGACCATGCTGRCTGGTAAAATGGGACATTTGGAGCAACCTTCCTTGGAGAACACTTGAGGAGTCAGTAGTATTAAGGGTTAAAAATTGGCCTATTKTAAAACAGCTCCTGTATCTTTGGCCTCTCCAGTGTGCTCTGCTGGAATTTGGGACATTTTGTCCTGTCAGAGACCCTGTGTGTCCATCTGATTTCTGACATTGAGAATTACCCTGYTGAGATACTTCTAACCAGAACTCAGTGTCCTAAACAAGACCCTGAAAATGAATTAATTCCCATTGCCCACACACAGGATGGACTATTTAGTGAGTGCTCTTCCCCTGCATCTTCTGCTCAGCCTGGGGCAGTGGTTTGGGTGCCCAGGGGTCTGTGAAGGATCCTTTTCTCCACTGTGGCTCAGAGCTGACATTAGAGGGAGACAGTGCTCCTCTGTAGGTTAAAGCAAATGCCCTGTACAGCAGAGCACTCCTCACAGCAAAGCCATTATTAGGCAGAGAGAGAAAGAGGAAAAATACAACAAATTGGTGGGGATTTGGGTCATATTTAAACCTACAGAGGAGCACTGTCTCCCTCTAATGTCAACTATCAACCACGGTGGAGAAAAGGATCTTTCACAGACCCCTGGGCACCCAAACCACTGCTCCAGGCTGTGCAGAAGATGCAGGGGAAGAATGTCACTGTTGGACACAAAAAAAAAGATGAAAGACTCCAATCTCAGAAGGCAAAAATATAAGAAGGCTTTATTCTCTAATTTCACTGTTTTTATGAGGTGTTCTGATACAGACTTAGCATGATTGGTGAACAGGAAACACCTCTCTAACCTCACTGGTTAAGCCAGAGAAACAGCAAACACCACCTGGCAGAAATTGTTTTGAGAAAGAGAATTGTTTGCAAAGATTGTTTTGAGAAGAAACTTCCCAGAGAATTCTTCCCTTAGGAACAAGTTAGCAGGCTAAAAATCTTTTAGATTTAGAATACCAGACCCCCAGAAGAACACACTAAATAGTCCATGCCATGAGTGGGGAATGGGAATGTAAATGAAAAGCCATCCTTACCTGCTGTCCTCATTCTCAATGATCCTCTTGTACCTGTCCAGCTCGTTCTCCAGGGACTGCTGGTAGATGAGCAGCTGGCGGCAGTCTGTGGTGTACTTCTCCAGGATCCTCTCAGCCTCCTCTATGCCCTTCCTCAGGTTCTCAATCTGCTCATTGTAAAGCTGGATCTCATCATCATAGCTCTCCTGGGTGTTYCTGATTGCCTGCTCCAGCATGCTTGTCTGGGGAAGAAAATGGGTGCTGAAAGAAGCAGCTCTGAAAAATTCACCAAGCCCGTGTTTTACCTCCAATTCCACCAGTTACCAGAACCACGGTGAAGGTTTTACCATGAAAACCATAAAAAAGCAGTTCATGAGCCACATGGTGGTGTGATGACTGTACCTCTGTCTGCAGCTTGTATTTCTGTGCCTGCAGCTGGCAGAGGATGCTCTTGTACTCCTCCAGCTGGCTCTGCAGAACAGGGATCCTCCTCTCTGCTATCACTTTTTCCTGCTTGGAAGAAAACAATGTGTGTACAGGAAAGTATGCTTCCCTCCTAAAAAGAGCCACAAGGGATTGCACTACTGGAAATAAACTKTAAAGACAAACAGAAAATGGCAAAAGACAGATAAAAGGTGGGTGTTGAGACTCAAGTCAAACTCTGTTGAATGGTGGCAAGGTTTAAGAATGAAGCTGTCAGATGGCAGGGCCGTAACCCTGCAGCCTGGACCCTGCAGATAAACCTGTTCACATCTTCTGCCAAGCAATGAATGCTCCTGGCACAGCCACTCCTATCTGTGGCAATCACCAATTTTTCATCTACTCTGTGTCMATTAATTTGATTTAAATTTTCACTACATCTCACCCCTTCAGGATAAGATGTCCTTTCTCTTCAGTATTCCTATTTCCTGCCAGCTCCTCCTCAGAGAAGAAGCACAACTACTTTTGAACCCCCACACTTTTGTGTGCTGGAGTGCACCTGACACACCTGACCTCTCTTTCCTCACTGATGTAGTTTTTCAAAGCTACAGGTAATTTTTTCCTCCCATATTCACTGTTCAGTACTTACACATTGTTTTGACAGTTTTCACCTGACCTTGGAGCAGAAGTGAAAGGATCTGGGACACTTTAGGGGTAACCATGATCCCTTCCTCACTGAAAGCTGGCTTTCCCAGCAGTACTTGCCTCACAAATGCCAGTGGTGATTGGGGACACACGAGGGGTTGTCTGGATGATCTGCTGCAAGACATTGACGTAGGTCTGGATTTCCATCAGGTTCTGTGGTGAGGTAAAAGCACTCTCATTAGAAAATGCCATGGTAAGGCAGACATTCCAAGTACTCCTGGGGCTTATTTCTACATATGCAATGCTTTTAGCATATCAAAGAGTTCACAYTTGGGTTTGCAATGTGATTTCATGAATGTGATTTCAAGTGCAGGAGTGCCAGCAGTTCCACCAGACTGAGGCTGTATCACAGACCTTTGGCTAAGGACTGTACAGTTCACAGTCTTCATTAAAGGTTCCATGACTTCCAGTTTCACAGGAGATTTTCAAAACAATAATCCCAAACACCTTTGTGTGTGGCCTGAACAAAAGAGTCACTTTTTTTCAAAAGCAGCAAAGATGGGGCAGTGGCCTGATCCCAAGAGTCAGCTCTCCCAGGAAGAAGGTGACATTTGTTAAATTCAGCTGCAGTGGAATCAGACATCCACAGCCAGATGTCTGCTGGTTAACTGTCCCAAAAAATGGGGTGATGAGAGCAGSAGCTTCCTTGGTGTGAAATACAGGACAGCTTGAGCAGCACTCTGGGCTGAACCATGACACCAGGCTGACAAATTCAGGACTCTGCTCCAGCTGCAGTGACTGGACCCTGACAAGTGTGTCTGGTGCTGCAAAGAGATTATTCAGTCACAAAGTAAACAGTGCTGCATGCTCCCACCAAGGCAYAAATGGGATCTGCTTTAACCTGCCACCATTTGATGATGGAGAAGGGCAAAGTTCCACATCTACCTCTGCAAGGAAGACAGCAAATTCAGCCAAGTTACCTTCTTGTATCTGTCCTTTGTGGCATTAATGTCATCCTGCAGGAACTGGGACTCGATCTGCAGCTCCAGGTTGCACAGCAAGGCTTCATCAGCTTCCTGCAATGCAGAGACACGTGGCAGGAGTGGCTGGAGTGCCAAACCCACTGCAAACCCACTGTGCACCCCTGCCTGCATGTGAGAGCCCACTGGCAGATACAGAAGTACCATGAAACTCCTGTAGTTTTATTTTTCTATATAATGCATGACTTCTTTCTTGAGTTTTGGCATTAACTAAGACTGCAAAATRCAACTTTTGAGAAAGCAACTTAAAAGATTTTAACTGCATCTTCCTTGCAACTCTACAAAACCTAAGTAGAACTGCACTTAAGGATATATAAGGAAGGAACTGCCACTTCCTCCACCAATTTGCCATTTGCCTCAAGAAAGTCTCACTTTCTGCATTTAACTTGAATTAAAACAAAGTGTTTAAAGGTATCTCTTCCAAATGAYCCACGTGCCATCATCAGCTGTAAAAATCCCTCAGTGGGTGGATCATGGGCTGCAAACAAACCCCTGAGGTCTGGGGGTGCACGTGGAAGAGGATTTTTCCTTTTGCAGCATGTGCTGTCCCAAAAATGTGTGGATGTTGGCTGTCCCAAAAATGTGTGGATGCTGGCTGTCCCATTGTGCTGCTAAAGCCTCCCAGGCTGGGAACTCTCCAGCAGGCTCTGCTGGGAGCCAGGGGCTGATCCACACACATCAGCACTTCCAGAGCCAGCCAGCAGCAACGCACACTGCTTTTCTCCCCTTCCCATTGAGGGGAAGATCAGCAGGACAATGCCTGTGTTGRGAGGCTTGGGAGGGAGCCAAAAAAAGCCCCCAGGCCCTTGGATAACACCTGTAAGCAAATATTTCTGCATGCTATAAACAAAGGCAGCTTCTGGCTTTCCAAATGTTCCCTCAAAGGGGAAAATTCTGCTTTTGTTCTATGCTTGCAAAGGGGCCATCCTCCTTGATGGAGCTGTGTTTCAGAACAGGGCAGCAGGACTCTCACTCTTACTGTATGTTACTACAGGAGCTGTATTTAAAAGGTGTGGGGGAAAGGCCAAGGCTCAGACACTTACACAAGGTTTAGGGAGGGGGAGGACAGAGAAGGGCATAATGACAAGAAATGCCTTGCTCTGACATTTTCTCTTCCCACTGCTCCATCAAAGCAGCTGGCTGCAGTAAATGAAACCAAAGGCACAAAGATGACACACCTTTCCCCTGGCATTCCCCCAGACTTACTTTATTGAGGCGCTCCAGGGTTTCCTTCAGCCTCTGCTGATATTCACGTTCATTTCTGTACCTGCAAGTGGAGAAAAGGAGGTAAATKCAGTGGTTCACCCCTCTGCAAACTGCATTTTTATCTGCACTGGCACGCACAAGATCTGCTTCATGCTAAAGGAGGACATCAATCTTGAAAGGGCCAACCAGATTTATTYGTGCATTAGCATTAGTTATTTTTTGGTCCCAGATGCTGAGAATAATTTCAGAATTGCCGAAATTCTTGTCTTCAACTTATGTAACASAATACAATGAAATGCCATACATTTTCTATCACTTCTTTGTTTTACAGAATGTCCAATAGATTATCTACAATAAAAGCACATTCCACTGGTGTTGGACCTCAGTAACAGCCACTCAGCAGTGGTTCCTCTGGGAGGATTTACTACACTGCCACATGAACATTTAATGACATTGTTCTGGGTTTTCTGTTCCACCTGCTGTTGTTCAATAAGTTTTTTTTTAGCTTTTTTGATTTTAAGATTCTGTGCTGCCTCAGGTGCAGCTCTGAGCTCACGTTCAGTGTCAGTGAGATCTTTTCACAGAGCAGGGGCACAAAACAAACAAAAGGACAACTTTCAGGCCCAAAGCACAAACAAGGGTTGTGCTGAAGGGAGGAACAAGGATGAGACCTCACAGGCTGGAGCTGTAACTGGACAATTAAACCTCAGTGTGCAAATGGACAAAACTTGTGCAAGTGTGAGGCCTCACGACCGGGCGCCATTTTGTATCCATTCTGAGTCCATTTTGTGACCATTCTGTGCCCATTCTAGGTCCATTTTCTGCCCATTTTGTGTCCACCTTGCGTGCAGCCCTGACCAGGCTCTTGTCCTGCCCAAGCTATATCCCAGAGCTTTTCAATAAATATCTCCTTTGTCCCCCAGCTCTGCCCAGTCTCTGTTCCGCCTCAGCCTTCCCGAGGCCTCACCAGCCAGCGGCACCGAACCCACCCTCACCACACAGCTGAACCCTGTGAATGTCGCTTCCCACCCCTCATCCCCACAGCCTCACTTGTTGCGGAACTCATCCAGCATGCGCTGGGCGTCCTTCTCCTCCCGCTCCAGCTTGGCCCTGTCGGAGGCCAGCTCCCTCACACGCTGCCGGTTGAACTCGATCTGCCCGGCGAACGCCTCGTCCAGCCCCACCAGCTCGTCCATGCGCTGGAAGGTCTCCAGCTGCTTGCGCAGGATGGCGTTGCGCTGCTCCAGCACCCGAGCCCGGTTGATGTAGCTGGCGAAGCGCTCGTTGAGCTCCTGCAGGTTCTCCAAGCCCCGCGCCTGAGCCAGGCTGTCGAACTCGGGCGAGCCCCGCAGCTCATCGTAGGCGTCGGAGCGCTCGTAGCGCTCCTTGCGCACCTGGCGCAGGAAGCTGCGGCTGTACATGGCTGCGGAGGGGCTGTGCGGGGCTCCGGAGGGGCTGTGCAAGGCTCCGGAGGGGCTGGACACGGCTCCGGAGGGGCTGCACGGCCCCCGCGGCTCCTCCGGCCTGCCCGCCTGCCTCTCCAGGCTGCCTCGGAACGGTGTGCGGGGGGCTCGGGGAGGAGGCACCGGGCATAATCACATCATCCCCCTCCCCCTGCGATGGTCAGGGGCTCGTCGCCAGGGTGGTTTCGTGGCGCTGGAGGCGTGGGGTGGGGCAGGCAGCTAAATAAATGCCGCTGGCCACGCCTGGGGGCTGCCCCACGGTGGTCAGCATTTCGGGCAGCYGCAGCGCTGACGGGCTGTTCTTTTGGAGCGTGCCGATTGTGTATGGGCGGAATAAAAGAGAGACACGTCCAGCTTTCACCCGCTGGATTAAAGCATTGTCCCGGGCAAACAAAACAAGTGCTCTGCAGTTTTGGAGGCTGAGCTCAAAGCCTTTTCAGGGCTGTGCTGGGGGGACAGCTCTGTGCCACGGGGGTGTCCCCAGGGGCCTTGTGCTGAGACAGGAGTTCGGTGGGAGCCGATGGCAGCCCTTGGCTTCTGATATTTGACACTTTTGTGATCATTTACGATTATGGGACAGTATATCAAAATGAATATGACTCCAGCTCCATAGGCAGGATTTGGGTATTTGGTTCTCAGCTCGGGCTTCCTGTCAGGCTTCTCTGCAGGTTGATTTTAGCTGGCATGAGAAGCACCCAAGCAGCAGTGGCACTAAAATCCCCAGGCTCTTCTCATTAACAAAGCCTCTTTGGGAAGCCACTTTCCCTGGGGACAGCCAAAAGCCATGTCACCCCTTGTCTTAGTGGGCTTTCCATGTGGGGAGCCACCATTCTTCCTTTACTTCCACCATGATGAAGCTTTATGTGCTGCCATTCCCTGAGAGGCTTGAATTTCCCCTCAATGCATCTCCTCTAGTATTGTTCCTTCTGTCTTTCAAAAATCCTATTTCTTGGACCTGTTCTTCCTTAATCTGCTTGCCCAGACAAAAAGCCCAACACCAAGATGATACTCCAATTTTGAGATCTCTGTTAATAATTCATATTAAAGTCCATTTCAACTTTTAATGGTCATATCTTAAATGAATATTCAAATCATATTTTGAAGCTCAGCAGAGCTCAAGCCACTGATGGCAAGTACAGAGGTGAAGAAAGCAGCTGGTGCTCAGGTGACTCTAAAGTTTGGGTTCTCTGCTATACTAAATCTGAATCAAAAGGGGGTGAAAATTCATTACACATTTCCTCCATATTTCTTATTCTGTTCAGATTATTTGGAAGTGCCATGGGGAAGGATGAAATGATTTTTCAGAAAATTAAACTAGGCTGTGCACACACACTCTGCAGCTCCTTAGCCTGCTTCCAAACTATGCCTACAGCAAACCAGGGATGGATCTTTCAGAAATGCCTGGGATGTTTATGAASCAGTGAAACCACACAGGTCCCCATGCTGCACAAACATTGGCATGTGCAGCTCTCTGGCTGGCCCAGCCTGCTTACCCCAACAATGCAGCTGAGCTTTYAACAAAGTTAGTCTTCCAGAAGAGATCAGAAAGCAGATTTTGCTGGATTGTGGGCGGTGTATTTTCATGGCAAGAGGTTTTATGGCTTTAGACAGCTTTTCAGTAAAATAATAGCCCATGTAAGTGCAATTCCACCTCCCTCTCCGTGGCTGGAAGAAGCACWGGCTGCATGCTGACCTGAACTCCTTAGGCAGTGACAGGACAGGCMTTTCAGTGACTCACCATGGCCCTAAACTGAGTGGGCTGTCTGCAGGGAAACCCTTGCAGTCCCAGTTTGTGTTATTGAAATTCAGCCCATGCCTTCTACCTTCACACTCAGTCCCTGAACTTGCTGTAGAAATGTTTATCTGGTGGGTGATGTCCATGGAACACATCACAGACAGATGCTGACCCTGCTCCCTGCTTTTGGACTCTTCCCCCAGGGATATCCTTACCCCTGCAAGCAGCACCAGGTTACCTGAGCCCAAAGGTGAGTTTTTCCCTATAATATTGAGCCTCTCCACAAAATGAGTGATTTGGTACCAGCAGAGGGCTGCAGCTCTCCAGCAGGAGCAGGCTGTGGGATGGASATCCAGCACCGTGCCAACCCCAGAGATTCCTGCAGAGAATTTGCTTTAAAGCCTCATAACCCTGCCCTGTTTTCTGGCAAATCACTCTGCTCTCAGAGCTGCCAAAGGCAGCAAACAGACCTGGAGAGGGAGAAGTGAACAACAGAGAGGTTTTGTGTCCTGAGAGCAGCAAACAGAATTCACCAATTGCATCAAAACTGACCAGAGAATTGGGAAAAGAAATGGCACCAGGGTAGTGCTCCCTCCTCCTCTTTCCCTAATTTCACCAGAAATGAAAGTGGAAATGTTACAGCATGTAAGACATGTAACAGGATAAATTGGGCAATTTTGGGTCTCAGGTYACTGCTGGGAGCAGCCTGACTTCTTAAAGCACAAGAAATAACTGGAATCACTGTGAGCCTAGTGCCTGGCAGAAGGAAACCAGTTCTAATTTACTCTGAATTCATTGCATCAGCCTTTTGGGAAGATTTCCTGAACACTCAAGGCAAATTCTCCAGCTCTGGTTGTACACAATTTCTCTGGGGTCACTGCCTGCTCCTCCAGACATGGTGTTATTTTGTGGCTCCCTAACAGAAATACAGAAAGTTGGTTGTTACTGTGCAGCCAACTGTGTGATTTAAAGAGGATGCATTAGGGAGAGATGGATCCCCAGTGACAGCTGGGGGACAAAAAAGAAACCAAACACCCTGTGATGAGATGCATTTCAGGATTCATTCCCCTTTTCTCCATGACTCCACAAATTCCCTCTGATGCCTGGCAGGTTGAGTCAAGGAATTAGGAAGGATCTGCCAGGAAAATAGTCATTCCCATTTGTGGGGAGGAAACAGAATTGAGGGAGACACTGGAGAAAAGCAGCCTTTAATTCTCCTTGWAGCTCTCAGGCACATGGTRTGGCTCCTGTAGCACTCCTTGGCCACAGCTGGTTCCAGTTCCTGGGGAAGGATCTGGCCCAGTGGTACTGAGGTGTCTGGACCAGTTTGTCCTTCTGACATCACTTATTTTTATCCTCTCCCCTCCACCTCATCCCTGCACTCTTCACTTTCAGACCACACAGTCTGTTTGACTTTAAACAAAGTCAAACTCTCTTTATTCCCTGAAACTCAGCCTTGTTCCAGCTCAGGGCTGCACCTGATGGTTTGCTTTGCCACCTTCCATTTTTGTATTTTTGCTGCAATGGCTTCAGACAGCTTTGCTCTTTCCAGATCCAGTGAAATTCTGGAACTTCACAACTTGCCAAACCTGACCCACAAAAACCCAATTTTTTGAATTCTCCTTTTTTTTTTTTACTCTCAAGATTACTTTTTAGGTACAAACCATTTAATGTAAAAATTGCTTCTTGCTGTAAAGTAATTTATATAAAAGGATGGCAACCACCCTCAGAAAGGACACAGTTTATGAGCATTGATAGTGTTTTAGAGTAAGTCTCACAAATCATTAGTCATGAGATGCTGATGCACAATTTTCCTTCCAGTGTCTCAAGCAATTTATTTAATGGATCCACAGAAAGTTCCAAAACTATCAGGGGTCACACTGAACTGAACTGCTCAACTTCATTACCTTATTCCCCCATCACTGCAAAGCTTTTTTCCCCCTCCTACTCTGTCTGGAAACTGGAAAAATGCRAAAACTCAAGATCAATTTTCCATAATGTGCACACAGAAATTACAGAATAGGTGTTGGTGGGAGTATTTTCACATTTTCTGTGACCTATCTCCCRTGTTCCTGGCACAACTGGGAGGTTTTGCAAAACCAAGAAAAATAGGGAAAAAAAAAGAATAAGAATTTCCCCTTAGCTTGGTATTTCATCTTTTTTTTCCCTTAAATATCTTCCTGAAGCTCAGAAGGCAGTGCTTTAAGCAGAATCATGCCATGGTTGGAGGCTGTGTGTTCAGCAAAAGGAATTTGCAGTGAGKGATTGTGCTTTTGCTTCCTACAGTCATTCACTGTGGCCATTTCCTGTTGCAGTAAAATGTTATTTACCTCCTCCCTGCCAAAGGTCTGTGCAGGGCTCATTCTAAAGGGCATCTTGAGGCTGGTTTGTAACAAACTCCCCTGGATGTGCCTTTTCATTTGAAATGGCTCACAAATGTTAAAAACCTGACTAGAAAATATCAAAAGAAATAATTCTAAATTATTACTGCAGTTGTGCACAAAAAGCAGTTGCCCACAGATATATTTAATTTTCTGTATTTATGTCCAGTTTGCCACAAGGTTATGTCAGAGAAGGTAAATTAAATTAAGGCAAGTACTTATCCCCTGAGGGYAGGAGCACAGAATTTTTAATTTTTTATGCTCATGATCTAAAGCCATGACTGCCAACCTTTTTGATGCCTGGTGCCAAACAAAAAACCTTTTGTGAGTTTTACATTTTTTTGGTGGTCAGAGGAAAGATGATATTTTTATTTTTTTTACCTGGTGTGTGAAGTGTGCTGGAAAGGTGCCAGGAGCAGAGTTCCCTGTCTGATGCATCCATTCCTCCCTGTGCTGCAAACACTCCTTTTCCTGTTGGTTGACAGTGGCTGCCTGTGTGCAGGAAAACACCACCCCATGTAGGAAATGCAGGATCTGCCTGGAAAACAGRAGAGGAGCAAAGTGTTGGGAAGATTTAGAAGACACAGAGACTGAATGCTAAGGCAATTATCTTCTGAGGAACAAATCAGGTATCATTTTCATGCACTGTCAAGTTGTAACAGATAGACTATCTAAAGAGAAAATCCTTTCAATTAATTAAAAAAAAAAAATTGCCTCCTGGGAGAACCAGCCAGCTGGTATCATGTATTTCTAAGGCATTTGTCACTAATGTTTTACTTTGAAGCTTTCACTTCACTGTTATTAACRGAATTGCTGTCCCCATTGAGCACAGGCAGCCCCCCTGTCACAGATCTCACAGATCCATCCTGCCTGTCATGCCTCAATGCCTGCCCCTGAAAAAGGGGTCCCACCCTTGGAAATGTGGGAAATGGGAACCCTTCAAACAGCCTGCATCCAGCCTGCCTGCCCATCATGAGGTACATCAGGTTTTTGAGAGAGCTCACATGAACAAGCCTTTCATATTTTAATAAGCAGGTGCACAAAGAAAGAGCTAAAACTTCCCCTTTTTAGGGACTGGGTATTTCAGAGGATGCATGGAGCAGTCACAAGGCTTGAAATGACAGCTGTGGGAATYCATTTCCAAGGCAGTTGGGAAGGAACTCCACATGTCTGCCTTTGGGTATCTGCAGTMAAATGCCTTTTCCTCCCATCATTAYCCCAACACTTCTGTACCCATTTCTGTTCTCTGTGAAACTACTGAGTTTAAAATCTGCCATCATATTCACTGTCCTGTTCCACAGACACAGACACTGAGCATTTTCATCATTTATATGTCAAATAACAATAAAGGCTGRTGTTTCTTTGATACCTGGGGATCTGAAAGGCAGAGGATAATTCTCTTGCTTTCTCTTTCCCTCTGAATTKGTTTAATTTTGGTGAACACTGGACCAATTTTTAATCCCCTTGAAAGGAAGAGGATCAGAATCCTTGTTGTGCTGTTTGTAGAAGGTGGTAGCTGTCAGCAGGGGTATTTTCTTATCTGCTCTTGGCTGAACATCATAACTTCTGCTAAAATGGCTTCTGTAAAGATGCACAGCATGGCAAGATTGAATTTTCTGTTTTTAAAAAGACAGTGGGAAAATCAGATGTCAGTTGAAACACCAGTTAATGAGAAATGCAGAGGAGTAATTTTCTGTCCTGTTTTGTTTTTATAGGGGGTAGAGAGAAGTACAGAGAGAAAATTGGGAGAAGCCATTAGGACAGGCTCTGTTAGTGCCTTTTAAGCCGAAATGCTTATTGATTTCAACCAAATATTAATCATATTAAAAGGATTTGTGTGCTGAATGAACAGGTCTAGTGTCACAGAGTCATGTTGTGTTGTTACAGCTATAAATCCACAGCTGCACTGGCTGAGCCATGCTCCAAACCTGTGGCAAATGGTATCAAAGACAGACCTGAAGGCTCAGGAGCTTGGCTTGCTGATAGCAGGTAAACTCTGTTATCTATATCCAGGGCTCTTCTTTGGTAATTGCTTGGCAATATCTGCTGGCAGAGGTTCTTTCYAAGGCAGAACATTTTCAGTTTTTTGGCCATCCAAGGAGAGAAAGAAGGGGAATCCAAGTGAAATTCAATTTTCCACCATGAGGAAGGAAATAAAGTTGCAATATCTGATTTCCCAGTGAGTCAGCCAGGGTGAGCTGAGAGGCTGCAGGCTGGATGCAATCAGAGCTGTCAGACAAATTGGAGCCTCCCCTGGGTCCTTTTGGAGAACAAGCCCCGAGGTGAGAGCAGCTGCATCACCCAGAGATCACATTTACAAAGCCATGCAGTGTAAAACAAACACATCCCCAAGCCGAGGCTGCAGTGTGGGCACCAGCCTCCCATGGGAAGCATTCCTTGGCTCCCACTGACCACACGAAGGCAGCTATTCAGCCATCATTCTGTCCTTTAATGAACATGCTCCGTGGTTTGTTCTGCTCCTGCCCTCAGCTGCTGTCAGCACAGCAATCATTACACACCTCCTTGAGAGAGGTGGGGTGGGAGTGCTGTGACCACGAGAGCAAATGAGGTTAGAAAAGGGTTCACTGAGCAATTGTTTCTCACTCTGTCTGCCACAAAGGCCAAGAGGTGGCAGAAAACAATGGAAACAGGGATCTTGTGAGACTTCTGCCATSCTCCAGCAAGGTCTTGTCACACTTTAAAAATGCAGCTGGCTTATCTGAACRGTGTCAGAGCATGAGGGCTGATCAYCTTCAGTGATTGTGGCCCTGCTGCTTGGTCTGCACAGGTCCTGTGGATCCAAAGGGAGCTGCTCACAGAAATCTGCCAGGGAGCTCTGCCAGGGAGCTGCAAGGGTTTGAATATGTGAGCAAAATCACTCTCCTGAGTAAATAATGGCTCCTGAGCCATTACAAACAAATAATTACACTCGGGATCCTCCTTGCATTTCTCTTCTCAGCACATCCTGCCAATTGGTTGTTCTGTGGGAGAGGTTTAGGATGGGCTCTGTAATGACACTGAAAGTAAACATTAACCATTAATGCAATTCATTATCACAGTATTTTTAAATGGGTGCAAATTGATTTTTGAAGAGCAGCCAAACCAATCTGCTTTAAAGTAACTGCTAAGAGCAACTTACCTCTTTGTGGTGCTTTGCATTTACTGAAATAAAAATGCACTATTCTAAAATTTATGAGAATTGATATCAATCTTTTAATGAACTTCTCAGAAAGTGCAAGTGTCCTTAGTGAGGTGTTTAGGGTGGGCTTCTGACAGTGGTATTCAAGAGACAAATTTTATTCCAAGATCGTTGTTGAAGTCCAGCAAGGCCATTTTGAAGGASCTAATCCACACTGTGTCATKCAGTGTGAATAAGCACATAAAAATCTGATATTGKGAAGTGTTTCTCAGCTACCAGGAGCCTTGCTGTTCCTGTATTGAATCAAAAGCACTCACAAGTTCTGTCAACTCTTTACAACTCCAAAATCAATTAGTGCATCATTACTGGTTAATGTAAGAGTTACAGGAAAGCAGTGATAGGGAAAAACAACTGCAAGCAGGAAATTCACAGTTATTGAAAGTCCCAGTCTTGGTAATGGCTATTTCTAATTAAATATAAATGGATGAGAAATGTCTGGCTCTAATCCTCTTGTCAGATCACCACAGGGTAACAAAATGACAGATCAGCTCCCACAGGCAAACAGCTTTTCATGTAAGAAAGAAGCCAGATGTTCACTTGACTTATTTGGGTTCTGCTGAAGGAAAGGCATCTAAGTGAGCTGGAGAGGCAAGAGAAATRAAGCTGAACCCTGGGGACAGTTTGCAGGAACTTTGCAAAGAGCCAGATCAGAAAATCTTCATTTCATCATCCTGCTAAGGAGGTGAATGCTTTCYCTCTCTCAACAGAATGGATTCTATTGCAGGCTTAGCTGATGGGTTATTCTGTTTGCACCTGGACATTTGGGTAGGTTTGGATTTGAAAACACAGAAATGGACTTCTTGCTCCTGATAGTCAATGAGCTATCCAAGGTGCAGAACTTTGCCATGTGGAATTAAAACTTATTTAAAACAGCTCAGCAGGGACTGAGCTCCCTCCACATTATGTAGCAAAAGATAATTGGGTGACACCCATCAACTAAATTTGACAAGGTGAGCACAAGTATTTTCCTGCACTACATCAAATAAACTGAGTAAGTAAACTTGTTATCCCATGGAAACAGACTCTAGAGAAATGTCCTGTAGTTCTCTGCTCTTGCTAAAGAAAGCARTAATAAAGCTGAGCAACAGCCTTGGCACATCCAGCAGCACTCCTTGGAGCACAGGAGCTGGAGTGCTGCTGTACAGAAGCTCACCCTGAGCACACWGTGCACATCTGCAGTTACCAAGGTCCTGATGCCAGCCTGCCTTGAGTCAATGGGGAGAGACAGCTCTGCAGCAGATGAGGTTTTGACCTAAAGGAATAGAAATATCTGGATATCACATTGCTTGATTAGCTCACTGGATAACTTCAGTGAGACAGCTGAACAAAGCCTTAAAGAGGTCATGAACATTCTGAATGCAAAGCTCCCTTCAGGGAATCAGCTTTTCTTCAGGGGCATTTAAGGTTTATATGGCCCATTTTAGTTTTTACATAGCTCTGATGTACAGTTTCCTTTGCCTCTCTCTCCATACTTATTATACTTACATTTTCTGTGACAGAACTTAACAGGTGGACTGGATCTGATTTCTTCATTGTTCATCTGGTTGCACCCTTTCAGGACATTAAAAATCCCTTAGTGTATTTTCAAATATTACACTGGCTGTTCAAAGCAAAGCCATGCAATTCCTTATACTGGAGATATTGGGGGACTTTTGGWTCTTCAAGTTTTCTGGAAGGAAAGCCACAGTAGTGGCTCTTTTACTCCAGACATATTTTACATTCACAGCTTTCTTTCCTTACYTTCTTTTTCCAGAGCTAAGTGCCCACTAGCTCACTAGAGCCCAGCCCAGTGAATGTGMATYGGGGACACACAGYCYAAGTTTTCTGCAAACCTCCTGCACCCTTCATGACCTCTGACAGCCTCTGATGGTCCCATGTGCTGAGGACTGTGTAATGTGTCCCACTGTGCACCCTGGAAAACGTCAGTAAAGTGATTAGGTCTGGAGGTGAGGAAGACAGGTGATGTGCCACTCATTTCCTTTGCTTCTGGAGAAYTGGAAAGCAAAAGAACTGCTCCCTTAGGTGTGAGTGCTTCAGAGGAGTGAGGAGGCAGCATTAGCAAAGGACACCAAGTCTTTAAGGATTCACTGCCACTTTTCTGCTCTGGGTAATTCCCTGAGAGGGCAAGGAGAGCTGTCAAGGKCCCTCTGATTTACAGCTATTCACAGTGTGTCCCTCCTGCTGGAGCTGCTGCAGCTGCAGCCCTGGAGACAATAGAGAGACACACAGAGAAAGGTTCCCGGGAAAGCTCCTCTCCCTCCTTCCTCCCCCTCCTTTCCATGAGAGGTTTGCATTCTGCTTCTGTGGCACATCAGGTGCAGGCTGCTGCTGCCCGGCCCAGGCAGAACCCAAAGAGCAAGAGGAGCAGGGTTTCAATGTTTCAATGTCCCATGCTCAGGCTTGCTAACAAAGCCACTCTGCCCGTTCCGTGCGTTCAGGGGGGTTAAGGCACAGGAACTCTGCTCGATTGTCTCCAGATCGTGCTGCCTCTTTAAAATCAGAGATGCACGGACAGCTTCAAGGTGCCTCCCACTGAGCAGAGGCTTTAGATGCAGGCACAGAGGCAGAGGAGCCATCCTCCCCTGAGCACTGGGCTGACAGGGATGGGAGAGAACGAGCACCCAGCAGAGTCCTTGGGCTCCTTCCAGGGATCCTTTCTCTGCTCCGGTAACAGCAGCACCTGCAGAGGAGAAACCTGGCGGCTCCCCACAGGATGCCTGCGACCTCCAAGAAGATGAGCTCAACCGCAGGTACCCTTTGCTGATGGTGCTGTGTCAGTCTGTGGGTGGTTGTGTTGTCTGTATTTATTTTATAGCTCTTTCGGTATTTAGCAGTGAAATCAGATTCTGCCCCTTGCTTTGGCCAACAGAATTTGCATCCAGGTATTTAGCACTTCTCTTAAATGAATGTTCAGCTTTCCCGGCAGCTGTGGAGATGTCTCCTAAARCAGTCCCTTGTCAGAACGGTTTCCTTTTGGTTTTCTGTTATTCTGATCCGCAATGCTCAGTTTGAAAAGCAGCGCGGTGGCCGAAGTTGTAAAGGAGAGTTTCTGTGAAGTGTCGGTACATCGGGCTCTCAGGGTGGTTCCAGGGGACGAACAGCTCCGCTCTGCAGATTATCCTTTGTGGCCATGCCTGCCATTGTTCAGTCGCGTTTGACACCCTCAGGACTTACTGCCTGAGGGCAGAAAAAGCAGTAACGCTCCCTGCTCCTCTGCTGGGATGCGGTGAGACGGTCCCGACAGCCAGGAGCCGCTGTGAACATTCCTGGCTGGACCACGGAAGATGCGAAGATGATGCCCTCTCAGCATTTTGATACAAAGAGGCAAAAATCAGGAGTAGATGAGGGAAAAAATTAATAATTTTAAAATATTTTTTACAACTGGCAGTAAAAAGAGGGGAGGCTGCTCCTCCCCAGCATCAAAAATGCAAGGCGCTCTCTCTTGCTTACCGATGATTTTCCCTTTCACCTTTCACTCTGTGGAAACACTTTCCCTGTGAATGGCAGATTTGCCTTCACAGCTAAACTGAACAAGCTGGTTCATGGGACAAAATTCTYGTCTCTGCAATTGGCAGAGCTTCACCTGTTTGACACAAGTGATAATGGATTATGCTGGCAGAAAAAGTTGTCCTGTACTCAATTAATGTCTGCCAAAAGGGAAGTGCTGGATATTTAGTATTTTCTTGGTTCTTGGCAACTTTTACTTCATTAAGAAATGTATTTAGAAGCAAGGACATCAGTTCTCTTTCCGTTCTCCTTTACCACATCACTCTGAACAGCCAGAATAAAGCATAAACTTTGTCCAAAAGGCACATCAAATGCTTCACAGCACACTGAGTTGTCATTTTAGTGTCTTTTACCTTGCACAACGATGACAGCACCATGAGCTTGCAGGCCAGTGGAGGTTTAAATGAGATTTGACATTCCTCCTATAYAGTCATTTCACTGCCTGATGGAAATCTCATTGTTGGTAAATAAAGCTGCTGCTGTAACAAASAGTGCATGAAGCAACTCGAAGCATTTATTTTGTGAGAACAGAAGCATCCCCTTCACAGAGTATTCCTTCCTTCTGTGCCCATGCAGCAACAGATCTGTGGGGCAATAAGGTGGCTTTTGGTGTCATTTCCTTTCAGGAAACATTCTCCTCYTTTTGTTCCCACAGCCGGAGATGAGTGAGGCTGTTGTCCTGTGATCTTCCGGGGACAAAGACAAGGTTGCTCCCTGCTCAGGAGGAAGCTGTGGGTGAGGTCTCTCACCTGCCACACCGGGCTAGCCCAACACTGAGGCTGTACAAGCCAAAAGAAGCCAGGCATGGCCACGGAGCAAACGGAACACAAGCTGAATGCTACTGCCCACCTCAGCTTTGCTGCAGTCTCCAACAGCCACGAYGGGGATCTCCCCTCTCTGCAGAACTTCTCCTTCCCCTTCAATTTCAGCTACGGCGATTACGACCTGCCTCTGGACAGCGAGGACGACATGACGCAGACCCTGACCTTCTTCACAGCCAGGATTGTCATCGGGGTGGCCCTGGCTGGCATCATGCTGGTCTGTGGCATCGGCAACTTCATCTTCATCGCCGCCCTGGCCCGCTACAAGAAGCTGMGGAACCTCACCAACCTGCTGATCGCCAACCTGGCCATCTCAGACTTCATCGTGGCCATCGTGTGCTGCCCCTTCGAGCTGGATTACTACGTGGTGCAGCAGCTGTCCTGGCAGCACGGCCATGTGCTCTGTGCCTCYGTCAGCTACCTGCGCACCGTGTCCCTCTACGTGTCCACCAACGCCCTGCTGGCCATCGCTGTGGACAGGTACGTGCTGCTGCCACTGCTCAGAGCTCCCGAGGCTCTAACCACGTCCCCAAGTGCCACATCCACTCTTCCTGGGAGCTATTCCCTGGGCAGCTTGATTTCATGCCTGACCACTTTTTGAGTGAAGTTTTTTTCAGATTGTGCTGCGGTCCTGAGAGACTGCCTGCTTTTTACTTCAGGAATTTTAGCAATTTAATTTCATTGTATCCTTTCTTMAGGCTCTTCTCTCAGCCTCGACAGACCCAGGCACTGAGGGTCAGCCTGRTGCTGACACAAGCCTGACACTACTGACTCACAGAAAGCCAGAGACCTGCCCAGTAAACTCTTCACAGAAAGGCCACCATCACCTCATGTACAAACACAACACACATCTCTGCAGACCCTTTGCACACACATATGTCAYTCCCACCCCTCCTTCCTCTTCTTTCCCCCAATTTCTCTCGTGTGCCATTTCAAACTTTAGCACAGTGTTGCAGTTTTGATGCAGAAGTCAGCTGAGGAGTTAACCCTGCTGAAGGCTGTACAGACACAGCTTGCGTATGGCTGATGTCAGCTGAAGGCTGTGAAAAATCTCTGGAGAATTCAGAGATGTTTTGCCTGGTGTGGGCAAGGGGACAATCACCTCCTACAAAACAAATCCTTAACAAGCACCTAACAAAATCCTTTCAGCAGCAGCTGAGGACTTGGGGTAAAGCTTCTCAACACCACCATGGATGCATTACCATTTTCTATCTGTTTTTCAGCTTCTRCAAGGTTTTCTTGGAAAGCTCTGCTAGTGCATCCCAGGTTGATGAAGTAACATGGGTCATGGTGCCCTTATGTCTGCAAAGAAAGCAGATTTATAGCATATCTTCCCACAGATCTTTAAAAACAGGCCTGGCAAAGATTTATCACTGAAGTTTGTTGTAAGAACACACTGTTTTGGTTTCATTGCCTTTTTTTTGTTGGGTTTTTTTTTTTTTTTCAAGCTTTTTACTTGGTAAACAGAGAGAAACCTCATTGTTTAACAATCCCCTATTCCATGTTAGTTACGTCTTGTGGATTTCTGTCTCTAAAAAGAACAGGCTCCTAACAAAATCTCCCCATGTTTAGATAATTTCAAAGGAATCAGCCAGGTTAAGTGAGTAAATCTGCCCCACTGAGGAGTTCCTTTAGGGAGGGCTCTTTCTCTTCTTCCTCCATGTCTATTCACATGAAAAAATAGAGATTTCACATTTTTAAGGCCACACCTACACTAGAAAAAATAMAACASCTGAAGAGGAAGGGCACTTTGTAARGGTTCAGTGTCCACACTGCAAATATTTAGCAGGGTCCCCTGGACCAAACACCCCATGGCACTTGGTGTGCTTTATGTACACTCCTGGAGCACATCTCCTCCACACATCTGGTGATGTATAGTTCMTATCTTTGTAAAAAAGAGCTATTTAAGTAGCTCTCTGTCTAGGGAAAACATTTTCCTGATTCTTCCCAGGACCTGACCAGATGTGTAATACTGCATTTTTCAAACTCTTGCTCCCGTTTAAAAGGAAAAGTTGTGATACAAAATTGTAACTTAGCTCCAGGCTGCTATTTCACAAAATGTTCTTACAGAAGATGATGTCCTTACAGACAAATATGTTCAGGCTCTCCCCTCAGGAATGACAGCAATTTCCTCCAGCCCAACTCTGCTTGTACTTTGAAGTGTGTTCTGACCAGCAGTGTTTTCTTCATTTGGAATGTATCTTTCTGTTGCAGGTATCTGGCCATTGTTCACCCACTGAAGCCACGCATGAATTACCAAACAGCAACCTTCCTCATTGCCTTGGTCTGGCTTGTCTCCATCCTTGTGGCCATTCCATCTGCATACTTTGCTACTGAAACCGTGTTATTCATAGTGAAAAACCAGGAGAAAATTTTCTGCGGCCAGATTTGGTCAGTTGACCAGCACATGTACTACAAATCCTACTTCCTCTTCATCTTTGGCATTGAATTTGTAGCACCTGTGGTTACCATGACCCTGTGCTATGCCAGGATCTCTCAGGAGCTTTGGTTTAAAACTGTGCCAGGATTTCAGACGGAACAAATCCGAAAGAGGCTTCGGTGCAGAAGGAAAACTGTGATGGTACTGATGTGCATCCTGACTGCCTATGTGCTCTGCTGGGCACCTTTCTATGGCTTCTCAATTGTCAGGGACTTCTTCCCCACCATCTTTGTGAAAGAGAAGCATTATCTTACTGCCTTTTACATAGTTGAGTGCATCGCCATGAGCAACAGCATGATCAACACCATGTGCTTTGTCACCATGAAGAACAACACCATGAAGTACTTCAAGAGGATCTTGCTGCTCAGATGGAGGTCAACGTACAAGGGAAGCAAATCCAGCACAGATTTGGACCTGAGAACGAGTGCAATGCCAATCACAGAGGAAGTAGACTGCATAAAACTACAGTAAGTTTTCTGAGGTTCTAATCTCACCTTTTTWGGAGAAGGGGTAAAGAGGAAGTAATACCTTCTCAGAACTTCCTCCTTGTCTGTGGGAATGCCCACCACTGGTGAGAGCCCTCAAATAAGCAGCCTACTTTGCATTTTGCATTCCCACCAGAACTMTTCTCACTGGACTGCTGGATAATCCTTAGGCTTGAACAGATGCTGTGCTTCAGTTCACTCATCTGTCAATCTGGGATGCAGACACTCATGTTAGAGTTGTTTAGTAAGAGCAAAGAAGTCTATGAAGGCATTAGAGCATRTTACAATGAGTGCTGATCCTAGCTGTGATGCTTCTTTGTTTCTTAAGAGAAAACTCTTATTCCCTTTGAGCTATTTGGTGTCCTTTTCTTTCTGCTCAGAAGGGAAAGGATGCCAAAAAAAGCCCATTTTGCTTCCTGTCACTCTTCAACATCTCAGTTTACCCCTCCTGATGRAAGTCTCCAGACCACCAGCTTTCTGTAGYCACTKGACAAWAKGCACAGCATGCTCTTATGAAAGGCACATGCTCTGAAAGCTACAATCTGCTTCACAGTCAAGTGAAAACCTCAAGTCTCTTCCTGTTACACCTTGTTTAAGAATGCTTTATCAACATTCCACTCTGTAGTTCTATGGAGTGTTACTCTGTCTGCTGTGTGTTTGGAAATGCCACAAAGGACCTCTTCCCTCAGCTCCAGGCACCCTGTGGCCAGCTGCTGCTGCCTTGAGATGCTGAGCTCATCACTGAATCAGTCACAAAACTGTAGAAATTGGGAATAACATCTGCACATTGCCTAGCCCACCCCTCTGCACACACTGGCCAGGATTGTGTCCAGCTGGGCTTTGAGTGAGCCCAGGGAATGCTGACAGCCTCCCTGGGTCACCAGTGCCAGTGCCCAGCAGCTCCCACACAGTGGAAAAAGTGTTTTCTGATGTTCAGATGGAATTTCTGGTGTTTTACCTTGCTTGTCAGTGGGATCCATACAAAACTACAGCATGGTGGTGGGAAAAATCCAGCCAGACATCTTAGCAAGTGTGTGTGCACCCTCATGATAAAGGATAAGCAAAGCCAAARTACCAAGGAGATCCTGAGATGATCCATCTTCCTTRGAKCAASACAGGCTTAGGCTTCAGTGAGCCASCCTCTGGTGCTGAGTAGCTCATTGTCTGCTGAGATACGAGGCAACAACTCCAAATAATTCTGCATTTCCTTCCACAGTGCTTCTTTTACTGTTCTGATTTAGTGCAACTCCAGTTTGCATGTTTCTTAACTGATAAATGTGACAAAGCAGGTGGCAGTAACAGTAATTCCTACTCATTTCAACTTCACATAAGATATCATGGACTTCTGTGTATGGAAATAAAATCCTGTCATGAGGACAAATGCTTCCTGTTTTAGAGTATGTGGTTGTGCCCTACTTTTGGAGTAAATGGTTTTGGTAAGTAACTTGTCCTTTTGTGAATTTAAAGTGAGCAGCAAATCCTGCAAATAAAACATGGCCTCAGTATTCTGAATTATTTTTTGTCTTTCTCCCTTAGCCATCACTTTCTTACCCAGCTGAGTAATGTGAATGATCCCATTCCTGCTGAAGAAAAATTGACCAATTAAACTTAAGGGCAAAAAGATATTCAAATCTACTAAAATGATCAAAACCTCTCATCATTAAATAYATGTAGGAGAGTATTCATCATTTGCTGTTAGGCAAAACAATGACTGAAATCATCCTTCAAAATGTCAGTTTTCAACAAGGGTAAGTACTGAATCCATTTGTATTTTTTAGAAATTTGAAGGACCAGAGAGCTGAAATATTTAACTRTCAAAAGACTTAATCTTGTAATCTCACCTGCAATCTGCTGGTTCCTTCTGAAGCTTTGCTCCCATGTTTATCTCCTGAAGCCTGCCCCAGGCTGGGGATCAGCCAGCACTGCTGCCTGTTAGTGGAGAGTGCTGATACTCCTTTCATCTCTTTTCCCTATGTGGTTGTGGTGCAACAAAGTCAACTGACAATTCCCACACTAGGGAATTCCATCTAAGGCTGAATTAATAAAAAACCCCTTACACCTCCACCAAGAAATCTGCTGTAATCCCCTCACCCCCTCACTGTTACCTTCCAGTGGGGCCTGCATCAGGGAGAAATAAGTGTTCAAACAATTCCTCTGCTTTGTGCAGCCACGTTTGAACACCACCACACTGCACATTCAGAAGGCTGTTSTGAGCTATTTTTTGATCCTAACAAATCTCTTTGCTTCCTGCACAAGTGTGTCAACATCCTCATTATCCTTTTCTTCTGAACTTGGTTCCCAGTCTGAGTCTTCATCAGTAGGTTCCCACTCCTCATCCTCATCTCTAAAGCTGTCATTGAGGTCAGAYTCCTTGGCTGCACCACCTTTCTCCACAGCCCTTCTTCCTGTGGGGACAAAAATGTCATGTGTTCATGAACAGTAAATGTAGAGCTCCAGATCCCTCCYAGAGCCCACACAGTGAAGCTTCTCTCCTCTAGAGAAAGAATCAACTTGTAAGAAAACAAGGATTTTACTAAAATAAAGGCTTCTTTCTCCTCAGCTCAGTATTATCAAGCTTCTCCAGCATTACTAAATGCCAAAAAAGCCACAGCAGACCAGCTGTGCTGCAGGTTGATGTGCCCACTCATACCTTCAGAATATACTCACCTCTGCTTGAAGACTGTTGCTGTGCTCTTCTTCCAGTTACTAAAGAAAGGGAAATTGTCAGTCAGGACAGAGAACCTGCCCTAAGGGTTAATCTTAGAGCTGCTACAACAGCAAACTGACCTATTAAACAAATGCTGAAMTGGTTGTGCTGTGCTTACAGGTATAAAAGCAGCTCTGCTACCCCAAAATGACTGTTTTTGTCTTCAATCCTTCCCAAGAGATCATTCCCAGATAAACTGTTCTTAAAATTATTACCCCTGCCATCTCACAAATGTCATCAATTCTGATTGGGGGTTTTTAAGCAGGAAATTGGAGCATTTTAGGGCATTTAAATACTTTACACTGCTGTTTCCATAAATGCTATTCTTTCTTAATAATGTCATAGTCCTGAATCTTGAAAGTAAAATGCATTAGCCTGACATTTTCAGAAGTGTTCTGCTCTAAACTACTGTTTATTGCATTGGGATTTCACATGGAAAAACTCCAATCTAATAATCAACACAAAGCACCCAAAAAAAAAAAAACAAACCAGGAAGTATCTCTTTCAATTCTTTCAGAGCAGACAAAATGTAAACAGCACATTCCCCTGTGTTTTATCACCAAATCAAGTTRCTGGAATATAAAAAGACCACAAAGTGTTAGATTAGGAACTCTAATTCAGTTTTAGYTATATTCCCTCCAGGCCTCAAGAGAACATATATGCAAAAATTAGTTCTCACAGTAAGAAAATACCTGGTAAAAAAAACCCAATACAAAAGGATGACAGATATGGTTGCAGTATTTTGTTCAGAGCATCAGAATACTTTAAAATTTTATCTTACCTGAAAATTTCTGATTTTAAAAAATCCCAGAAAAAATATCCTAATACAGAGGGAACTATAAACGCAACTTTATTCCCTACAGGGAGATTAAAGCATTTTATTGAGATGGACTTGATGGTCCTTGTGGGTCCCTTCCAACTGAGAACTTTCAGTGATTGTGTAATAYTGAACAAACTGGCCCACCTGGAGGTGCACTGTGCTTGTATTCCAGCTTGTGCTGAGGGTTCTTCCTGCAAAAAAACAAAACAGGAAAAGCTTGATTCCATCACCTTGTTCCACATTTTTGTGACCATTCTTAATCCACCTTGTGGCCAGGCTCTTGTCCTGCCCAAGGTGTATCCTTAAAGGATTTCAGTAAATATCTGCTTCACTCTCCAGCTGTGTGCAGTCTCTGTTTCAGCTCAGCCTCCCCACTGCTGCCACTCTGCAGCTGCAGGGGAGAACACAGCTGAGCTGCAGCCAAGGAGAGGCACTGTGCAGAGYGTCCCTCACCTGTAACAAGCTGTTCCATAGGGACACTGGGGCCGGCTGTCACTGCCATCCTGGGCCACCTCCTGCAGGGCCTCATAGTCATCATCATCAGGGTGACTGAACTGCTGGAAGTGAAGGGGATTCTTCCTGCAAAAAACAGACACCAAAACTGACTCTTCCATTTCAACACAAGAAGAGGACATTTAAAATGTGTTACTGAGTCACTRGCAGCTCATTTKTCTGTGGTTACATGAAGAGGAGCTKTTAATGCTTCACTTGATGCAGAATGTAGGACCTACTTTCAGGATGACAGAAGGAATTTTGCCTTGGCACCTGCTGCAACAGTGGTTAAACCAGGAATTTTCCTATTTCCCATCAGCTTTGAGTTTCAGACCTCCAGCACATCCAGAAAAGGTTTTATTTGAATGACAAATGAGCATGCTGACACGAAGTTGTACTACAAGACAACTCCATGTGTAGCTGAGTCACAGCAGTGTTAGAGAGGACAGCACAAGACCATCATCCACAACTTCTTCCTCTGCAGCASTTGAATGTGAGGTGAACAAGTAGGGAACACAAACTTGTGCATCTCTGAAAGAACAATTCTACCACTTCTGGGCAAGAGCTTTGTACACACACCACTCAAGATTAGGCAGTCATAAAATATCAATTAAAGAAGAGTTTTCTTCTTTCTAGAACTGTTGTAAGTGGAGTTCATCCCTTGTTTGGGTGGTATTAGGAGCTACTAAGACACCCCAGCTCCTCCTTTTATCCTTCTAAAATTATTGTCCTGCTTTTTTGTTTTTCATCAGTCCCCTGTTCACCAAAACATTTTTTTTTCCAAATCAAAGCTTGCAACAACTCTACAGTTTTCTCTTCCATAGCCAATACATTACTTCTAAATGACAAGCTAGCCCAAGCTAGTTTGAATTYAGCTTTACCTGTAACAGGCACTTCCATACATGCAAGGTGTCCTCTTATGTTTGGAGCTTGCTGAAGCATCTGCACTTCTGGCTGAATCAGAAACCTCAGTGCTGAAGTCCAGATGTGCATCAGGCTCAAGARTCCCTTCCTGGGCACCAAAGTATTGGCAAGTCCTGCCCCAGGGAGCTTGCTGCCTTGTAGAACCAGTAATCTGCTCTTTGTTTTCTGTTTCCTCAATTCTATTGTCTTTACTGGAGATCTGACCTACTCTCTCAGACCATTTGCTATGCAGCTGCCTATCATTTTTTTCCAGAGAAATTCCAGGGTTTTTTGTTCCAGTCTGGCCACTTCCTTCCAGATCTCTCATGGCAGTCTCAAGAGGAAATCCAGATGTATTCTGTGGAACAAGGTCACATTTTGAAGAACCTGAAAATTTACACTCCTCAGAATTAAAAGCTTTGAAGTAAAACTGTGYCTCATCATCCCTCACCAAAATCAGTCATAGAACAGAGCTGTCCAATGGATTGCTTTTTCAAAACAGACATGAGCAGAACACACACACCAAAAAGTTATGTTGTGACCCAACCTTAAACATGACATTGCCAACTACATTCTCATTTTTTGTGATATCATGGTTCTGRCCTGAGCCAAAAAGTTACCTGAGATGAAGGAACAGGGATGGAAAGGCAGCTCCTTTTCCCTTGATCTTGCTCTTCACCTTCAAAATCCTCTATAGCTTCTTCAGAAGCTAATCTTTTTTTCTGCTGTACATGTACTTCTGATTTTAATGACTCTGTATGACCTTCTCCCCTTCTTTGCCCTTTTTTCTTTCTACTACCTTAAAAAAAAAGGAAAAATGCTACTTTTGGAATGCAACTTTTTCACTGAAATCCTGACGCTACAAATCATTAAAGCAGAACACTGGGCTGTAATTGAGAAATAGACAGAAACTACCTAGAATTTACATACAAAATAGGCAAGTTTTTAGGAAAAGGGCTCCAGAAGATCCAATCCAGCTGTACAAACAGAGTTTATTATCTGGCATTAAAAACAGCAACAACAGAAAGAAAATTATCTGATGAAAAAGAGCTCTGTCACACCCACAGGACTGACACAAAGGAGGCCACTGAAGTGTTTGTCAGCTGCCCCACACAGAGCATGGAAAGAGAAACAGCAAATTAATACTTCCTACCAGCACCACTGTGATTTTAAAAATTCTATCAAAGCACAGAAGTGCAAACTGGAATGCAATCATTATCACACTGCAAACCTACCTGCTGCCATCTCAGGCTTGGAAACCCCCTCCACCAGGAGATCTCTTTCCAGCATCCAGGATGGRAGCACTCTCTTTCTTGGAATAGATTTTGACTGTTTGCTTTCATTATCATCTGAAAGAGGAACCTGAAACAACATTTACTGTTCAGTGCCTATATCCAGAAGAGCAGGGAGGAACTAGACCACAGTTTGTACTCAGTTATGCCCTTCAAAAGCAGGCTGGGGAACCACCTACGTTTTGCATGGGGACCATTGCCCAAATATTTTACTTTTTTTTTTGCAGTTTCCACCCTCTTAGAAAAAAAACACCCACAGGAACTTTCATGCAGTAAAAATAAAACAAAGCAAAATAAAACAAAACTTCCAAACTGAAAGCTTCATAGAAGACCTTTACCACCCTCTTGCTCTAGAGTTTCCACATGTAACAGAAAGAGCAAGTTTAACAAAAGCCCATTCGTCCAAGAAAAAAACCCCCAAARCCCCACAAACAGAAAAGTCTTGCACTGCTACAATTTACCTCAGAGCTGGAGCATGCTGGTTCCATTACCAGTGTAATACAGGACATCTCAACAGCATCARCAGTTGGTGCTTCTTCTGCATCAGCCTCCTGATTCTTTTCTGACAAAACAAAATCAGTTTTAGCTACTGGCACACTACAAATATGAGCATGCACTTTTGGCTCAAACACAGAGGTTGGTCTGAATGTTTGCCATTAACAAATGCAGTTTGTTAAACTGACCCTCAACATCCTCTTACATCAGCTTACAGGGGGAATGAATGCACCTTCCTTGTACCTCACACCTCAAGGGTTTGAACAAAAGGCCCTCCAATAACTGCTGACCACGACTGTGCTGTCCTGGGGTTTAAGTGCATCATTTACACTGSTTGCTGCCATGACAAAACTTTTTCCTTATTCAGGTGGAACTCCTGTGCATGGGTTTCTGCCCATTGCCTCCCGTCCTGTTGCTCCGCACCAGCGGGCAGCCAGGTCCATCCTCTCGGCACCCTTATTTAGACATTTACACTCAGAAACGAGGGCCCCTCTCAGCCATCTCTTCTCCAAGCCGAACAGGCCCAGCCTTTCCCTCAGCCTTTCCTCCTACGAGAGACGCTCCACTCTCCCTCGCTTCCCTCCGCTGGAGCCGAGCTTTCCCCGCCCTTTCCCCTTCACACCCCGGGGCTGCGGCGCTCCCCTCACACCCCGCGGCTCGGGGCCGAGGCGCTCCCCTCACACCCCGGGACCGCAGAGCTCCCCTCACACCCCGGGACCGCGGCGCTCCCCTCACACCCCGCGGCTCGGTTCTGCGGCGCTCCCCTCACACCCCGGGACCGCGGCGCTCCCCTCACACCCCGGGGCTGCGGGCGCGACCGGGGGCCCGCGGCTCTGCGGGGCCGGGC
>CADDXX010000440.1:313892-346014 GCA_902810485.1 Alauda arvensis | reverse complement strand
AGCGGGCGGGCGGCGGGGACATGGCAGCGGGCGGGCGGTGCCCAGCCCGGAGCGCTGGCGGCGGCCGCCCGCACTCCGAGAGGCCGCGGTGACGCGTCCGCAGCCCGAGGCCGCGGGGATGGAGGCGCAGCGCGCTGCCGGCCGCGACAGCGCCCAGGGAGGGAGAGGAGGGCCGGGTGACTTCGTGTCCGCCCTCCCTCCCGAGATCAGCTCCCGCATTTTCAGCGGGCTGGATGTGSAGAGCTTGTGCCGCGCGTCCGCGACGTGCAAGGGCTGGCACCGGCTCATCGAGAGCAGCGAGCGGCTGTGGCGGCACCACTGCCTGGCCGTGCGCGCCGTCTGCCAGCGGGAGATCGACTGCGACCGCGGCTGCGGCTACTCCTGGAAGGTAAAGCCACCTCCGGCTGCCAGGAGGGCCGGTGTGCTCGGAAATGACAGCAGCATTTGACAGAAATGACAGCAGGAATGACAAGCCGGCTTCGCACCCGGCCCGGGGTTGTGGGGTGGGGAAGAGCTGCGCTAAGGCGTGGCCACATCCCGGCACACAGACATCTGGTAAAATACAGAGATAAAGCGAGGATGTCCCTTTTCCTGCCCAGGACACAGCCTGTCCGGCTCGGCAATGCTCCTCCTGCTGCTTCAGCGCTGAGCTTCAGCACATACAGGCGCTAAGATGGGACAAAGGCCGCGTTCCTGCAGAAAGGGCTGGCAGGGACAGGATAACAGAACCCCGATGGGCAGTGTGTGCTCTCTGGTTGTATTGTGTGGAAACAGATCTGCTGCTTAGCAATGACTGCCTGAAAAATCATCCTGGATAGCGCTGTCTCAATAGACCTCAAGTGACACACATTCAGGAGAAAAAAAACAACCCAAAAACGGAGAATAGAAAAGGAAATGAGCAGGAGCTTTTATAAACTGTTCAGAAACGAATCTCCCCACACACAGACTGGATAGATCAGGACAGATCAGGCAGACCAGRTAGCTGGTTCCACAGATCCCTCTGGGCCAGCTAGAGGGAAATCTCCCACCTTATTTTATTTGCTGTGTTTGAGACAGGGCAACACTGGAGGGGTGAAAAGAGAAGCAGCAGCAAAAGGAAAGCAGCCACTGGACTCTGACGTTTCAGTGAAGTTACTGCAGYGTGAGGCACAGCCATGAGCAGACAGTGGTTACCCTTTCAGTGTACAGGTCTTGCTGCCCCTGCACAGCAATTGCCAGAACTCCCTGCACTGATTGTCTCTTTTATCTGGAGGGGATTTGAAATAGAAGCAACAAACACACCAAGTCTACATTTTCTTGTCCTGAAAGGCTGGTGGAAGAGAAAAATCCAGCCAGCCTCCAAGCAAGAGATAAAGGTCACAACCTAAACAGAAAGTGAAACGTGCCTCTTCTAAGGAGTAAGATGAATTCCTGGTTTAGGTTTTTCATCTTGACCACCAAAGAATTGAGGCAGGAAGAGGAGAGTTGGAAGTGGAGCATGTTCTGCTTCCTGGCAGCATTGCACCTTCCTGGGCTTAATGTCCAGGTATCCAAAGGCACATTCAAATCCTTTTCCTAGCAGTACTCYTCTAGTGCTAAGCTTAGTTCTGTTGAGTGCAGTTGAAATTGGTTCTTTTCTGAGATCTGACTCTGTGTTTTTCCACCAGATTACATTGTTGAGAAACTACTGGAAAAGCAAAGTGAAGCAAGAATGGCTGAGTGGGAAATACAGCAACATTCCTTCACAGTGGAGCTTGCCAGAGAAAAGCATGTACCCAATGGACGTGGACACGTGGGGGGAAATCTTGGAAGCAGAACTTGAGAGATGAGAAACCAGTGCTGATTCCTGCAACTTAAGCAACTTTTGCCAATAGCACACACAATGGCAGTTGTGAAACTGATTTTGAGTGATTTTGGACTGATCATGAATTTATGATGAAAGCGTCTTCAAAAAAAAGTTATGGGTGTCTTTTATTTTTTTTTTAATTTGCAGTTTACTGTGTTAATTTTATATAAAATTCGAACGATAATTAAATATTCAGTTGTAATTTATATTTATAATTTCTGTTCTACTGCACTGTCAAAAATATGCTGATTGTAATTTCAGTTTGCACTTTTTGTTTTGGAAGAGATGATTTTTATTTTTAAAAAAAAATCYCCAAAAACCCTCAAGGTGTGTTTGACTTTTTGACATGAAGTGTTTTGTATCAGCTACACATGAGAGCCCACAAAGGAAGGCTGGGGAAGGGACAAATCCAGGCCCTGGAAAGAAGAGGAGCCACCTCAGGATCAGCTGAACATTCCCAGTACCCATTTCAAGGGGCAGAATCCTCTGCAGGATCTCTGAACTTGCACTCACACAAGTGTTAGTGCTTGCCAGTGCTGAATTTCTACTGCCCAGCTCTGCAATTACACTGGAATAACTGGTGTAAATTCTCAGTGAAAAATCTATTACTGAGAAAAAATAAATTTAAGTACAAATCCTCATAAAAACAAAGTTTTATTCCTCTCCCTACTCTTGACTTCTTACTTTAAGGGTTTTAATTCCCCCTGGAGATTTCAGTGCATCAGTTCTGGTGGTCTGTTCTGCTGCTCTCTGCCCCTGCACCACCTGCTCAGCCTCCCATCCCTGCTCAGGATGGATGTGTTCTCTTCCCTTTAAAGACACCATCTCAACTCTGCAACAAGGCCTCCAACCAGCCAGGCTTCTGTGAGGACCAAATCTTCCCTCCTGCACAGACCCCTGTGACAGCAAAAAGACCAGCACTGAAGCTCAGTTGGAAGGGGCCCCCCAGGTAAGAATTTTATTTCTGCACCTCCAAAACCACCTGTGGTGTTTTTAACAACACCTCTTGGTGTTAAAAACTTCTCAGACYTTTCCTTGCAACTACTGAGTGTTGCAGTGCTGTTTTTGAAGCAGCAAGCTGACAGCATGGTTTTATTTCAGCGTGGTGCAGGATGTGGCTTTGGGCCACAAGRGCTTTGGGCCACAAGGGCCTCTGCCCTTAACAGATTAAATAAAATGCATGCACGAGATATTTAATCAACACAGGCTTTTGATCAGGCCACTCAAATTTCAAGGCTAATTTTGTCAGGTGTTTCTGCCAACAGAAGCATGCAGGGGGCCATGTCTTTGTCCTGATCATCTTTGGAAGGTACCAAGTGACAAAGTTATCCCAGCTGGAGACAGAGCAGTTGGACACAGGGCTGGGATCAGCTCTGTCAGCCCACTAAAAATGGAAGCAGGAGCACTGTGTGGGTGTTTTTCATGGGTGCATGGTTAGCCAACATTCCCAAAAATCTGCCCCTGACTGTAGTAAACACGTGGGCAGTGCTCCAGGGCAGGGAAAATTGCTCAGTGCAAAGTGTGGCAAGATGAACATGAACTGAGGAGGATATTTATGAGACTGTATTATACAAGTCTTTCAGTAACTGAAGATTATAAATACMATCCTTATCACTGTCCTTTAGTTCTTCTTTATAAGTAAAAGAGAAACTGATGTTAGTGGAGTGGTTGCTGAGGGTAGGYGTGGGATTGAAATAGTTAGAGGAAGTATAACACATGTGGGTCTTCTCTTCTGATTTCTCCATTCTGTTTTAGTAGTTCCTTGYACAAAGCTGTGTCTCTTCTTCATTCAGGATCTGTGCCTCTTCCCTGCCTTCTGAGTTCCTGGGCTGGCCTCATCATCTCTGAGAGACATGGAGGTGCTTTTTAAAAGTAAGATATCACTGCTGCCAAGAAGCAGAGGCACCTACAAACCCTTGAAATGTGTCTTCTGAAAGCCCTACTCATGAGATTACACATCCCATCAATGTAGGATGGTACAGACAGGAGAGCTCTTCCATAAATACACTGACCATCAGCCTCTGCCTGAGAAAACACCTTTCATAGGTGGACAGCCATACCTTGGACTGGGCACAAGTTAAAATGATAAAGATGTTAAAACATTTTAATTTTATTAAATTGTGGCTGTCACTTCCCTCCTTTGGTAAGMTGGACAAGTTTCTGTTGTTTGGTTTTGTGGGTTTGGGTTTTTTGGGGTTTTTTTCTCTTTTCCTGTGCCTTTGGGTATTTTTGGGCTGGTGAGCTCTGAAAGCAAAAACAAGCAGCACCAAGCAGCAATTATCAAGAAAGCAGGCTGACCAAAGAGGGGGACTTCTTACCATGAGTCTTCCTTCCTCAGAATGACACATGAGACCTCAAGGATCCTGTTAGCTTGCAGGAGGGACAGGAAATGTCTGCCAGCWGCTGATTTCTGCTGGCCAGTGAAGGGGACATGGTGGTGCAGTGGTGCAATTAGGCACCACTGAAGAGAAGCTTTAGCTCCACATTTATTTTTAGATGGAAGAGATCCCAAAAAGAATTCTTAAGGATAACTTATTAGATCTATGAAGAGTTTTAAAGATGTTGAAGTTTCCTTCACTCAGACATCAGTCTGACATGACCAGGAACAGCCTACATGCACAATTAACTTGATTTTCAACTCCTCCTTAGAGTCTAAGACTTAGAAGTGTGTTTGATACACAGTCAGACAAAGAGGCAAGGATTAATCAGGTGAACTGACCCTATCAAATAAAAACATTTATTTCAGTGATTAATTGAGGTCCTCTCTGTCAGAGACATGTCCCCTGTTAATGGTGAGATTCCCACTATCAGCTGTGGCAACAGGTACAACCTTCTCAAGGTAGGCTGATTAAGCAACACACACTAATATGGCATGTTCTATGCTATAATTTAGTAAAATATTAYCATAACACAGGAGGAAAAATGTTAGTTTGTTAGTGCCCACTATAGCATTGAAACTTCCACCCAGTCCTCAAGCCCAGCACACAAGGCTTTGGGATGATGCTGCTTTCTCTGGGTGAAATGCTAAATTCTGTTCTGAGTAACTAGCTTAATTTGTATGTCTTCTTGGTGGAAGATGACCTTCATTTCCCAGTCCTAGCAACTGCCTGGATGGCTTTGATCCACTCTGTACGCTCTGTGGCTGAGGCTGCCTGCAGGTAATAGTGGATTTCATTTGCTGTGATGATTTCAAAGAGGATGTTGTCCTCATCACGCTTCTTGGCTGCAGGGAAAAAACAAGGAAGTCAGCTCTAAGAGAAAAAAATCTAGTACTTTCAGTATTTCCTCCTGAAAGAAGGTGATCTCCTTTCYTTCTACAGCTGAGCCTGACCAGGCCCTCACAAAGATTGGGTCCAAGAGATGAGTCTGTCTCTCAGAGAAACCACTCCTGAATTCTGCATGTTTCACCTGCAGGAGTCTCTGGTTTGTTTGTGTCCAGTCATGGAGGATCTGCAGTGCTGCAGAGAGATCATATTCCCCAACCCCTCCCATGCCTTGCCAGCTACAAAAACAAGAGATCTGAGTTTATGTCACATCCATCTGTTTCTTTTCTGAGGTGCCAACAAACTTTCCTGCTGGATATGATGGCCAGCCTCTCCTGTGGAGAGGAGGATCCATGAAATGAATGTTTCCTGATCCTTGCAGCAGCACCATTTCTGTTCCCACAACTTCCAGCTTTGGGARGGAAGAGAAGGTGGACAGTAACCATTTATCACTGGCATGGCCATTTCTAACAYGAAGCTTCCATCCCAAATTCATTAACTAAATTAAACTCAGCTTACTTTGCCTAAAGGCCAGTTCTCCTAACACAGGGTTTGTGTCATCCCTCTGACCAGCCTTCCCCAAGTCCTGACAATACACCAGACTCCCCAGTGCTGCCTTCACCACAGCAGCCTTCCCCAGTAATTCTGGAATTACTGAATCATTGATTCAGTAATTGCTTTGGACTAAAAAACACTTGTGATTTGAGGCAGATTGAAAGGGGATGTTGTACTAAAAACTTGTTAGAGAACTCATCCAATGTAGTTCCTTACTGTCTGGCATATCTTCCACTGCTGTCACCACACAGCCTCTCAAGTGAATTGCTCCCAGGGGCTCTTCTCCCTGGGGAGGACATGAAATCAGAATGAAATGCAACACTTCTGAAAGCAGCAGCACGTTAATATATGGCCACATTTGCAGAATGGAAACAAAGCCATTTGATTACTCAGTGTAATCAGGGGGCCTGCAGCCTGTGTGTGACATGGAGGGTTGGGGTAAGAGAAAGGCTTACAAATAAATAGGGAATCTCTGGGGATTTAGAACTCAGGATCTGCAGAGGATTTAGCATGGGGATGGGCCCATTAGAAATTAGAAATAGGGTGCCATGCCCCAGCCTGGCATGGCAAACACCTCAAAGATGAACTGCAAAATTACTGCATTGTGCTCATTTGCACTTAGGACCTCATTTGTTTTGATGAAGTGAGAGTGCACATTAATTCTAATTCATCACAGATAAGAGGTGAAAATACAGTTCAGTRTTATTTGTTATGTGGCACTTGCCACCCTGACGGCCCCAGAAACTGTCCTTGCCTCTGCTTTTGCAGAGGATGATTAGGCCGGGTAAGGACAAACAGCCCCACTGTCCTGACCTTCCCTGCCACATTCTCATGCAAATATTCCATTCAGGCATCCTACGAGGCACTGAATTCAAAACAAACAGGGAAATAAACGGAATCTCTCTTACTCCAGCAGGGTCATAATAGTGAAGATATGCAGGATCATCTCTTAAAACAAACTTTCTCACTTTCCAGTTCTTCCTCCGATGTCCCTGGGGAAATTCAAAACCAGGAATGTCACAGAGCTGCTTTGGCTGCATGCAAACCTCACCCACACATGAGAGGACAGGCAGATACAAAAGAGAAAAAACCTGATTATTCTAGGCAGGAAATACTCACTGGAGTAGCGAGTATTTTTTACTCATTTACTACATTCCAATCTTTTGCACAAGAACTGGACTATCAAATTGCTTTCCCTTTTAAATTTTTTTTATTTTGTTCAAAGCAGAGGAGCTTCAACATGGGAGATTCCCCATAACATCTCTCACAGTCTGGGAGTTAGGACATTCATGTGGGATCTGTGAGAGCTGGGTTTAACTGCTTGCTACAAAACATGGCTGCAAAGTGCCTTGCAGCAAGGGTACCTTGAGTTATTGGCAAGGATGAGCTGAAAGTCTTTCTGTCCCTGCAAAGATAACAACAAAAAAAAAGCTTATCTAGCTTAAACACCCAKGAGGGCTGAGAAGCTCAGGCAGAAATGTGGCCATGGGTGCCTCATGACTGTTCTCATGACTGGCAAGGATGGGTGGGGAAGGTTCAGACCCACTGAAAGCATTTCCAGCAGARGCAGTGACCCTTCCAAGCAGTGACCCACAGCTCACTGAGGGTGAGCAAGAGCAGCCTCACACTGGTGCAAGATTGTCATGAATCACTTCCTSTGGCATTTCAAAATGCAGGTTTCTCAATTAGCTGCTGTTTGCACACTCACTGACCAGGTTGATGTGAATGTGACAGGGTCATAGAGCAGCAAGGCAGGGCTCTCATTTCTTCCATTGCTTTGGAGTAAACTGATTCAACAAGAGAAATACACGTGAGCACCACCAAAAGTGAAACAACTCCTTTGCTCAAGAATGCTGAAAAAGTCCATGAAAACTGGCAGCTGAATSCAGTTGTGTGTGCAGAGGGACACAGGGGTGGCAGCTTTGTTACCTGAGTTCAGTTTTGCATTGTATCAATGACTTGTCACATCCTCTGTGTTAGGACTCCATCCTAATGGAAGCCATCAACTGTTTTATTTTGTGGTAAGAGCAATAAACCTTGCAATATTTGTCCAGAGTGCTGCTGCTGTGCTGCAGCAAGTGTTCCTTGTGCAAAGGCAAGAGAGACAGAACCTGCCAAGTGTGGAGATGCCACAGGGTGGTTTCTCTCATCCCCAAAGTTTTAAAGTGCAGAAGAGGAATCTTGCAGCCCTGTAACATCATTCCAGTGACAGGATGGAACATGGGCAATACTGACCTGTTTCAGCAAACATCCTTGTTTGACAATTGTGCCTCTGAATTCTTCTTTCAGGACCACATCATCATCACTGGAATATCCCTCACAGAAGAATCCACTGTCTGGCTGCAGGAGCACAGGAGATGTTACAGGAGTTACACAGCTGCTGCATGCTTATGTGTCCAGGTACCCTTCTGCCTCCTTTGGGCTTCCCTCCACCCTGTTTTTTGGCTCCCCAAAGAGAATATTATTATTCCTGTTGTTTTGTCATTGTTGTTATGGTTATGGTTAAATAATCTTTTACTGGAAAAGTCTCCCAGTGGAGTTTAGGAGCTCCCCAGATCCAGGAGCCAGGAAAAAAAAAACTGTCTTGCTTGCAACTATTGCAGTGAGCAGGCTCATTCTGAGTAGCACAGGAAGAAGACAATTCAGACAGATTTCTCCCTTTCTGTACAACCTTTCCTCCAGGATTTAAGAAGCCCAACAAGARCCATGAGAAAAGCAGAGCATCAGTAATTCCGAGACAACAAAAAAAAACCAGAACACAATGCTCACAAAGTAATAGTAGGCATCACTGAGATCCAGGAAGGGGGTGTCTGAGAGCCCCTCAGCAGCTGCCTTGGAGGTGTCCCCAGCAGGCTGCAGGTATCCTTCACTCAGGAGGGAGGAGGCCAGCAGGAGACCTTCCCTGCGGTTCCGCACCGAGCTGCTGGACAGCAGCCAGTCAATGACACACGTGCCTGCCACAGGGGACAAAGCATCAGCCTCACACTGACACACAGACAGACAGGGTACACAGCAAACAGCCCTGCTCCAGGGATTCCTCAGCCTCCTGGGCATGCAGGGAGTGAGGCACAGCCTCTGCAGCTGGGGCAGGGCCAGGACRGCTCTCAAACACCATTCCTGAGGGGGAACAGAGCTGCAGGGCTGAGCTGGGGAACTTTAAACACAGGGACTGGATAGCCAGTGCTAACATCATGCTTTTGGAAACATGGTGACTTTCACAGAATTACTGATGTTGGAAAAGACCCCCAGGATCATCAGTCCAACCATGAACCCAACACTGCCATGTCCACCCCAGGTGCTACATCCATGTGTTTTTGAGCACAGACACAGATTTGACTTGGAGAGGAACAGGAATTACAGTGGCACACTGTTTGGGGATGAAAAATTCAGAGTGGAACAGTGCTAAAATTTCATTCTTTTCCTTTAACGTGGCCATAACTGAACACTTTTCCAAGATACATCCTTTGAGCCTCTCCTGGGTTAGTCAAGAAAACAGCAGACTTCCCTGTGCTCTACAGAGCTTAGAGCTCTTTAATCTCTTCAGTTTTTCTACTCTGTGCTCCCTTTATTGTATGTAATAGAGGGACAGGGGCTCCTTACCTGTAAAGCAATGATTGAACACTCTTTTATCTTTTTCCAGCTTCAACTCCTTTATTCCCTTTTCAGGATCTCTCATTGAGAGGTACAAAGCACTGTGCATAAAAAGCACCACAGAAACTGTTAGCAAATAAAAAKGTTTGGCCACTTTGTACAATAAATGTCATTGTCATTGATGGGGCTCCATGTTTTGTTGGCACATGGCTCTCACATTGCAGAGCTGTAACACAGCTCAGCTTCATCTCTCTTCTTCTCCCTTTGCCATTTTCATGGTTTTTGGCAGGCACCACACTCCCCTCACCATACAAAAACTGGGCTAAGATCACCATTTCTTTGGAGAGCAAACAAAAGGTCTAAAATATCTTTGCAATAGATGATGTACTGTATAAAATGTTTCTCTTGGAAGAGTCACACTTTGGCTGGCATATCCTCTTGCACTGCAGTATGCTCAGAAATCTCTTTATCAACAAAAACCTTTGATAAATAAGCCTGTTTTGGTAAATGATAGTCTATTAAAAAAGAGCTTCTCAGTTCTGATTGCTAGCTCATTTCTGACACATTGCACCAGCTGAAATTTCCAGTTGTGCAGAAAGGGCTGTGAGAGAATCCATGGACAGACAGGCTCATTGCTCCTGCTGACCAAGGTTCCATGTTCTGAGTCCCTGACTGCAGTAAMTGGGGAAGCAGAGCTGTGAGAACAAACCTCAGGTTGATTGTTTCAGGMAGCCTGATGGATTTCCTGGTGGATTTTCTGGCAAACCTTTGGCCTCCATCTATGCAGTGAATTGCTTTCTTGATGTCCCTCACCCAGGCATCTCTCTCCTCCAGGTAGGCAGCTTGGAAAAAGTGCTCCTGCTGCTTGGCCACACTGAGCTTGAAGACAAACTGGAATGATAAATTATGGCAGTTGTTTTGGGTTTTTTTTAAAGCTCCTCCCAGAGGCTGCACCCAAGATGGACAATGGCCACAAGTTTTTCAGACAGATGTGAGTTTGGTCCATTTACATATCAGGGGTTAATCTTCCAATTACAGCTTCAGGTAATTAAGTCATATTTCCCCCTGTTTGCTTCCCCCTCAACTCACTTTTGTTTATACTTTCAGGGCCTGAGACAGTGAAAAAAAAACCAACAAACCAAACCCCCATAACCATCCAACAAAGTTTCACACTGTTTGAACTCATTCAATCCAGTGATCTTCTGAATGGAAAACCTGGATCTAATTACTCAGGTTTCCACTTCCTCTAAAACATAGTTCCCCATGAGGGACACTAATTTGTTCTGTAGTTGTGTCATAATAAATATCACAGGTTCTGACTCAGCAGGTGTCTAAAAATGCCAAACTAAGCCCCAAGCCAAGAGCACAACCTGATGAGGGCAAGGAAAACAAAGACTACTGTGAAAGAGCAGCAAATTTCCATCAGTGAAACCAACACACTGCAKGAGTCTGCTGAAAATGATACATTTCTGAACATCCCTGACAAGCATTTTCCAAACTATGGCCAACAGGAAAAATTCTGACACCCTGAAATTGTGCAGAAGTCCAACTGAACCCTCACAGAGACTTCTATCTTTAGTCAGGCTTTTATCTCCTTCCTGTSTGAGCAAGCCAGTTGCTGTTCCTTGACAATAAATAAATGCTTCTCCTGCTCACAAAATATTTTCCCACAGCTTTATTCTGTGGCAATTAGATTTATATTTAATACAGGAGTTGTTGCCATTCAGCTGCAAAATGTCTTCACACCAATAAAATTTAGTTCTGCTCTCTGAGAGACTCAGAAGTTTAATAAAAACCAACCCCCCAAATGCTTTCTGAATTAGTCCTCTTGAAGTGCCCTGAATTCAAATAATACACAATTCCAAGGCTGCTTGTGACCTCCTAAGGCAGGTGAGAATTGCCACTAGGATGAGTGCAAGGGATTTGCAGCCACCAGCCTTTTGCCTTTTCAGTGCTCTCAGAAGTGTAAGTATGCTGTGAATTCTTTTTTATTAAAAAAGCACTTACCATTCTTTTGCCAAAATCTTGGCATGGGCTGTGAATRGAGCTTCCTTTTAGTGGGATCATCCCTTTGGGACTGTTATCAGCCTTCCTCTTGTAGAATTCAATTCCATCTTCCAGGAGCACAACCCACATTGGCTTCCAGGTGTTAAACATGCTGCCCTGCACCAATAAATCACACATTACCTTCAATGAATCACTCTTCACGTGACACCCAAGGAAGATATGAGCTTCCAGGCAACATCTGCTGATGCTAAAATAGCCAGTTCGTGTTTCAAGGGGAACACACCACCACACACCCATCCTACTACGCACTTMAACATGGTTCCTGTTTTTCTGACCACCATTTATTCCCCCTTGTAGTTCCTCTGCCAGTGGAAGCCACTGTGGATTAAATAAAAATAGAGGCTTCATCCTATGGGTTGTAGCACAAAAGACTCCAGGACAGAGGTTGGAAGTGCCCGTGGTCCCACACAGTGCCGCGAGGTGAAGGTGATGTGACTGCTTTAATCTCACTGTTCYTCCTTGATGTTTAACCCAATTCAGTGCAGATTGAGTGGGCTCTGGCTCTTTGCTCTTTGCCAAGATTTCCCAGTATGTTTCCCTCCACCCTCCCAGCCTGTTCGGGGGTAGTTTCCTCTCAGTTCCTCTCAGTCCAAAGCTGCCCCCTTACCTTTTTCACCAGGTAGCCCTCCCGTATGCGCATGGGTTCTCGCTCCATGCCTGGGGCAGCGCTGCTGCGGCTCTGCCGGGGCCGCCTGCTCAGCTGCTCTGGCAGGGCTCGCTGGGATGGGGGTGTTTTCACAGCACTGTGTCGTTTCACAAGTTCCCCCGACCGCTAAGGGCAGGCCCATTTCCTCTTAACCCAGTGAGAGATAGGGGAATTTATAGCGTGCCTCTGACAGCACAGGCAGCAGCCTCACAAAACCTCTGTCGTATCAACCACAGCCAGCCCCGGTGACAGAGCCCTGGGAAATTAAAATCAGACTGAGCACTCCAGTGCTCAGTCTGAAGGAACTGGGCCTGCCCTGCAAATAGCTGAACTCTACCAGAACTCCAAACGGGCCAAAGGATTGCAGGGATGGGTGTTCAATGCATCCCTGCTCKCACTTCACTTTCCCCGTGCCCTCCCAAACCCGGCTCCSGGGGGGTGCGGAGYCTGCAGGGAGCTGGGGGAGCCTCTCGTGGCTAAACGGGACGCGCCCTCTGCTGACACGAGGAATTGGTGTGTCAGACTCCAGCGGGGTCGGGATTTTCCTGCTGGGATTTTCCTCCCAAAGACGTCAAACGGGCACAAATGGATTAGACCCGCGCGTTGCACAAAGCACCGACCACAAAATGCTTTCTGCGAGCACCTTTCACTGGCTGCAGAGCTGGTTGGGCTTTATTTGAGAAAAGACGAGGAAAACTCCTCGTTTTTTAGAAACACCAGAGTCACAGTCCTTTTTCCCCACGGGGAAGAAGTGGGGGTATTTGGGAGGCAATAAGAGGCTGCTTCATGGAATCTTGCAGCAGCCTCTTGTGCTCTTCCAAAATTGCAGGTCACGTTTGCAGCTAAGCTCGTTCAGGTAAGTGTTGAGTGAGCCCAGGGTGACTCCATCTGTCATTTTTTTTCTTCATAAATGTTCTGCTCTCACCGTGTTACACTTGCATGTGGTGAGACAGTTACTGTGCGTGCACATCCCATGATGTGACGCTGGTTTCGTTTTCCATCATGTTTCTCCAATACTGGTCAGGGATAAAGTCCCAGTACGAGCTGTATCCATAGAAAGATAATCATTCAGGCAGAAGTAATAAGTGAAAAACCCCTCGTTATAGATCTGACCTCTCATGTGCTTGGGCAGCTAATTGCAATCAATGGCTTCAGCTCCACACAATTTACTGCAGCATGATACGTCTGGCCCATGCAGGCAGCAAAACTGATCCCTGGCCATGGCCACTGCTCCTCACACTGCACTTCAGGTGACAGGATTCCCCACAGGTTGGGTCTCTGTGATCTCACACTGAATTACATTTAAACTTACAGAAAGGGGGATTTTACTGCGGGCAGAACTTCCAACAAGCCACAAACTGCAGCGGATTCTGCAGAATGCAATGCAAAATGAGATTTCTCTTGCAGTGAGGAAAAGAGATGAGGAGGAATGCACTGGGATGGGTGTTGTTTGTTTGTTTTGGTTTATTTGTTTAGCATTTTTGCAGAGATACACAGTTCTGAGACGCAGGGGTCATATCCTGCCTCTATATTTGTGGAAACCTGGATGGCTGAGCACATTATGAAGCCTGTGTTGAGCTGGAACCTGAAGCAAGGGATATCCAGTAGGATTTTTGGGGTTTTGGGGTTTTTTTTCCAGAATGTATTACGTTGCCTAAAMCTCATAATAAAATTAAATCTCTGAATATCTTGCGTGCATAAGGAAATGCAGCTGGGAAATGCTGTATCTACCATTAGGCTTGGTTTACATCCCACCACCACATCCCACCCAGCGGGGGTGGTTTGGGGGAGCTCTCCTAGRTGAGGTGACTGGGGGTGCTTCCTCAGGTGAGGGGATCAGAGGATGCTCTGGGGGCTCCCTCAGGTGAGGGGATCGCGGTCGGTTTGGGGAACTTCTCCAGATGAGGGGATCGGGGGTGCTCCGGGGGCTCCCCTCAGTCCTCAGCCGGCCCCTCCCGGCCCTGCTGGGCCCCGCCTGGCCCTGCCCGGCCCTGCCCCGACCCAGCCCCGGCCCCGCCCGGCCCTGCGCTGTCCATCCCGCGGTGCTGAAGGGCCGCGCCCGGCCCGGGCCCCTCTCGTTCCCTCCGGGCAGAACGGCAGCTGGGATTAAGGCTGCAGTAATCGCGGCCGGATTAACTCCCTGGAAACCGGCCGCAATCTCAGCAGCTGTAAATGCCCCCCCAAACCGGGATTTGGGGCGGGCTGCTGAGGTGGAGGCGGGGGGGTGGAAAAGACATCAAACCGCCCAGATGCTACGCCGCGATTAGTGGGAGGGAAAATAAATAATCGAGCGTCTCATCCGCTGCTTTTGGGAAGGGCTGGCCCGGCTGGGATCCGGCAGCCCCTCCTCTTCCTTCTCCGTCCTCCTCTTCCTCTCGCTCGCTCCCGGCCAGCCGCCTTTCCTCGGAGGGGGCGACAGGAGCGCAGAGCCCGCAGGGCCGCCAGCGATGGGCGACATCCCCGGCCTCGTGAAAATCAGCGTCTCCCTCAAGATCCAGCCCAACGACGGGGCCGTGTATTTCAAGGTGGACGGGCAGCGCTTCGGCCAGAACCGCACCATCAAGCTGCTGACCGGGGCCAAGTACAAGATCGAGGTGTCCCTGCGACCCGGCACCGTCCAGGCCACGTAAGTGCGCCCGCTCCTCCTCGGCGCGGCTCCCCCGGCCCTCTGCTTTATTTTTAGACGTTTAATGTTTTTTCCTGGCAGGCTGACAGCGCGGGGTTGCCGTGATTTTCTCGCTCGCCGCCCTGTGACTCCGGTGGCCCCGTTTCTGGGTCCCTTGGCCAGCTGTTCCCACGCCTGGCTGGCTGACAGGGTGATGCCGCGTTTGGGAGTCGCTGCCTTCCCTCTCCCTCCCCACCTTCTACAGAGCTTTTTCAAGCCCAGCTCTTTTTCTCCCTCCTTCCCCGCGGTTTTCGCTGGAGGAAGAAATCCCTCCTACACAATGGCCAAGCCTCGCTGCGGCGTGGCGAAGCAGGGACGGGGAAGCAGCTCCGGGCGGAGGGGCAGCCCCGCAGGAGAGATGCGCCTGACCTCTCCCTGGCCGCTGGAAATCAGATCCCGCCTGCCTCTCCTCGCCGCTCCTTCCCTGGCAGACTGCAGAGCCCTGACATGCTTCAGGAGCCCCAATGAGTCAGCAGCACATGCGGGTCTGCTAAAATCCCTGAAGCGTTTCCCCAGCACAGAGGCTGCAAACCCACGTGCTGGCTCCAGACTGCCGAGGAAGGGGGGACTCCAGGGCTGAAAGGCTGAATTTCCCCCTTTCCCGTCTTTTTGTAGGACCATGGGCATCGGCGGGGTCAATGTCCCCCTGGAAGAGAAATCCCGGGATGCACAAGTGGTCTCTTACACGGGGATCTACGACACAGAAGGGGTGCCCCACACCAAGAGTGGCGAGAGGCAGCCCATCCAAGTCAACATGCAGGTACGTGCTGCCTGCAGGGCCGGCAGGAGAGGACAAGGGAGGGAGGGCAGCACGGGCATTGACTCCCAGGGTGTGGTGAGACATTCCAGGGCACAGTGTGATCTCAGCCTTCCCCTTYGCTCTGTGCCACTGAGGTCGCTGGCCACAACAGAGTGGGAAATACAAGTCCTGCTGCCTGCCACTGCTGATCGTTGTAGTTACAGTTCACCTTGTACCARGAGGAGAAAGGACAGCATTCCCAAAATACCATCTGCTTTGACTAAGGCATCCCTRTTTTGCTTTACCTTTATCCTTAACTGCAGCACTATGGGAACTCTGAAAATGGAGAAGTGTAACATTTCCTTTGGAGAAAACCAAGTCAAATGACAAATGAAATGTAAGGAGGGTCTGGTTTTCAGTTCAAGCTCTGACATGGTTTGTTGCAGCATCAGAATGAGTAGCCACAGTATTTGCCCAAAGAGTTGCTTTTACAGATCAGATCCTGGGATATTAACCATGAAGCTAAGAGGATTTTCAAGGGTTAAGCAGGTCCTCAATTCCTTTTAGGAACTGATCTTGATAGATGGGTTCATCAGTACAGACTCAGATACCCACAATGATACTTTTAAATATTAAACATAGGCACCTCAGCAGGGATTTCCATGTTTAACTCAYCATTTAGCTGCTTAGCTAAGCAGAGATTTAGGGAACAAGCCTCACATACMCCAGTCTGAAAACTGCTTTGAATGCCTACTTCCTGCATCTTCAAAACTGAGCTTACTGCAAACAGCTTTAAATTTTCCTATTTCCTTCAGCTAKGAGGAACTTGTGCCTCCACTTCCTTTTCTAGAACAGACACAATCCCCATGCATCCTATGGTGGCAAGGACACTGTTTAAGGCATAAAAACTGAATTCACATTGGAAATAGATTGTGAGATCAGTCAAAAACTGGTCTGATACTGCCARTGTAGTGTCTGAATGACTTTGGGTCCAGAAAGATCCATAAGAACCTCTTTCCTACCTGCTTTGAAACTCTAAACAATTCTTTGTGCTGCTGCTTTAATTGCCTAGCAGATATCTGCCCCATGACAGGCAGAGTTTATACATGTTCATACATTTATAAACAGCAGTTCTGCCTCTGAATCCCAGGATCTGATGATTTGTTTCTGTTCCCTGCTGGGTCASTCATGCACACTGCCCAGAAACTGCTGACCTGTCTGGGAAATGGTGTGAACTGAGTTAGAGTGTTCATCATGCCACAGAGCCTCTGTGTGTGTGAGCACTGGGCTGGGGGAGACACACAGGAGTAGAAAAACTCTGCAATTCATTTTTTCCTTCTCCTGGAAACCCACAGCAGTCAAACTGCTCAGGGTAGCTCAGCAAACTGGGCCATTRAGGGAAAATTAAATTTGCTTTCCTCATCTATCTTTTTGAAATTCAGATCCTTCATGCATTAATGAAATGAAATGCTGCTCTTATGTCAGATCAACTTCTACAATTGTTATTAGAAATGCCTTTTCTTCCTTAGTTTCTGCACTGAGGGTGGCTGATGCTCCTCTCTGACAACTTTTGTGGACTGTGCACAGTAACATCCAATGTGCTCAACCTTTACTGCCTTGCATTATGAGTGTATTGGGACTACTATCAAAGATGATTGATTAAAAAAAGTCCTTAATTAAGATTTTAGTTGGCAGGARATATAAAATAGCCTGTACATCTGATTCTTTCTTAGCCAAAGGGAGTGGCAGAAATATTTCAGTTACTCCTTTAAGGTGACACTTGCAAGTGGAGCTGAATAAAACCCCTCCACTTACAGCACACAGCAACTTCTGCTATTGCCCAGGCTAAATTTAACCTACCACAGTGGGTGGAGGGCAGGTTTAAAGTAAAGTCTGTTACACAGCAGCACCTTACAAACCACAGCTTGAATTTAAAAAAAACCAACAACAAATGTGTCCTTCTGAAAAATCTGGCTGCAGAAGACTCTGCTTGTAAATCAGGCAGGATTTCTCTGTAAAAGGGCTTTCTTACTGACTTTACAAGTGTGGTTGTAGCAGGCAGATGATCAAAGATCAGCTCCCAGGCACATGACAGGAATGGAAAACAGTCAGGTGAAGAAGCTGTCATTAAARTGAGTGATGGAAATACTTAAAGGGAAAAAATACTGAAGAATGGTRCCATTCACTAGCACTAAATTCACTGTTTAGTATTTTCTAACAACRTAACACAGCCAACAACATGCTGGGACCAATGGCACTACCTACAGGCTGCACACCCACACTTGAGAGCCTCTGCAATGTCTCAAGGCACTCAAATTTTCCATTACCCTTAAAAGTGAAATCATAGTTTATGCTTGAAAGCCTCTCTGAGGGTTTTCTGATGTTGTACAGGTCTCTAGAGGTGGCTTAAAGGAAAAAAACCAAACCCCTTATTTTACAGAACTCACTTATAGCCATAGACTCATTCACTTCAAAGCTGCTTGCACAGAAAATTTGGAGTTATGTCTCTCTACTTCACTATATTARACACTTAATTGCTAAATACACAGATTATCTCTTTACCAGCTCCTATCACCCAGCTGCACCACCACAACCAGCAGTTACAGAGGTGCACACACACCTTCTCTTGCTTAAGTCTCATTGAAAATGTGCAGCAGAATCCCAGGGAAGCATCAAGAGGTGCAAGGCCAGCACATTCCAGTCACTACAAACACCAGACTCCAAAATGCAGATACAGCAAAGGTTTTCCGGCTGAGCAAAAGAAGAATCTGCAGCCTTTAGGTGTGGTGTTAAGTGATGGTCTGGATCACTGGCACATGATCTGCAGTACATACAAGCTGTGTCACCTTAAGGAAGGTGATGGCTTTGGTTGTTGCTGTTAGTAACATTTATCCATATGGCAACTGGCCTACTCCCTGGCCTACCCCAGGGAATGCAAGAGGACAGCAMATGCAGAATCTGATCACTCATGTTTTATGTGTGCCTACAGAGAAAAGGCTTTYTGATTGCTAGAGCAGGTTTGATTTATTGACCTGAGGAACAACAATCCCTGTGCCAGGCGTTTTGTGTTCTGCAGCATCACAAGAGTTATTTCTCAGGGTGAGAGAGACAAACCMCCACAGCAATCAGCTCACTAACCCTGCTGTTCCCTCCTCCTCACAGTTCAATGACATTGGTGTGTTTGAGACAGTGTGGCAAGTGAAGTTCTACAACTACCACAAACGGGACCACTGCCAGTGGGGGAACAGCTTTGGCAGCATCGAGTACGAGTGCAAACCCAACGAGACACGCAGCCTCATGTGGATCAACAAAGAGACCTTCCACTGAGCATGGGCAGCCAACACTGCTGGACAATCTCCCCCGGGAAAAAAACCTACCTTTGGAAACCAGCAAGRAGCCTTAACAAAGGCAAACTGTAACTCTGCTTTGTCCATGAGGTTCCAACGACCACATTGTGTGTGCAGGTGGTGCCACGAAAATATTTGCCTGTTACTGTATTTTGAGTTTACCATGGCATTTGCAACGTTCATTATCTGTCACCCTGAGAGYCCTGAAAGGTTCATGGTAAAGGATATCTGATAGCTGGGTAGGAAGTCATATCATAATACTGTTGTAAGTATTTGGATTATTCTGACTAGGTGTWACAACTTTTGTGAAGTGTTTTGCTTCATTGCTTAGCATTTGGATTAACATCACATTGGTGRTTTCTGTACTTGCATTTGTGTTTGCTCCATAATTGGTGTGTTCCTTCAAGCATTTTGACGTTCTGGCCTCCCAGTGGACACCAAAAATTAAAAATATGGTTATTTGTAGRTTTAGCTAAATGGCAGCTAATGAACTGTTGGTATTGTGCTTTCATACCAAGGSATTTGGGAACTCATTCTCCCTTTTGTAAAGTGCTGTAAGATATTCTGTGAGGTTTGCTGATTTACCACATCTCTCCRAGAGGATTCTTTTTTGTTAAGTTTCCCAGTCTTTGAAATGGCATTAGGAAATGGTATAAAACATGACAAAGGAAGAGCAATAAATCAGCTGTGTTATCCAAGACATCTAACAACATGGCTAAGACCTGTCTTAAGATCATACAGTATCCTTGAGAGATACAGCAGCCATACTCAATTTAGTTCTTAGAGTAAGAGTTCTGATATTAAACTCCATTTTTATTTTAATGGCACATTGCTGAAATCAGTTAAATCTKACAAATCAGCATTTTCAAGCCTGACCACTGTATTAACTGACAAGATTTCTGACCAACAAACAGAAGGGCACAGATCCCAGTGCAGGTTTACACATGCACTGCACTCCTTCAAATAAAGATAAGCATGCAAAACTTTGCATAGTTCTAACTAAAGGTGCTTCATAAACACTAGATCAGTGTTTAACACAAAGAGACAACACAAAACAGACATATCTTTTATCCCAGTAAAGACAGGAAACAACTGCACTTGTCCTGTCCTCAGCTTGGGTTGAAGTAAGCTGTCAGTCCCWGCATATCTGTTACTCCCTTTGTGAATAATTTGTAAATTGTGTATGGAAATGGTAAACATGACTTTTGATCTTCGTAATAAAGGACCTGAACAATTTCTTCTCTACTATGGCCATCTAAATGAGCTGAAAACACTGTGTAAAAAAGGCAATTCACAAACTTCTGTCCTAGTAAAAAGCATGGAAGGCCCACAGTGTCCTGGCTCTCCAGCAYTTCAGAAATGCTGCAGTGAATAAATCCAGCTGATCCTGGCACAGGAGGGTTGTGATTCTCAGCCAGCTGGGAGTAAACCCTTCCTAAGGCAAATTCTCATGCCCACATCAATGCCAAGTGGGGCATCTCTCCTCTCACATCCCAGCAGGTTCTGTAGCAATTCACTTCAGAGGATGCTCAAGAAAAAGGCTGCAGATGGAGCGAGTTGCTTTTCAAAGGAAAGAGAGAACAGCAAGAGCAGCTCTGTTGTAAGGTCCCATGTCCTGAGAYTGAGCACTGGTGCTCAGGATTGCTGCACCCCTCTCACAGCCAGCAGCAGGGACAGAAAGGATGAGAACTGGTCAATCCCTTCTCCAGGAAAGGTGTAAATGGCATTTATCAGCTCTGACATCCTTCTCCCCGGGTGAGGTTTAAGCATGCAGAAGTGTGATTGACATTATTCTCAAATACAAGATTATTCCTGTGGTGCTGGTTGGGTACCACCAGCTCTGATACTCCACACATGTAAAGCAAAACAGTCCCATCAGCTTCCTCTTGCTCATCAAGTGCTCTGCTAACAAAGGAAACGTTTGCTCCTCGTAAAGGAGACCCAAGACTTCAACAGTTCCCTGGAAAGTAATGCCTTGAATTTCTTTCATCCAGGAAAACTCTGATGAATATTCATAGAGTTTGAGTCACTACAGAACTGTTGCTGTGACAGTTTGATGCATTATTCAATCAGCAGCACTTGAATCTCCAGACAAGTTTATTCTTTACACAGCTTTTTCTAATTAATATTTCCATTTTGATACAGAACGCCGTAATTCAGGACACAATGCACTAGGATTAAATATATATGCCAGGGAATGCTGACAATGTGTCACTCCATCTGAGACCACAAAGCACTCAGAGCTGGACATTTTATAAATAAGAGACTTCAAGATTTTTGTCATGAAGTGTCCAGCTGTCATTTTCATGAGAAAAAATGAAACAAACATTCCAAATCTTTGTGTCACATCTATATTTAGAGGTAGCAGGTAGCTCTTTGATACTGCTGAGTAATAGGAACCAAAAGCAARTTATTAGTCATGATTATTACAGCTGTGATCCTGCATAGGGCTTGTGTTAGATCATTAGATTTTTTACACTGCTTTGTGTTCAGTGCAACTGCCACAGGCTTTGCTATCTCCTACCATCTGACATGGAACACAAATCACACACCTCCAGGTCTCCATGCTCTACTTCCATATGGCAAAGRGGTTTTGCTGCCTTCAGCAGCCATTCCCTGCCTCAGAGACAGCTCCAAACCCCATCAGAATCAGCAGCTACACCAGCACGTTTCTGGAGCCAGACCCAAATCCCATTTCACCATTCCACACCACTGCTCACCTCGTGTTTTTGTACCCACAGTGATGCTGCTGTGTGGCACGAGCTAAACTCCAGCAACCTCTGAGCAAGATGACAACTTCGATTTGGCCAAAGAACAGGATCCCAATGCCCAACCTCACACTGCATTTTTGGGGTTTTTTTTGGGGTTTATTTTGCAGTGGGTCAGAGCTCGGCGCTGTCTCAGCCCTCTTCAGCTGGCAATGAATTGGAATTGGTAAAACTAAAACTGCACTGTAACACTGGAGATGCATCTCCCCCCTCCCCAAAAGTGCTTCATTCTCAGGGGAATAACATCAGCATTCATGGCAGGGAGTGCCTCAGGGTTTTGTTAATGTGCTAATGAGCCAGAGCCTTCCACCTTCAGATCACAAGCATGAATCATTTTCAGCTCAAAGGYAAAAATACTGTCTCTAGCAGGAATTTGATATCAAGTTCTAATTCCAGCCCCTCCATCACAATTCCATCTTTATGCTTTTTTCTGCAGCTTTATTTTCCAAGTCACACAGGGTTTGGGGCTCAGCAGAGGAACCACCAACCACAGCAAGATTCAAAATCATTTTAATACAGATCTTCAAGTGATACAGATTATCAAACTTTAAGAAATAATAGGAAGAACTTATTAAAAGTAAGCTCCGCAAGCTCTAATTCACAGAAATGTCCAAAATRCTAAGGTTTTTCAGCAAAGAGCTACAGAAAGCAGAATCTGTAAAAATACCAGCTGCTTTAGATGCCTTTAACACCATAGAGATCACTGTGGCCACATTGTATTATTGAAATGGTCCGGTTTTACTGGCACACAGCAAACAGTTATAACTGAGATACAGCTTTAGAAATAAGTCATACAAAATAGGAAAAATTTACTTTGAGGGGAAAAAAAACTGCAGGGTTTTGCACTGCAGTCTTTGCCAAGCCCCCCGTGCTCGGGAGCCTTTTTCTGCTCCTTTAAACTGGCGGTGCGAGGCCCCCGTGGCTGATTGAGCAGAGGTTCCTCTCTCCCACAGGAGGGAGCTTTCCTCTCGCTGAGGTGATGCTCTCTGGCAGCTCTCAATTTGGAAATGTGTGGGAGCTCTAAACACGCTGAAGTGCCCCACGCCTGGCAGCTTCCACACAGCATTGCCAAAGAGGATTCAAAAACAAAAATTAAAGCTCATAAAATGAAAGCTCAAGCATTTATAAGAGAGATCATTCTTGCACCCTTGTTTATGTCACACATTACTACCCCCTAATGCAATTACCATCAGAGCCCACTCCACACTTGGGGTAGTTTTTCAGAACAAAAACTGCTCCTATTCACAAGTAATTAACCCTGCCAAATTCTCRTGCTGGATGTAAATGTAAATCTAACAGAAAAAAAAATTAATAATGAAACAACACAGGCCAGAGAGCATAGTTTGAAAACAGACTGCAAGGCAAGCAGGCTCTTGTTTGTTTAACATTAATGAGTCCCAGAGGGAAAGGGGACAGCTGTGCAAAGCCACCTTAGCTGTCCCTTTTCTTCATCATCATTACATCTGTTGCTGATGTTTCATACAATGAAATGTCTGAAGAGTCTTTTCACAGTTCAGTGTGAATACAGATAAAGCTTGGACATAGAGAGCAGATTTAAAAAGCATCCTCAGTGATATTCTGTATTTGATTGACTGGTCTTTAAAAAGCTGAGTATTCCAGCTGAAGCTTTTACACAAGTGGGACAATAAAGTGTTGGTCCTCTATGAATTTTTGGTGTACAGTGAAAGACATAAACCTATCTCTTTGCTCATGGAAGGATAATACAAAAACCCTTTCCTTCTGCTCTGTGCTCTCTATTCACACTGAAAATGGAGCATTTTGGAGAATTCTGCATTGTCAAATGCAGCTGATCATCACAGCAAATACCTCGTTACTTAGAGCTGGCTAAACAAGACTTGTCAAAGTGTCAGTGGCAGGAACAGTCCTTGCCTAGCCACGCTTTTTGGGTAAAGCTCCAAGAGTTCCTGGCATTCACACCAGTAAAAATGCATCCATCCAGGAGATTTCCAAACCAAACAGGGGATTTGGGTGTGGGTGCCTCACCCAGAAGAGCCGATTGATAATGACAGCTCCATTGCAGMTCATTTGCAGTGTACTGTAACCCTCAGCTGGGAGGAACACATTCAGCCTTTGTAGCCATTCCCTGGAAAAGGAACAAGCCCTCAAGTGTTCCAGCAGCAGTCTTTGCATGAGCAGTGCCAGAAATTTAATGTGCACAGGGTTTTCAGGAGGCTTCTCACTCTGGCTAATGGCTGAAAACCCTGCAGCACTCCAACACCACATATGGAGAGCTGCAGCCTCCAGTTTCCTTCCATCCCTGTGCTTTTCAAACAGTGCTCAGAACATGCACGAGTTGTTTTTATTAGAGCTGCACTCCAGAACACATCAGCTGTAACAGTAAAATTTAAATGCTGCCAAAAACTGCTTTGGTCTGCAGTGAGTTTGAGCTTTGGCCCAACCTCCCCTTGCTCTCCAGCCCCACAGAGCTGCTCCTCAAACAGACTTGAAGTTTATTTTGCTTTTGCTGCAGCTCCTCACCGTGCAGCTGCGCAGTAGTAAACATGACCTTAGCACTGAGTGGAAGTTTGGCAACAACTTGGTTGCAAATGTAATCTACAACAGCCATGGAAGGTGGCCAAAAGCAGAGTCCCAGCTCTGAAAAACTCAGCCTATAAATGGCTGTACAATATCACACTGCACACTGCAAGTGGGATTTACTGCTGTGCTGTGCTGCACCTGCAAGTCACTGCTCTGTTTGCAAACACTGCACAAGGAATGCCTCTGCCCCAGCATCTGACTGCCTTCAAACCAGGTAACAGCAAATGAGGGGTAAGAAATCAGCAGGATTGCTTGGAACATGCATGGTTAAACAAGTGTGCAAGGCTCCGTGGCATCAGGACCTTGGATGGTGAAGTGATGATCTAAAGTGCACTGGAAAATCAAATGGCAGGGTGATTTTAAAGGCTCAAAATGATGGCCTGGTTATTGTAGCAGATAAAAGTTTAAGAGCCTTCATTAAGTTTTTAGGATAAATGTTTTAAAGTCTTTCTGAGTTTAATAGAGTTTCTAAAGCTTTGTAGTTATAAAACACACTACTGCCATGCTTTGTAACATAGAGGGAGCATCTGAAACATGAAYGCATCTGAGATTTACTTACAAACAGGCTACAGAAATAGGCAGCACTACCCTTGCTGCTGTCAAATGAAAGCTGAAGTTAWAAGATGAGGTTTCTTTGACAGCAATTGTCTGGGTACAGATAAAAAGAAGATGCAAATAAAGAGACACAATTCAGTTAATTGTAACAGAATCTCTGAAGTGAACAGTCTGATAAAATTCTGTGATCAGTTGTCAGAGGTCAGCACATGGGAAGAGACACMAAAACTCAATCCTGATGGCATCTTCCATTCTCAAAACAGCACCAAGTAAATCCTGGGCTCAGGGATACACTCCCAAAGTCACAGAAAGCACTTCAAAATGATTATCAGCTAGACCATTTCCTCACTTAAACTGCCTTAACTCCCAACACAACAAATTTCCAACCATTGCAGCTGCAGCACAGTCAGGCCCCAAAGAAGTGGCTTCCATTTGGAGCTGTGTCCCCTCACTTCTCACAATCACACCAAGCTCCTGCCCCTCCCCAGTGGCCACACCAGCTCTGCTGGAGCACATCACAAGGATTAATTGGTGCTCACTCATTTTCAGGGAGGTTCATTTTGCAGACACATCCACCCCCAGGTTCCTGCAGCCCTAGGAGCACAAATAAAGGCACCAGGTCCAAAAGGGATCAGCTGTGCCCCAAAGCAAAGTGAAATTCTGTTTTCACCCAGGAGCTCAGGCCTTGGCTCACTACAGCATCTGCAACCCTGCTCATCAAAGCACACTGACTTGGGGCCCCAGTTACTATGGTGATAAGCATGGAATAAATGTTTATATATCATTAGATAATTTATCCCTTCAAAAAAGCAGTCGTCCCTCTCACAGGCAGCTACTCATATTTTTTTATTTTAAATAGATGTAAAACAAATTTAAATTTTAAAGCTTAAGAAGCACTACTATTCATCCACATCATGATAATTTAAATTTATAGCAAGAATTTAGAAGAAAGGAAAAAAACTAGTCAATGAGAAACCCACCTCTTCTGGAAACAACACTGTAAATGACCTACAAAATAAGCTACTACTTGGTTTTAAACATTTTAGGGTTTTGCTTAAGAAAACCAGGAATSATTAATAAAACTATYTTCTTGTTTAACAAAACCTAAAAACCCTAACCCTAAAAAATACTTACTGGATGAAAAACTAATGTATGAGTTCTTTTCTTCTGTGCAATCACTAAATTAAGTCWATCCTGCTTGTAAAAAATAAGCAGTATTTTCTAACTCTAAGCTCACTGCAAAAGCAATGTGCTGATATAAACAAGTTACTTTAGTCCATAAACTCATGAGTAGCTTACTTCCTTTTTCAAAAGCCTATGAATCAGCAATTACTGGAGAACCATCTGCCACAAAGATGAATATTCTGCTCAGGGTTTTGGGGAACCCTTTGCCACAATATTTACATGYAACTTGGCAGGGTTTATTTTTAATTAAGAAAATAGAGTCCTAAACTGTGAGCACTAATCATATTACTTAGGATCTGAAATGGCCTTAAATTAAAGGAATACTAAGTTCAGAATAGACAAGGTGATTTCCTAGGATCAATAACTATGAAAACTAACAACAAAACTTAACCAAGCACTGAGTTCTTCCCTGAAGAGAAACAAATCCTTGCCAGAATGCAGTGGAAGCATTGCCAGCTGATGAGCTGTCCCCTTCTCCCCACTATGACACCATCTGCTGCCAGCTCCAGGCCCAAAAGCTCAACCAAGGCTGGGCTGAGGGGAGGAACAAGGATGAGACCTCACAGCCTGGAGCTGGAATTGGACAATKAAACCCCAATGTGCAAATGGACCAAAACTTATAAAAGTGTGAGACCTCGTGACCAGGGATCCATTTTGTGCCCATTTTGGGTCCATTTTGTGCTCATTTTGTGTCCATTTTGTGCCCATTTTGTGCCCATTCTGAGTCCACCTTGGGTGCAGCCCTGCCCAGGCTCTTGTCCTGCCCAAGGTGCATCCCAGGGCCTTTCAATAAATATCTCCTTTATCCCGCAGCTCTGCCCAGTCTCTGTTCCACCCCAGGCTCCCCAAGGCATCACTACAAGCAGATCATTTGTGGGAAACTGCCAGTGAAGAGCAAAGGCAGGGGTGTTTCCCTTTTCCTGCAGCCTGGCAGGAGGCACAGCACACACCTGCACACACTGCAACCTCCTGGGAAGGAACAGTGAGCTCCTAACCCTAACAAACTCACAGAATAACACTGAATTAYCCTGTACATGTAGGCAAAGAGCTTCTCCAGTGCCCTGCACTTGTTGACACACAAAATAAGAAGTTGTACAGCTGATGATGAAGAAGCAGAATGTAATTTTGACTTGCTCTAAGAATAGGCCAAATGCCTTCCTCCAGTTTGCATGCAAATTTATTACTGAAGACAATGCAGGGATTTGAGGGAAGCAACTTGGTTTAGAATCTGATTATCTCTTCAGAAACCATCCAAATTTTAAAACACCTCCTCAAACAGCCAGGTTTACAGCTCTAGCACCTTCCATCATGGGAGTTTGAAGTGATAAACAGTTACATATTTACATAAGCTCTGCTTCAATTGAGTGTTTAGCTGCAGGAAGCAGAGTGTTATTGCAAAGGGCAGTAATTAGGTAATCAAGTCAAACTAAATGTCCTTTTATCATTAAAAACACGTGTTACTATCAATTCACAAAACATTCATTTACAAGATAATCCATAGCAAGGGACCAGACATCCCCAAACACTGACAGGACAGCTGCTGGTTGTACTGAGAGCCAGATAAATTGATTATTATGCAGCAAAGCAATTTCAAAGTGGGGGTTTTTTACCAATACTTTTAAATATTTTGAGTTGTTTCCAACTTTTATTGCAGACAGTTTTAAAGATCCTGTTTTCATTTAAATATGGAACAGTAAAGACAGTAAAGAGTTYAGTTGAATACCTTTACTAGAACCACTGTCAATTTAGGCTGTAGCACAAAAAAAAAAGAAGGAAAAAAAAAGGAAAAAAAAAGGAGCAGGTTTCAAGATTGGTCTTGCTTTGAATACCTAAAATTTCATTAGTGAGCTGGTCTGTTTATATCTTCTATGCAKATGCAAGAGTTTATTTAACACAGATGACATTGCATTTTGAAACTTTTRTAAGTCATTAAAAATCCTTTTGAGAGCAACACAGCTCATATCTGAGGAAGTTTTTTGTTTTGTTTTTAAAACACTGCTTCCTCCACACAGCYATTTCAAAGGCTCTTACCTCCCAGGGTTTGCAACAGCTGTAGGGTATATCCAAAGGCTTTTGAGTGTTGACAACCAGCTTATACTGAAAATTATTTCTCTGTAGAATTAATCTAAAATATGCTCTATTTATTGCACTTAGAACAGCAGCGCTTAAAAAAAATAAAAAAAGCTGACAGCCCACACAAGAAGGGCTGCAGGTTGTTCAACATGAAAGGTAGMTCTTCATTTCCATGTGTGAGAAAAGTGGAACCCTTCACACACAGCAGAGAATTCTCTTGGATGTGGTGTGCTGCCCACACAGACTGACCTGCTCAGCACAGGCACGYTGGCTTTCACCACCAAGAGGATTACAGATTACTCCTTCACCCTCACAGCATCCCTTCCCTCTGCCCTGACCTCAGGCTAAATCCAGGGCTCACTGCTGCTGCCTTTGATCAGCACAGGCTGGGTATGAACTCCCTGGGACTCAGCACCAATGAGTCCCTGCCATCCCAGAGCACAGCATGCAGACACAGAGAATGGAAGCTTTCAGCTGCTTGCCCCTGAGGTGCTGCTTTAAGTCCTGCTAGAGCTGGGGAGGTCATTCCCAGCAGCACAAGGGGGTATTGATGACCTGTGTTTATCCTGTGCTGTGGATGTCAGGGTCAGGAAGCAGCACCATGCCTCCCTGTGCCATGCTGGTGCTGCTCAGAACGGCTCCTGTTTGCAAGAGGGACACAACATAAACATTTCCCAGACACATCCTACACTTCTGGCTCTGGGGAGGCAGCAAAACACTCCTGTGAGTACAAGTCAGCCAGAAAACTGCAGATTATGTTGACCAGAAAGCCACTGGAGTGTTGTTTCTTCTACTCCAAAATTGGTGTGAGCCACAAGAGGAAAAAGACACTGAGTGCAATTGCACTGAGAAGGTTCCTCAGGCTGCACTTCCCCTGGGAATGCTGGGTCCCAGCAGATCTGGACACACTGCAGTAAATATTTTTTAGTTCTCACCCATGGAGTCATAGCATYAGTAATGAGCTTATCACAACATTGAACAATTTTCCATATTTTTTTTTTTACTACCAGGATTTACATGCAGCACAAAGGTCTCTTGGCACTGTGAGGTTCAGGTGCATACTTTACTTTCYTGGGCATTATTTCTCCTCTGCAAATGTACCAGCTGTTCCTAAATCTCYAGAAGGGGTCATATGACAACTTCCAGTGAATGGGAAAAGACTGAAAGGTCTTTAAAAGATAATGCAATTTTTTCCAACACAGTCTCATCTCATTAGTACTATCCTGATAATCAGCACTATTTATTTTTCTGACACTGTTCTCTTAAGCCTCTTTTTGGTTATTTATGCATAAACATAAGATCCAAATGTTCTGTTGCATTCCCCAGCAGCTGGAAAGCACTGGAATCATTACTGGCCTTACTGTTCCTGCCACAGACAAGGCTCACAGAAGTGGGTTGTTTGAAACTAGATTTCATATTGAGGACAGCCTGGAGTATCTCTTGTTGTATAATGCATGCTGCATAAACTAGGCACAGTACTTTGAAGGATATTATCATCCAGTGGAAAATTGGTTGGGCTTCAGTAAAATTCCAGCAGTGCTACTTTACAGTGAAATCTGAAATTGTTTGCAGCATGTAAAGCAGGCTGCAAARYAAAATGCACMATTTCCAGAGAGCAGTATTCTTCCYTATTGACAGAGGAAAGAAAAATAGCACTGTATGACTGAGACACCCAAAATTTCATGGTATTTACTTWGGAACCTCACTGTCATTATGTATGTATTTTGTCTGTGCCCCCACAGCATTCTTCTGGTCTTTCATTGGATCCCATTTTTTTTCAGCTGTGCCTCACTGGATCTGAAAAGTATCATCTCCCTTTGCTCCTCTRTACATGCTCTCACAAATATGTGAGAAAGCAAGGACAGGTTCCCTTGGATTTCTTTTTGAAAAGACAGATGTAGGAGTTAGAGAGCTGCAATGAGAGGCACATTATCCTTCCAACCGTTTGTCAGTTCTAGTCAGTGTTGTATCTTCAGATTTGCTTATTGTTCTGTTATTCCAATTGAAACAATAAATCAATATGGTGCACTGGTTTCAGAGGTATTGAGAGTTCAGGACCTGCACTAAGAGGGCAATTCAAACACGCTGAGAAAGGACAGTTTTCATTTCTATCTGAAAAGGCTTCCTCTTGCTGATAAAGCACAGCCTCTCTTGCCCACTGTAACTGAAAGCACTTTCTCTCAAAGCCACCTCATAAAAGGTTACTCTCCTTTCTTCCTTTTACAGAACTACAGAAGAATAAGAGTTTATTGGTTTTCATAAAACACTGCTACATACAAACATGCTTAAAAATAGTGTATTTTCAAGCTTTATTGCACTGTTCCAAGAGTTTACCTGCTTTGCTGGGAAAAGCTGCTTACAGCCTGTTAAGGGTCAGGACAGAAGATTATTTAATTAGGTGGCAATGCTAACCCTGGGTTAACAGAGAAGGGAATGCTTCTTACAAATTGCATCCAGCAAGGTTTGTGAGTCCAGGAGTGTTTATATGAAGACCAGCACAATGCAAGGCCAAGAAGGATTTGCTCAGGACATGAAAGACACATGCTGTRTTAAAAAACCCTCAAAACTTGGAGACAGTGAAGGCATCACAAATAGCACTTTCAGAGGAACATGCTGCAGAATGGGCTAGAGCCCAGACACATRAGCAGCAGCATGGAAACTGTTTTCCAGGCATTAGGTCAGGCCACATCACAATGGTTAATAACAGAGTTTACATATTTACTTATCTGCAGCTTAATCATTGCATTTACATGGAGACAGATGTTCTTTACAGTGAGGGTGGTRAAACACTRGAGTAGGTGGCCCAGAGGRGTGGTGGAAGGCACATCYCTKGCAATATTCAAGGTCAGATTGGASCAGRCCCTRRAAAACCTGCTCTAGTTGAAGATGTCCCTGTTTATGGTGGACATAGGTGGCCCCGTGGCTGGACTAAGTGGTCCTAAAAGGTCCCTTCCAATCCAGATGATSCCATGAGGTTATGATCCTAGCTGGAATGGTTGCAAGTACGCTGCAGATAACTTTACTGACAGCAGAAAATGACTGATCAGTGTCTGAAACTTCCCCCCATTCAGTGCACTCACCTCCACCTTCACTGAGTCACTCCTGCCAGGCTTTTCTGTGCCATCTCCCTGACCCACTCTTGGCTCTTCCTGCTCAAGCTTCCCCCTTGCTGCACGTCAGTTCTGTTTGGGAACAGAACGTTTGTCAGTCACCAACAGTTTCTAAGGACTGCATTTATTGTTCTGCTTTGCTTCATTCTAGAACAGAACGACTTCTGATCTATTCTTGCACTCCACAGTCACCTCTCATTTATGTAGGTCCCTGAGCAGACTTCCCTGCGGGAGATTCCCATTCCTTTCAGCATTTGTGCATTTAATGTCAAGATTCCAGATTTCTCCGTGCACTCTAAAGGTAACCTTTGCTAATCTTAGATCAGCTCAGACTCCCACTAATAGGGCAGCAGTGATGAGGCAGTTCCTCTTCTAGAAGGAGCTGAAGGGAGAGGATGTTTCCATTTTAGACTGGAAAGCTCATGCTCTCAGCTGTGGTCCTAAAAAATTAACCTGGTTTTAAAACATTAATCCAGTCTTCCCCCGTGAATTGGCTCACCATCCACCTTGAACTCGGCAGAATTAATTTGCATTTCCCTGGCAAAGTRTCTAGGTGTTTTGAGCCAAGTAACAAACGCCTGAAAAACAACGTCAAGGAGTCTTCTCTTTGGCAGTATTAGCACAACAATACGTAATTATTATTGTCACATCACCACCTAATCTCGCAGTGTTATGCGCTGTGTCATGGTGCTCCAAAACAAACCCATTTGGTGAAGAGAGGACAGAAAAGCAAAAACACCAAAGGAAATATGAAATCTTTGTTAACTATTTTATTTTACCCTTTGCAGAGCTTTTTAAAGGTTGTCATTTGGCCTATTTAGCACTTCACAATATATGGAGCTCACTCCCTGAGGGTCAGCCTTATGCAAGCACTTGCACTGCCCTAAATCTTACCTCAAAGAGGTTACTGAGGCTGCATCTGACTGGATCCAGCCTCTTCCTGCAGTGAGACACTGAGAAAGCAGCCTCACACAGGGCACACTGGGGTTAGACAGCAGGAAAAGAAGTTTTTTCCCCTGCTCTGGGGAATGGATTGCTGAGGGAGGCGGTGGGGCCACCGGCAATGSAGGTGTTTGTGAGGGGCCCGCATCGGGTGATGTGGTTTAGGAGTGCAGCGGTTTCGAGTTTACAGCGGTAATGCCGCGTTGACGGCTGGATTCGACGATCTCATTTA
>CADDXX010000440.1:264417-313775 GCA_902810485.1 Alauda arvensis | reverse complement strand
CCCCGCCCCGCCGGTGACGTCACGCTCGGGCCCCGCCCCGCGGCGCGGCGGAGTGCCCGGATGTGAGAGCCCCGCCCCCTCCGCCCCGCGCCAGCGCCGCTCGCGCCCCCTCCCTCGCTGCCTGCCTGCCTCCCTCCGTGCCTGCCTCCCTCCCTCGCTCGCCGTGTCGGTGCGCGGGTCGGCGGAGCCTCTGCCGCAGTGACGGGAGCGGCACCGGGGGCCCACCGCGAGTGGCAACGGCGGCGGCGACGCCGGACAGCGCACAGCGAGGCCGGCGGTCGGCGGATTCATCTGCGGGGGAGACGCCTGACGCCCACCCGCCGCCATGGTGAGGACCCTCCCTCGCTTCCCCTCCCTGTAGCTCTTCCCACCTCCCCGCTCCCGCCCCGCCGGAATATTCCAGACCGGGCCGTGGTCTTTCCTCCCCCCCCTCCCCTCCACCCCACCCCAACCCCCGCGGCCCCACCGCCGCTCCGCCTCGGCGCTGCCCTGCCCCTGACCCGGCTCCTCCCGCCCCCGGGCCGTCCACGTCCTCCCGCGGCCGAGCGCCTCTGTGGGCTTCCTTCCCCGGCGGCGGGCGCATCCCCCGCGCTCCTCCGCCGCCCACGGAACCCCGCTGCCTCGCCTCCTCCTCCTCCTTCCACCGCCTTGGCAGCGCCTGTCGGGCTCGGCCCTTCCCTTCCCCAGCACCCTCCACACCTCACCCCCGCCCGGCCCTCCCCGCTGAGGGAGGCTGCGCCTCGCCCGTTCCGCACGGGCTGAACCATCGGCCCCTGGAGCCTTTTGGAAAAAAGGAAACCCGGGCGGTTTCGGCAGCGCTGCCGTGCGGGGGCTGCTGGCAGCTCGGCGGGGTTCTCCCCCCGCCCCCGGTGCAGCAGCAGGCAGCTCCGTGCTGTTTGTGTGCGGAGCGGAGCGCTGTAATGCACGTAGCCCCATGCACGGGGGGAACGGGCGCTGTGACCGCGCTGGGGCCCAAAGCCCACACTGCCCGGCCCCTGSGTGCTCGGGTTTGGGGCTGAGGCACTGCCCTGTGTCCGGCTCTGTGTGTGTGTGTCTGTGTCCGAGAGTTCCTCTGTTTTTTCAGTCGTGACGGGTTTAAATTTCCCCTTTTTCTGCCGTAAAATGAACCTGGAGGTACAGTATGGAGTGCTGTAGTATTTTACGTCGACACTAGGGGTGTCTCCTGCTTCTCACCGCTGCCAAGAAATCAACGCCCTTTTTTTTTTTAATAAACATTTATTTTAGCCGAAATTATCCACTACCCCGGCTGCAGGAAGAGCTGGCAATATCTTGGTTTTACAGCTGGAAAAATACAAGTCGTTTAGATTTTTTTGGTTTGTTTTTAACCCTTTCAGAGCGAGGCCAGCTGGTTATCACATTGCACGTTAGACCTCRCAGGGCCTGGAAGTCAGAAATGGGTTTCCTTTTGTTTTGAAGCGGGCGTTGCAGTCTTTCCTCTAAAAAAATAAAGTTGTGGCAGAAACGAATGTGCCGTGCTCAGGCTGGTTTTRTGTGTACACTTTAATAGATGTGCATTTGGAGAAGTGCTTTGAAATGTTTAAAGGGTTGGTTTCGGTTGGGAGTGCATCAAGTCTGTGAGGGGGAAAATATGTTTGTATTTTGAGAGCAAGATTATTAATAACTTTGAGGATTAAAAAAGTAATTATCACTTATGCCATGGCTGCAATACTGCTAATTACTCCTAATGTATAGATCATGAACAGTGATCATTTCCCACACAGCAGTTGTGCTCATCCTGTCAGTGGTTGGGTCTCCTGTGAAAATTGTGTTCTCCAAGACCTGCCAGATGAGCTGGACTAACATACATAAAAGGAAAGAAATATTATGGAACTGGGATGCCCATGTGCTTGTCAGTGACCTCTAATGAACTTAACTTTCATATATTATTACCTTTGATTATTTTTCCTCCATTCTGTTGTAACTTAAGCTTTCCTATGATCTTTTGATGGTATAATCATGTTGGTCATTACTTCATTGTTGCTGAATAGTATTTGTATATGATGCATTGCAATGTGGAAATGCATATACTGGGAAAAAAAAAGCTGTGCTGAATATTCTGAATATTCACTCTACCAGTAAAGGTGCTTGTTTTCTCAAATAAGTGGAACACAGCTGTAGCTGTGTCACTACACTGGTTCTGGTAACAGCTGATCTYAGGTGCCTTTTATTCTGAAAACCAATATAAAACTATACATTAACAAAAAAAACACCCCCAGCATTTCATTTAAGTTGCTGTTGTTTTTGTTGTCATGACTCAGGGGATGTTTTCATTGAAAGAGTTCAGTTCTAATGAAGGAGTACATCATGTTTCAACCCTTGGGGCATTAGAGAAATTCTTTTTTCACAGTTTAGAACAACATTTCTTTAATGGTCTTACAGGACGAGAGAGCTGACAGTTAGGGTGTAAAAAGAGGTGAATGTATTCTTGTGTTTGTAATAGGTAGCTTAAGCTAAACCAAAACCATGCAGTGAGTCAAACAGTGTTCTTCTGGATGTTTGGCTGTAGCTGGGTCTAAAATAACCTGTCAGAGCCCAGTGACGAGTCCATTACGTAACACTAGAAGTCATGTTGATAAGCTATTTTTGTCAGAGTTGACTTAGCAAGTTTTTCCTATGAGTAGTGTTTTCTAGGAAAAGGTAAACAGCACACATAAAGGTGTTGGGTGATCTCAGTTTTACACAGATAAATTCTGTCTCCTTGGGGTGGGCTGTGTTCTGGTTCATACCCACTTCTTGGACTTTAGGGATGGAGTACAAAAGCCGCAGAATTGTACAGGAATCACGCAAAACGTGATCCATCTTAACTAGTCTTTTATTCAGTTGTTTTGGCTCACTTCACTGGAATACTAGTGCCTCTGGTGCATTTTCTCCAGCCAGAACTCATCTAACATTGGTTCTGAATTACTGGAGTAAAGAACCTCCTAAGCAGGTATTTTTGTGGTTTTTTTTTTTTTGGTTTTTTTTTTGCAATAAAGCAAACAAACAAAAAAGAACCCCAGAAGAACATCTTAAATAATAAGATATTTCAATATTTCAAAAATATTTCAATATTTCAGTATTGATTATTTTTTCTCCTAGTTTGGAGAATTGTTTTGCTTTCCCTCCCCATTTTTACTTGCCTGTATTTAGCTGTATTTCACTATAGAAAATGTTACCCTCTCCTAAAACACTTTAAATCTGAATGGTAGTTGAGTGTAAAATTCTGTAGGTTGGACTCAGTGGTCTTGGAGGCCWTTCCAACCTAACTGATTCCAAAGACTTTGGTTTAACTGTGTGAAATGATGACCAAAAATGGTTTTCAGAAAAAAAGCATTTTTTGTAATTTGAGCTAATATATAACTTCTTGAAAGCAATTTGCTCTCAATTTCCCTGCCCCTCCTCTTCCCTGCCAAGCCTGTTCTCTCCTCTCTGTGTAATATCATTTGTCAAGTTGTAATTGGGAGAAAAATTACCCTGTTCTTTGTTCATTGGCAGCCACTTYACACAGTGACACTTTCCCCAGTTTTCCATCTTTGTTTCCTTCTGCACTGTGTGYTTTTCTGCTTTCCTGAGCTTGTTTRTTCCTTGGTGTTCCTTCCAGAAGGACCATGGGGGTGAAGGGGACTGGCTGTTCCCATCCTCCCTACGTGCTATTTCTCTGCCAGAATCAGCAGAAMCAGAGAGGGTGCTCACTGTGTGATGTCCTTGTCATGATCCAACTCTGCTGCTGCTGCTGGAGGAGGAGTAAAACCTGAAGTGGTGGGGAGGGAATGATGACAGGCATGTGTCTGCTCAAAAACAGGACTGRAAAGTGCTTGTGCTTAAAGGTTATGCAGCTGGAACCTCTGAGCAGGATACCATTAGAAAATAAACCTCTTGTTTGACTTGCAGGCCTCTGTTAATTAAAATATAGAGAACTTGGAACTCCTGAAGCAGTTGGAATTTTATTGGCTGACATGATTATATCAATTACTTARATATGTTCTTTCTTTAAGACTGTGAGAATTTAACTTGCTGTGCTCTGGTGAAGCTGGTAAATATTGCCTTTGTTTGGGAAATGGAACAGGTCATGGCAGGGTTATAAATTTATCCAAGGTCCTTGTTATTGTTTAGAACTTAGCATTAGTATGTGATGTTGGAAATGTATGTTTGTAGCTTTGAAAAGAAATACTTCTAAAGCAAATTAACTTTTACAAATTCAGGGATCTTGGGACTTGGGTGTTCAGTGGTCACTTCCTGCCTTCTTCCGTCATCCTTGTAACAGTGTTTTAGCCACTTAAAGTGACTGCTTTTGGAGATCAGAGCTGGAGATGGGCCTTTAATATCCTGCAAAAGCTACTCTGTTTCTCAGCTGGGAGTGACCTAAAGTAATCCTGACATTCATGTGCTGAATGAAGGGGGAAAGTCTTGGACATGCACCAACATCTTTTAATCTGTAATAGATAAATCTTTAGGYATTCTGGGGAAGTCCAGGACTAGAAGCAATATATTCTACTTGGTGTATGATGTGGCTAGATTGTTTTGGTCACTGCATGAAATACTGTGTTTAGTTACTGAGATGAGTTTAACCAGGGCTAAGCTTGAACTGTCTTGCCTTTCTATTCAGGTCYTACATATATAATTTGAGTGGCAGAAGTCTGTGGAGAGTTGGGTTTATTTTAAATTTCAGGTGTGTCTAAGAATAAAACCCCCATCTTTCCAGTGAAATTATTTCTGGAGWGTCATTTCTTCTTCATTTTGACATTTTGTGTAGCTTGAAGATTTTAATTTGGTAGCTATACTTTATTAGACCTTTTCCACATAGSCTGTGCTTTCTCTGTTGCTACAAGCACTTGAACTTGCTTGGGTGGGCAAAATTGTGTTGATGGTACAAAACAGGCTGGAGACTATATCTGACTCCCTTGTAACTTGACAGTCATTTGGCCCTGCTATTGATACTCCCTTCCACAATTAAGGAGGAAATCTGGTGATAAAAATAATCCTTRACTGCATTGAAGAAGTCTTGGAAACCCGTTAAATGCGTTGGATTAAAGGCAGCATTGCTTCTGAACTGCCAATAAAAATCTTGGCTGCTGWGCTGTAAACAGGTTGTGTCAGTCARGGAATATTTGCAAAGTCTCTGTTGATGAACATTTTTACACAAACTTAAGGCAAAGAACTGCAGCTTGAGTCAGCTTAAAGTTACAATAGTTTATAACATTGACTGAGTTAGGTAAGGTAGGAATTAAAAAATGTAGTAAGACATTTATGGAAGTAATTCAGTCTGAATTTGGGAGGGGCAGGAGAGGAAGGAATGGGACAACAGATAGGGAGCCCAGAAATGAAGCCAGGATTGATTATTTGTGGGAAGAAACCAAGCTACTGCAGAAGTGGATTCAGCTGTGATTCTCACAACAATGCAATCCTAGGGTCATCTTTAAATGCGGTGGAAATTTTATTCCTCTCATATACTTCTGAAAAATAKGGATTTTTTTTTTACCCYTTATTTTCATCAGCTGGAAACGACAGGACTCTTTATGTTGTTACCCTGTGAGTATCTCCTCTGTGTGCATTTATCAGCTTTTTGRGGGTTTTTTGCAATAAGTGGTAAAAGATAAAACCAACTGTTGTTTCACTGCTGACTGTAGGTTCTGAATAGCATCACTGAAGCTGAAAAAAGTAATTTGAATTCCCTCTGCTGGCATAGAGCACAGAGGACTTTAAAAGGAGTTGTTTGCTTTGTTGTTGGGTTTCTTTTTCAATAAAGCTCCGTGCTTCAGCCCTGAGCTTGTGGAGGAGAACTCATGTGCTCTGTAGGCACGATGCCTGAACAGCTTTTCAGTCTTGTGTACAGAAGATGTTCCCTGGGGAAGTTTAATTTAGTATTGAGCCACTGCTAACAGGCTTAGCACTGTGCCATCTGAGCACTCGTGGGTCACTTCTGTTGRTAATGCTAAAGTGACACTTCACAGGTTTTTTTGTAGATTAAAGCTTGATTGCATGTAGATCTGTTAACAAGTCTAGAAAAAAACCCTCTGATAAATAGGAGAACTTCTAAGCAGCAAGAATAAAAATGTCAGATGAATAAATAGACTTGATTTTTATATTTGAGTCAAATAGACTATCTTGGCACTCTAATAACTTCTCAGGGATATCARGTAAAATACCTGTTTGCTACTTATTCTTACTTTTTCCCAGTGATTCTTATAAAAGCACTGTTAGTTTTCCTAAAATACTTTTTTCAAAATGCTGTTTATTTTATTAATAAGCATGTGCAGTAGGTACCACTGGTGTTAGGGGCTTGGTTTTTTGGTTTTTTTTTTGGTTTTCAGACAGTGCATTGTGAAATCAGATAAATATAAAAATCAGGCCATTTGTAAAATATGAAAGGTTAGTTGTGTACTCTTGAATGTTATAGTGCAGCTCTAGTGTTGGTGCAGCTGAGTTTTGCTAAAGGTCAATTCTGAAAAACTCCCTTTTGAGAGGCCTGGAAAAAATGGGATGGTGAGTTAAAAGGTGGCCAAATGGCCTTTTGTGGTGAGAAAAGGAGTCAAATGGAGCAGARTGAGAAGATGGTGGGTTTAAATTCAGGCATTTTTATTTAATGGTTAGCAATAGTGTGCTGCTGTATAGCAGGGGSCAGAACAACTACAGATTCCAGAAAGATTGCTTTTAGAGAAAGGATGGCTTTTACTTGTAGTTTTATTGTGTAGCATGTGTGCAGTGCCATAAATGTTGTGCCAAGTCAATCCTTTTTACCCAGTGTTTCCCAGAGAGCTGTTAGAACACTTGATTTAAAATCAGAGTTCTCTGATTTGCAGTTCATATTACAGCATGCAAATGTGTGTGCATCATGTGCTGCCTTCAGTGCTGGCAGGCTGTGCATTTTGGGCAGTGTGGCACACGGAAACACGAGGTGGTGAGCAGCAGAGGGATGTGCTTCTGTGCACAGGCTGTGATTTCTTGCACACTTGTGTCAGCCTTTGTGCCTTGCACTGGATTCTTCATTGTGAGCTACAACTGCTCATGATTGCTGGAAGTCCCTGGGGCTCTGCAGGGGTGCAGCTACTGGGCTGATTTGGGAACCTGTAGAGCCTATAAACTGATTTTTCTAATGCTGCATTGTGTGTACTCTTATCTTTCTTTTTACATACATTTATGACTTTATGTACATTTACTRCTTCAGAAAATGTATGGCTCTCCAGGACAGCTGTTTCTGGTTTGTAATTGTCAATTACAGCAATTAATAAGCTCTGAWTTCTGCCAAGATGAAGCAGTCTTTAGCAAGTGCTGTGAATCTTTTATTTAGAGATCTTAGAACTATTCTGGTAATGAGATTTTGGGTAATTCTTCAAGCATTTGACACAAATGTTTATAAGCCACTGAAGTTGGTTTGGACTTCTAATTTAATCCTTTGAGTACCCTCTTATTATCTTGTAACAAAAGTGACAAATGTCTCTATTTGATCCTCAATATTTGCATTCCTGARTGTAAGAAATAAACCAGTTCCTGCCCTGAAGAACTGAACCTAARATATTCTATTAAATAGCATTTGAGTATTACTGAATATATCCAACTCCTGAGTGGACATCCCCTCAGTGTTATGACTAAAAATAGTCAGTACTTTCTCCATGATCCATGTCATAAAAAGAAAAGTGTTTGAAGGTTTCAAATATTCCATAGCAGGGAAAACCCTAATTGAAAGCATTTGTGTTGTTGGATTTTTTTGTTTTGTTTTTGTGATTTTTTGTTGCTTTTGGGGGGTTTTGTTGTTGTTTTGTTTTGGTGTGTGTATGTTTTATTATGTTTCATTTTATTGGGAAATCTGTGATAATTGGAAGGCTTTGGAAATTTGTAGTGCATCTTCAGAAAACCAATCTAATTCGTGGAAAATTCTTGAGTGCTGGAAATTAAGTGTTCACTTCAGGATGGGAGCTGGTAATGGCAAGAAGAGCTGTTTAATGCTCTGTAAAATTCTTGATAATKGATTTGATCCCTCTGTTTTGGATCACAGGGCCTGTTTTCAAACCTTATGATTAATTTTTATTCTTTGTAAATCCTTGAATAGCATGAACTAAACCAGAACTCRTTAAAATGTCTCCACTTACTAGCTGACAGCTGCAAGTTCTGATTAAGTTATTTTTCCTTTAGTAAAAAAGAAAAACTAGGATTGGTTGAGAATCCCAGGATAGGAACAATCTCTGTATTTCAGATTCTGTTTCTATGCAACAGTTCCCTCAGCACAGCCTGCCTYTTCCTTTGATTTGCACATCTTGCCCAGTTCTGCATCTTTGCCTCCTTGACTGATTTTYCTTCGTGTCAGTTTGTGAAATCAAATCCCACTTTTGATCTGTCTTTCCTGTTTTGAGCTATGTGTCATCTTCACAGCTCTTCACAATGTTCTTCAGCCTCTTTTGTGATGGATCCTGAATGACATTTTCCCTGCTTTGTGATTATTTTTTTTTAATTGCACTGTTTCCTCTTTCTCTCTTCTTGTTGGGCAGCTGTAAGATGTGTATCTCCTTTCAAACTCAGRTTTCCCTTTTTGATTTCCTAAGTGCTGTTAACTGTTTCTGTGTTCCTTCCATGGGAGGAAAGGCTGCTGACAGCATCTGCCATGCACTGAGCTGTGTGACTTTGCTGTTCTAACCCCTYGGTGAATTCCTGACATTTCTGCATTGATTCTTACCCTCCCCTGCTCAGGGAGGTTTGTACTGAACTGGTGGATGCAGTACAGCTGCATTGTCTTCCCTTTCTTTGCTCCAGACCTTTTCAGATTAATTTATAACACCTGTGCAGCTGTTTCTAAAGCCCTACCCTTTGCAGTTAGCACAAGACAGAATGCTCTGTTGRAATCTAAAAACTTAGGAAAATCAATTGGAAGAGGGAGATGTTCAGGCCATGTTGTTGTTGACTCTCTAACCCACTTCTGTGCACACACAGTTCCACTGAACTGCAGGGTCCTTTCCATAAAGTAGCATTATACTGTTCTGTGATGCAGGATAATCTGGGAATATATCTGTTTTCTTTTCTCTCTGTAAATACCACTTGCAGGGAATCTGCTGTGTGAACTCCCCTAAAAAAGGATGCCACCTAAACTGATTTCCCAGCTGATAGTGATCTTCCACTCTTCCCTTGCCCAAGTTTGGTAACAGTTTGTGGCAAGGGACCTTTGCTCGCTACATGAGGGAGAAGTACTTTAATTATATAACATTAATGAATATATATAACTAGTTATATAATTACATATTAACAAATACAGTAATTTGTATGTTCATCTCTTGCTGTGAGAGCATAACATGCTACATTTCATTTCTAGCTAAATTCTCATCTTTCATGTTTGTCTCAGCCTAATCAGGCCCAGGGATCTGTAGCCATTTATTGCAGAAATTAGGGAGGAGATTTGTTTTCTTTGCTTGGGGTTGTTTTGTGACTGCTGTAGCTCCTTTYCTGCTTTTTGGGAAAACCTTCTGCAAAGAGAAGTATTCTAAGAGTGCTTGACTTGGAAGTGTCACAGAGAATGTTAATTTTGGAGGGATATTGAAATACCACTTACCTTGGCAGAGGTTTTTCAGGGATTAGTCTGTAGAGCTGTTTGCTGAAGTTCCCTGCTTTTTTGGGGTTTTTTTCTTGTTTTATAGTCACTCAAAATGCTGACAATTRAATTGGCCTAATTAAAAGCAGCCTCATGAGCATATACATAGCAAATTATATTTCAGTATGGCTTTAGGTCAAGTTAATATCTTCTTGTGAAGTAATTGTTCTGTTCCTATTTATAWGTAGGTCAACCAGAGATGAAGTTATTGCTTTGTTTTGGAGTGGAAGTCTGGAGCATTGTCTGTTTTCTGGGAAAAAATTGTCTTATCTTCAAATTGTTGTGGAGAAAGAGAGAAGCTGAAAGAGCTTTAATTACCTACTGTTATGAATAAAAGTGTTTTACTTGCAGAAAATCAGTGTTTTTTGGGTAATTTTGTCTTTCTTCATTTGACAGAGGATGACCTTTGGTCATTCCTTCTTCTTAAGCACTTTAGCAAAGTGCTTTGTTGTCTCTCCTGGGTCTGTGTGTCTCATTCTGTCTTGGGTGACTTTTTTTGTTTCTGGGAGACACTGCAGGTGAGTAATTAGAGTTTGTGTGTGCATGTACAGGTGTGTGATTAAACCAAGTGCTTTGTCACACCTTCAGGATCATGCAGGTCCAGATCTTTGCTGGAAGCTGAGCACGTGKACCTGAGTTCAGATAGGGCATGCTGAGGGATTGATGAAGGTGAATATATATCATATAATCCCTGCTGTAAGTGGACAGACTTCAGAGATTGCTTTTCACTTGAAATTCAAAAGAAGTGTTTTYATCCTGTTTGAATAGAAGCACTTTTCATTGTGATGTTGATAAAGCCAAATGATGTATTAAARGCTGAATCCTCTTACAAATGACACTCTTGATTCCTTCAGTTTTTCTGTCTGGTAGAGGCTTTGGCAGCAGGAGCCATCTCTGATTTCAGGTTTGCTTTGTGCTTCACTGGTTTAGGGCTTCCCTGTGATATCCTAGAATAGTTCCCTGACTGTGATGGCCTTAGGCCATTAATATCTCACTCTGGAGGAGCCCCGTGGACAGTGCAGGGTTTAAATAAAGCAGAGCAGGAGTCACTGGCCAACTGCCAGCCAGGGGACAAGTGGCTTCCCTTAAAATGACTGATGGAGCCCGAGCAGAGCCATGGCTGGATTAGGTGGTGACTCAGGAGTAACCTGGGCTTTTCCTTGGGCTTTTCTTGTTCCTGTACCCAGAAAGGGCTGTGCTAGAACCTGACACACAGCCTTCTGAGGAATCATCACTSTGGTAGGAGCAAATGGAGTAAATGGATCCTAAATAAGTTTGCTTGTTTGTTTTTTAATAAGACTTTCTTTTTTGAATGTGGCAAAGGGAATTATAACACTCAGCATACTTGGAAGAAGCAATGSCAGAATGGTGTAACAGCTTTAACCTGACTTGATCTCTACTGTAATCCCAAATCCACCAATCCCCTCTGCCTTGGTTCATTATCTCTGATGTCTGCAATTTAAATATGTTGAAGAATTAGGTATTAAATCTTTTTTTGAGTTCCTTCAGCACTGAAGGTCACTGAGTAATTTTTTTAGAGGCAMGATTAAAAGTTCAGGCTGCTTTGGGGGTAACACATTTAAAACTTGAAATCACCTTTCAAAGGTAAGTGGAAAGAAGCTGTGTTTGGTTTTGTGGGTTTGTTACAGCCTTCCTTGGTGCTTGGTGTTGATTAGTATTCAGGTGAGGCTTTGAGTTAGAATATTAACAACAGCTGCAGGACCTGCCTTTGGTACCTTTATGCTTTCACCTTTAAGGTCACAGGTAAAAATGGAGCACTGATACAAGTTCAGTTGTTGATCACATTTCTGGTAAACTGGACTCACACAACGTTTCTGTGTTCTGTAGTTTGTTCAAGGGGTTTTGAGGTTTTTTTTCTTCTTCTCGTTGAATTTAACAAAAAAGGCCAAGTAGAAGTATATTCATACTCTCTCTGAACAGGGTAGATGAAAGTATTTTTCTTGCTTTTCTTGTTTTAAGCTGTGTTTTTTGTGGTGTCTGCAGCAGCTTTGTGTGTGTCTTTCATCTGCACTCCTTTTAGTGTTTAATTCTCTGGTAAATTCCATATAAAATGTATAAATTACARTAGGTGAGAGCTTGTATATTTTTGTGACCAACATTTAATTCAGAAATTCAAATAATAAAGTGACTTAAAGCTTCCTGGGCTTTGTGTGAGATTTATTTTAAACCACTGTAGGTGTGTCTATGTGGCATGTTCTATTCATGCAGAAGKTTTTAGAGCCATCAAAACACATACCATCATTTTTAGTTTGCCTTCTTGCCTGCTGGATTTTGGTGAGGAATACCAACCTCTGACAGCCAAAGCTCTGGTAATTTGTTAAACAGTTACCATTAAAAAAAAACCCCAACCAAATCAAACTTCTTTCCACCAAGCAGTTCTTCATTGTTAAAGCTTTCTGAGAGTGACAGTACGTGGAAAATGGGCTCAAAGGAGGAGGAAGAATTCTCTGCAACAGGTAATTGTCATCAATCATTAATTCTGGTGCTGTGGAGAAGAATGAGGGAAGACAGAGAAGCATTTTAGGTGTTTGTGGAACAGGGAGAAGGGCCTTATGTGTGGGCTCTTCTTAAATGGGAGCTGCTTCCATCTTTCTTTTTAATACTCCTGATCTTCTGAGTTGTGGTGGGGGATGATGGAAGGCAGCTTTTTGTGTAACTTCAGCACTGAAGTTGGCTATTTGGATAATGCACAGTYCTGTTCCCCAGCTGACATGGCTGGGGCTGTTTCACCTGCTGCTGAAGTTTCTTGCCTCTGCTGGCAGAGGTGATTTAATCMGCAGTGGAGCAGGTTTGGGAGCAGRTGCTGAAGCACAGCATTSAGKGTGTGTTGCCAACACCCCAAGAGGTGCCCTGGCATCAAAAACACAAATGCAGAGGTGGGGCAGCCAGGGCTGTGACAAGGCACTTTACATTTTTAAGGACATACACAAGGGTGAGCATCTCACACTGCTTTTGTGTGCTGCTGCAGGGAGTGGTGAGTGCTGGACAGCTGCTCCTGTACATGTCCTGCAGAGATCAGGAGAGCACTCCTGCCCCTTGGTGAATTAACTGCCTGGCTCTGGAAACAAATCAGAACCTTTGAAAGAACCTCATGTTTTAAACTGGAATTAGTGTTCATCTGTAGTGACTCATACACCCCCACCCCCTCTGCAGGACTAAATTTGAGATTAGTCCTRAGGTGAAATTGTGCCTTGCTGCCATTTCAACACATCTTCTGCTTTTATAAAAGCAGAGAACTAATTGAGGGCTGATGCTGTAATTTAGCTCTCTGAGCTGTTTACAAAAAGGTGCACAYCATGCAGAAAAGCACTGCATCATCAGATCTAGAAACAGGCTTCTACTAATAAATGCTGAAGAGCTTCTTTGCAGTGTGATACCTGTGTACAAGCTGTTTTCTATAAACAACTGCAGCTAAGAATTGAAATTCTGGAACTAATTTTGCTAATTGCTAATTTCCTTTTTTATTTTCTATCCACAGATCTTCATRTCTTTCACTAGGAGGAAACTTGTCAAGATAATTGCCTTAACTGTTGTACCTTGGAGCAGCATGTACAAAACTGAGCTTAAGAAGAAACAGTGACTAGTATTTGAAATAATTACTAGGGGGAAAAATCAAGAAAGATTTTTTTTTATGATTTACAGAAGATATAATGATTTCAGTCCATTAAGAGGTTATTCTTACCTGGTAAAAAGGCACAGCTGCTGAAAGGAGAGGAGAATACATGGCAGAAAATTGCAAACCCCACTTTTGTTGTTAAAGGAGCACATTACGTGTCCTGTCAGCTCCTTTAGTGATGTGTTGTGACTTCTCTCTGGGAAATTGGCACTTCTGCACCATTCAGAATTGGGTCAGTTCTGCTAGCAGAGTTTGGACTTTCCCTTCTCTGTAATCATTTCTGTCAACAAGTCACAGTTTTGTGGCTGTTCACTGGGAGCTCACAGGCTTCTAGCAGCATTTAAGAAAAATTCAGGACTGTTCTGAAAGGATAAGGGTATTCCAAGTATCTGTAGTATTGCACTGCTTTTTCTCCTGGTGCAGCTTGAGAGGGAGTTCCAGCAGCAATACCCAGGCTTGTTTTACACTGGGTGTAGGTGCCAAGTAAATCTCTTGTTGACTCAGTAAAAGCTGCATTTCTTCACCAAACCATGTGTCACTGGTTTCTGAATGTGCTAAAACAGTAGATATGAGCAGATACTCTCACTTTTTGTGAGATATGCTAAATATATTACCTGGCAGGAAGCACTAATATCATAATGAGGTTTTAGAATTGACAGTCTCATGCTGTGTGAGAACCTTGTTACTCTACAGATGCATTTTTACCAATGGAACTTTTCTGTCTGAGATGAAATTATATCTTTGGAGTTTTACACTGGCTTTGGTTTTGTAGATCAGTATCATCTCAAACTATAAAATAAAGTGTAAATGCAGTGTTATTTTAATGAAYAAGGTGTGTGATTAGAGTGATCTTTTGCAGTAGCTCAAACTTTCTGTGAGTGCACTCAGTCACAAAGAATATTTTCCAGCATTCTTTAGAATGCTTCCTCATCTGCTGTTAAAATTGGGTCATTCTTTGCATTAAAACTGGACAGATGAAAATGTATATCAATGTTTTTTCAAGGGTTTGATTCTTCATGATGCCTCTTAGCTGTGCTTCCCTCCCTCCTTTTTTTCTTGAGCACATGAAGGTGGATATAGCTCTAAACCTTCCATTTCTCTCACTGCCTGCCTATTCCTAAACAATCCTTGCTGCTTGAGCAAGGAGAGTGTTCATCCTCCTTAGAGCTTTGTGTTCCAGGGTTATCTCCTGCCTCAGTGTGTGCACACCCTGCTTCTGTTTGGGGTCCTGCTGCTCCCAGAATATGACAAAAAGCGCCTTCTCCTGAGCCCAAATCATTGCTCTCAAGCTCTGAAGTCAAGGCTTTGCTGTAGAGCACCATCCTTGTGTTTGTGTGGGTCACAGCAGTGCAAACAGCAATTCTGGCACGAGTAATTCAGGTGTTTATTTGTACCAAACCCCCCCTCAACCAACATCCTCTTAAGTCTTACAAGGATTTTGGATTCTTCTGTGAAGATACACGTTCAGCACATCAATAGCAGGTAACTACTTTTTGAAATACTTCACTTAAATACTATGTGAAAAATGCTGAATAATCATGTAATTTTTACATTGTCACTTACTGGATTTTTCTGCTTTTTTAGGTATCCAAGGTCCAGTCCTGGATAGGTAAGTATTCTGAACACTTTTTTTTATCAGTAACTGTTTCAAAGAAAAGCTAAGCTAAAGTTTATTCACTTTTTTCTCTGATCTCCAAGTATTTTTTGGGCTACTCCATTTAGATAATTTGCTTATGACTTAGCATGTGTATCTAAATGCATAGTAAGGCTCCTTGTAAACATTACACTTAATTCATGAACTGAAAACAGTTACTCCCAATTTTTCATTTTGTCCTGCTCAGTTTTCAGAACCCTTTTATGTGTATTAAGGCAGATTGATTTTGGTAGCCTKTACCAGAAGTTAATTTTCTCCCAAGACCTGAACAAGGACATAAATGCCCAGAACAGTAGTAATTAAAATTGTATATKTGTGTGCATGTGCATAAATGCACTGGTTTTAATTCAACTTTCTCCTTTAATTTGCAGCCTTCCAGTCTGGTGTTTTTCTTGCCTCTTCATGACCTTGAGCAGCCTAGCTGGATCCCCTGGTTCCTGTTTCTTCTTGTTTCAAAAYCCTGCTCTCTCCCATTTGAGATTCCCTTTCACATTCACAGGCACACAGCTGCCTTTTGCTGCCTGTTTTGGTCTTTGCTGTTTATCCTGAGCAACTTTGGGGTGGTTTTTCCTGCTCTCCTGGGTTCCCTGCCCACACTGCAGTTGGTGTGGAAGAACATCCTTGATGTGCTTTTTAAGGATTTAGTGGCCTGATGCTCCTCAGCCACACTGCAGTTCTGCTGCTTTGTCTTCTCTGAGTAGACACTGGAGAAGACATGGAGGCTGYTCCTTTTGCTGCCCTACTTAGAAAGCAAATGCATGAACATTGTCTGAGGGAGCAGGAGAGCTTGTGGATTGTGGGGGATGAGCAAAGAAAGAGTTCCTGAGACAAAAAAATGCAAAGCACTCCCTTCAACACCACCACGTCTCCTCTTGGACATGTTTAGCTTCATGAAATGTCTGTTCTGCCCCTTTCAGCTCTAATTAGGAAATGCAGTCACATTTTAGCTTCTAGGCTAAATGCAGTTCTTCCTTTTTCCCCCCTTCTGTCAAGTCATCTCTCTATTTCTGTTCAGTTTTTGGTGTTGTTTTGGCCTTTCTTTGTGAGTGCTCAGCTGTGGAATCCCTTCTGCTCCACACCARAAGAGAATTGCTGCTGAATAGAATGCCTTAGACTCACCTGAAATACATTTTGTTCTCTCGTGTAACACACTCCCTTAAAAACACTGGTTTTCAAAGYGGTTGTGAGTCTCTCCAGTTATCTGCTCCTTTGCTAATGGAATCAGAAAAGTCCTTAAGCATGTGGGTATTGCTGTGATCTCTGTCTCAAAGGGAGCCATTTGGGAGAAGAGACCGAGTTTCAGTGGTTTTTGGCGTTCATGTTGCAGTAGTCCATGCTGATTTCCACGTGTGCAAATTGATCCCCTCAAAGTTTGCAGGTTTTTGTGCTCTTTCTGTGGTGTTGTGTAGCAAGGATTTGAAGTCTTAGCTGGACTTTGCATTCAGTTACAAAGCAGGAACATACTAATGCATTACAAAAATACTCAAATCTGAAGCTGTTATGTCTGAGTTTTTTTGGTCATGTAAAACTCTTCTTATGCATAATTCTTGCTGTTTGCATAATCATTTCTTATTATTTTATTATAATTATGCATAATCCTTTTTGGGGGAATGGGCAGGTGGTTCAGGGAAGAAAACTTGATAGAGTTTTCTTATGCAAATAAAGTAAGATTTGTCATTGGAATTCATAAGGACATGTCTGTTTCTGTGTATGAAATAAAGTGGTAAAGCAGGTTTTGTGAAGTGCTGAAATTAAATATTTTTAACTTGAAAARTAGCATTTGCTGTATATATAAGTACTGAGTTTGTTTTTCTGAGTTTAGAATATGGGATTGAAATTCTTATCATAATTATGTGAACTGATGTTTTCATGGGAATGCTCATTTAAGGAGACCTCTTAATGGTTGTGTGTGTGTTTGTATGTTTTGGTAACAGCTCTATCCAAATAAAACACTGTTTATGATTGTTGGATCTGAAATACATATATTTAAATAACAATGTAACTTGTATTGACTGAGATTTCTACAGTGCTGAAATTGAAATAGTTCCTCAGAGCTAATTTGGGAGTAATTGCAACTTTGTTCTTTGTTTCTTGTTGTGTTTCAGGGAAATGAGGCAAGCTACCCTTTGGAAATGTGCTCGCACTGTAAGTTTGTTTTCATTGCTACTTTGGATTGTTACAGAAGTGAGTTCTGTGTGGGGAAATCTTTTCAAGCTTTTCAGCAGTAGCAAAGTACAAGATTGCTTTTAATTGTTCTGATGGATTCACAGGTTTAGTCTGTTCTTGGCACAATCAGATGTGTAAAACAGGGTTTGTTTGGGGGTTGATATGTCCAGTTCCCAAGTATGTTATTACAGTTTATACACTAACCAAAAGAGTAAAATAAAAAGGTTCAAAATTTCCTTTGGAAATAATACAGCTTTTGCTATTAGAGTGTARAATCAAAAATCAGTCCCATCTTCAAAACAAAAATCACCTAAAGTTTTGAGGTCCTTTGACTCTTCCATTAGAATATAAACCCCCTGATGCTAGTGCTGATGTCTGCAGGGTGTAGTTCAGCCCCTGGGGCTTTTCCATGGGTGCAGGTGCAGTTGTGGGGCTGTGGAGCAGCTCCTGCTGCRGTGTGTGCTGAGTGAGGAGTGAGAATCCTGCCTCAGCTGGCTCTGTGCCCTCGGGAGGGAGAGGCAGAGGCTCAGGGAGCTCTTTGTGCCCTGCAGGGAGCTGAGAGCCCCCTTGGTGTTCCTTGCTTTTGGCCACCCGAGGATAAAACCCACTGCTCCATTTCATGGGGTTGGTCTGCACTGTAAAAATGACAGAAGTGTTTTTTTGCTTGAAGCTGACCCAAGAAAGGGTTGTGTTGTGAAATGTCCCAGTGGTGTTGTGCTAAGTGTGCCTGTTCTCAGCTGCTTTTTCTGTTCAKTTATCTTCTTCAGCCCTAAGGTGTGTGTAGATGTGTGTGTCTTCTGAATTGATAAAATTCCTTATCTTGGGTGAATCAGATCTTGTTTTTCACCAGGGTAACTCTTCAGGAGAGGGGCTGTTCTCTGGATCTTTCCCAGTGCTTGTGCTGGCCTCTGGCTCTCCTRGCTCACACTGTGATAGAAAAGAAATGGTCATGGAGAAATCTTTGTCTAAATGTGTTTTTTCACAGAAATTGGGCTTTAGCTGGTAATTTACAGCTCCTCTGTGTAATGGGAACATCTTCATGGATTCTAATTGGAGTCAGGAGTTGGCAAACACTTGAGAATATCACCCACAGCAGTGCAGAGCTGTGCAATGCTCTCAGCACATCTTGGTAAAGGCAAATAGATGGTTGGAGTTGTGTATTTGATGAAAACTTCAGTAACAGCCTAAAGGTTTATTACTGAGCTTGTTTGCACATTTCTATTGCAGGGAAAGTGAGGATTTTCTCATTATAGTCTGTAGTCAAACTGTTGTTGTTTAAATGTGGAGATTTGCATGATGAAAGCTTTTTCTGCTCTGATGGCCTCTCTCACATCAGGTCAGCTGTGTCCCTGGATGACAGAACTACACACACCTGGAAAATGGAATTACCACTGTCCCTTGGCAGGATACCACAGAGAGGATGCACACCATTAAATAGCCAAACATATTCTTTTAACCTTGCATTTTAGAGCATTAGTTCTTCCCAGTGGGTGAATTAGTGCTGGTTTTGTTTCTCACCTGTGCTGTGCCAAAAATKACTGAAAACCCACCACTGCTTTCCATGGTGAAAATTCTGTGTCAGTCAGAATCTGTCAAATTATCCATAAGCAAATTTCAGCATAGCAAAAAGATGTAGAGAAAGCTATTTTGTAATAGAGTAAAGAATAGTTTATAGTGCAGTATTTTTAATGTAAACACTCTTGTGTGGAGTGTTTGGATGGCAGGATAAGCCCAGGATCTCTTTTCTAACTTAGGGAATTGTAAGTGACACATCTGAAGTCCTGAAAAGGATTAGGCCAGCTGTGTGTAAGCAAATACAAGACAAGTGCTTGAGTGTGTTCTCAAGGGCGTCATCTTTTTGAAATCTGACCCCCAAAACTGAAATGGCTGACCTGCTTGCTGCTCTGAAACTTTATATTTGTGAATCAGATGAGACTGTAGGTAAGAGGTGTGAGCTTTGCTGAAGGTCTGCTTTATTTTGAGATCTCTGCAATACATTCTTCTGGGGGAAAKTAGTCTGGAAACATTTAAAATTTATTTCAGAGCATGTTTGGTTTACAAGATTTCTCCTAATACTTTAGCAATGCTCCTGTCCATAATGATTTCAGGCTTGAAAAATTAGTGGAGATGGGGCTCTCTGTGACCATGCTCTGATCTGGCTTTGTTAGGTAAAGCTTTGAGCCAGTATTCTAAGAGTGTCTGAAAAGCCTTTTAAAAACAGGGGTAAAAATTGAAATTTCAGAATTGCTGAGGGATGTTCAGCTTTCCTAAGGTGACCCTTGCAGATGCCTGTGTGTGTTTTGTGTGCCCTGCAGCAAGGGATGCTTCTCAATACATAAGCAATTATCCTTTTAAAGCATCACTGAAATGAGTGGATTTCAGAAATCTCTGGTTTTGGGGCATTCTTTACTTTTGGCTCTCACATTAATAGCAAGTGAGCTATRTACCTTTATGTTAACTGGAAAAAACAGAATTAATTTTTTTTCTGAAATAACTATTTCCAGCATAGAGCACACTGAAATTGGCTTCTAATAAAGCTTTTTCACTTGCCACTTGAACAGTTTTTGCACTTTTATCTCAGCATCAGTCACATGCATAAAAAAACAGAATTGTTTTAAAATCTGGTGGATCATGCTCTGCTGCTGTGATGGGGGGAAGAGGTGAGGAGCTCAGGAGTGTGGATCAGCATATTGGAAAGTCCTGCACTGAAATGAGAGTGAGGCAAAGCATTTGCATGGAGTTCCTTGGAAACATTTTAACCTGACTCATCATATTTCCAGATGTATGCARATGAATTCAGGAGATGAAGCAGGTGTTGGCCCTAAGAATTTTAATACTTGGATGGAAGAGGAATCTTTGCAAAGTACTGATAATTCTTTAGCAAAAAAAAATCCTTAGTGCCAGAGCTACTTAACACCTGGCTTGTGTTAATTACAAGGGGARCAAAATTCAAACTGGATTCTGAAAGAAACATAAATAATTGTGTGTGTTATGAAACAGTGCAGAATCTGGTGCTGGTGCAGGGCTGCCAGGGAAGCATTTCAAAGGAAAGCACTTAGCAGATGTTATTTGCAGGCAGTTTGTGAGCTCAGGAATCAGTGCCAGGCTGATGTCAGGTTCTGCTGGAAGGCACAGGGAGCTCAGAGCCCCTGGCAGCTGGGGAGCACAAAAAAGGCAGATTTGGATGTGAGGTGGAGGAATGCTCAGGGTTGTGATGAGTCACAAACTCTGCCCCAAACAGTGCAAACAAGGCTCAGTGCTGATTTCCCTCAGGGCTGCTCTCACCCTCTCCACACTGCTGTGGACTTCCTGGTGTTTTTATCTSTCCTTAAATTCTGTCTGCTGCTGCCACCGTGAGTCCTTGCAGCTCAGCTTTCCCTGGAGCTGAACTCTCCTGTGCCCTGCATTTSCAGCAGAACTCAAGGTTGAGTTTGTGTGGGCACCAAGTCATGGTTTTTATTCAGACACTCCAAGTTTAACTCAGTGCTCTGTTCTGCAGTGAGAGGTATGTGGAATTTTAAGAAAGTGTGTTGATAAGGACAAGGAAAATAAAAGCCTTGAGAAAAGGGGAGCATCCATCTGGGATGGGAACTGTTCAGGTGGTTTTGGGGAAATTTTTTCAAGCTTTTCAGCAGTAGCMAAGATTGCTTTTAATAGTTTTGATGGATTCAYAGGTTTAGTCTATTCTTGGCACAACCAGATGTCTAAAATAGGGTACTAGGTGCATGCTTTAATTGAGATTCTCTAAATTTGAAGAGATTAGATGAAGAGGTGCTGCTGCAGAACCTGAATCTRCTTTAATTTGTGGGACAAAAAAAGCTGTGTGCAGGTTGTGGCTACAGGTGTGTCTGAGATGGAGAGGAAAAATGCTCTTAGGTGAGCCAGAGGGGTGTTTAGAGCAGGTGAGAGAGAACTGGTTAACAGCAGGGCTGTTCACCTGCTGAACTTGCACATATCCCACGAGATCTCATGCTCAGTGTGCTGAAGAAACATTAATTTTGTTAATAACTTCAGTGTAATTSTCTTTCTAACATAGAATAAACATAAGGCTAGCTCCTTCAGAGAAGGTCTCTTCCTTAATTTCTTAATATCTGCTATTTGTAAGAGCTGACTAAGAACTTACAAGCTAAGCATCCTCAATCCTTCAAAATGTTGTGTCAGCATGTGGTGTTCAGTGAGTCACAGGGCTCAGAACTGTGCTATGGCAGGTGCAGGGAGGAAAAAAGGTGAGTCTTCTTTAAAATAAAATAGTGTTTGTCTTCAGAATTTAATTTATCTTTATAGGTGTATAATAGTTACAGTAAAGTAGGAGGAAATCTTGTAGGGAAGCAGTGAAATGTGCCTTGTATTTAATTGCARAGGTTTTACTGAAGCCTCTCTGGGAATTAAGTATGGGCTTGTTTTTCATTTCAGTTGATGCTGATGAGATAAAACGACTAGGAAAGAGATTTAAGAAGCTTGATTTGGACAACTCTGGCTCCCTGAGTGTGGAAGAGTTCATGTCTTTACCTGAATTGCAACAGAACCCTCTAGTGCAGCGAGTAATAGATATATTTGACACAGATGGCAATGGAGAAGTGGATTTCAAAGGTAAGGCTCAGTGTTCTGGGACAGCAGGGGCTGCTTCAGAATTCCCAGAGCTTTAGAATTCAAGCTTTTCCTCATCTGAGAGAGGACAGGTCAAGATTTGTTAAAATAAGGTGCTAAATCCTAGTGAAACTAAATACCAGTAAAGCTAGTTTCCSTGCAGTTATAAAATTTTCTGAATGTTGGCTTCTTTGTTGATTAAAAACACACTTTTTYATACATGTTTTCCTTGCATTATTTAGAATTTATAGAAGGAGTCTCCCAGTTCAGTGTCAAAGGAGATAAAGAACAGAAGTTGAGGTGTAAGTATTTTGATTTTCATTAACAAAATTTTTCTCTTCCTCAAAAATACACCTTTGTTAGTTAAGATCAAGAAACTGGCAAATCCAAATAGTTGTRAAGAGTGGGAAATGATGAAAGCAGATTGTAAGCTTTTTGTACATTTTGTCCTCTATTTGTGTGAAGATGTGTTAGCACTCTTCTCTGCAGGGAAGGGTGGAAGAGGTTGGTTGCTTTCTGAAGAATTTCAGTTGCTTTCTGTTTTTTCAAGAAGGAAATTCATTTAAGAACAGCTTGCTGTATGGTTCTGTGAACTCACAGGGCCTAAGAACAACACTCAGTTCTTTGTATTGCAGTAGGAATTAAATTCTTGTTTCAGAGCTCATCTCCAGACCCAGGCTTTAGGAGCAGAAAACAGACAGGTTCAGCTTCCARTAACTAAGACTGAAATGTTTAAAAATAAATTCAGTCTTGAAGCCAAGTTGTTTGCAGCACAGTAACCAGATGGGGTTTTGAGTCATCTCTTTCCTGGAAGGTTGTCATTCTTGTGCCACCTGGTTGCTTTGCTTGTGGTGGGGAAAATTCTCCTTTTTGGTGTTCACAGAATGCTTTTACYGGTGCTGAAACAATTTCAGGTGTTTTATAAAGTGAGGATGTATTATTTCCCAAAGCACAGTTGCTACCAAATGATTGGTTTATTTATTTTTGATTTTTTTTTTTGACCTCTGCAGTTGCTTTTCGCATTTATGACATGGACAAGGATGGGTACATCTCAAATGGAGAGCTCTTCCAGGTGCTGAAGATGATGGTTGGGAACAATCTCAAAGACACTCAGTTACAGCAAATTGTAGATAAAACCATAATTAATGCAGATAAGGATGGTGATGGAAGAATATCCTTTGAAGAATTCTGTGCTGTAAGTAACTAAAGAAATCTCGTAGCATTTACAGAGGGAGGGAAAAACCTCTCAAATGCTGCTCTGGAAAAAGAGAAGCACCTKGTAAAAACTTAGAGGTTTACTGAACAGAATGCTTAAATGTAGCATTTAATGCTTGAAGGGGTTGATTTCAGCCCATGTGGTATATTTATTTAATTAGGTGACAGCAAGTTTTAAATTCTTTTCTCAAAAGAAGTAAATGACACATTGAATCTCAATCCTTTGAACATTGCAATGAGTGTTTACACATTGATTTAAAACAGTRTGTTAAGGAAGATCCACTGCAAATGCCTGGATTAGTGCATGACTTGCTCATTTCTTGCCCTGCTCTGTTATCCTCAGCCATCCATCACATGTGATGTTGCCTCTTTTTGTCTTTGGGCTTCTGCCCTTGTGCTACTGATGGATTTTCCTCTTCCTTACTTTTAATTTCTTCAGTTCTTGTTGACCTCCTGACAAAACACTTCCCAGTTCTACAACATCTTTTTTCTTGCATTTACCCTCCCTGAGTCTGGTGCTGTTTATCTTCCAAAACCCTTTTCCATTTSTTGTCTTCAGCACAAACCATTTGGCCTTTGAATTTTGTTCTTGCAGTATAAGATATTCCTCTGACATGGCACCTTTCCTTTTCCTTCTGCATGATCACACCCCTGTGAACTCTGGGTGTGTGCAGCTCTGTCAGAAATCCTGCTGCTGTTCCCTTTTCCTGGGAARGGTCACAGTTTTACAGGCTGTTTATTTACCCTGCACAAACATAACTCCAAGGCCATAGCAGGAGATGCAGGGGAATGCCAAAATGGTGTCCTTTGCACTGGTTTTCAGGCCCCTGAGTGTGTAAATTGTACTGAYACAGAACTACCTTGGCTTTGTACAGAATCCATTTCATCTCCCACAGCTCTTGTGAAATGTAGATCAGTTTGGAGAGGCCAGGGAAGTGCCTTTGTGACTGACCTCAGTGCATGTATTGAATGTGTTCTTTGCACCTTGGTGACTCTCAGTTCTCACCTTCCTGAACCTTCTTTTTCTCCCAGGTTGTAGGAGGCCTAGATATCCACAAAAAGATGGTGGTAGATGTGTGACTCTGTAGGGCACCACCCAACACTTTTGCTTTCTTCTCCATCTCTGAAGATCTGCTCCAGACGTCCAGCAATGCTCTCTGTGTATTTAAATGGAAGTATTTTTCTCTGTGAAGCCACATTTTCCAACATGAGCCTCATGAAGCCAACTAAGTGTTATTGAACTTTGATTCTCTCAATAACTCAGTGTAGCACTTTAAAGTCTGAAGGACAGCAAAGATGGGAAGAGCATATCAGTGTGGCGGAGAAAGGGAAGGGGTTGGCTTTTTAATTTATTTTTCTTCATCTTTTATAACAAGGAAATATCTATCTATATATATATATGTGTGTATTTATATATAGATATATATGTAGCTTTCTATATGTAGTAGCTAGGTGGGCTTTAATTTAATATACTTGATTCAGAAACAAAACTAGAGTACAAAGTGCCAAGCAGAATATTAACAGTTCAATATATGGATATACATCCTTACTTTTATTTCACACAGTTTTATATATATAGTAGAAGAATGTAAAATTTTAACTGGGTCTTAGGTCAACTCTTTTCCTTTTCCTGTGACTGTTCAGATGTTTCTATATATTGAATGGCTGACAAAGCATTGCTTCTTATTAAATCACCTTAATTACTTTTTTTTTTTTTTTTGGTTTTGTAACACGGGAGACTAAGTTTATTTATACCTGTTAATATATTACCAGGGACTGTGTCTCTTTGCTAAATAACTTAGTACAGTTCTAGTTAATATGAGAATATAGTTTAATGCTACTGCCAAGAACCAGTCCTCGTGTGCATATAGTGAGTGTGGAATGCTTTGATGGCTGTCACATTCTGTCACCCAGGAACTGGGAGCAGTTACAGCTGTCATGCAGCCAASACAACTCTGCTGTTCTGGGCTCAGTTTAGACACAGCTGCTTAAGGTGGTAGATGCATTCATGATTTTTTTTCTCTTGTGCTTGGCTTAATGAAATTAGGCTCAACATAATTGTGCAGGATTCCCATCTACTTATTTTATACAGTACTTAGATTATGAAATGTTCTTGCCACTTAAATTCTGTTGTTTCACCCATGATAGTTTTCCCCCTTGCATTTAAAAAATACTACAGGTAGCTAAATAACTGGTAATATTTTATATATATATGTATATATGATTCATACAGGGGGGAAATCTTGTTAACCTATGCCATAGAGGAGGAAAACTTCACACTATCTAAATTTATACCTCTTGCAGTTCTCCAGTCATTTTCCTGGAGAATTTTTTTTTCTTTTCTAGATTTGTCCATATCATAATTTGTAATGGAAGGTAACTTGATCTCTTTGTGTGATATAAAAGTAGCGAGCCATGTTTTACAACTTTATATCATCCCTTCCCTTTTCTGCAGTGGTACTATTGGCTGGAAGAAAAAACATTTGCTAGATTTGTTGTTTTTTTTTTTTTTTAGGACAGTACATCTTTCCTGTACAGTAGTTTTTCTATTTAAAAACAAAAAAAAATCAGTGGTTTTATAACGAGCAGTGGGAAGTGCAGGTTGTGTGAACTCTTCAATGGAGCACCTGTCTGCCATAGCTGTTCCTTCAACTGAGTGCTGCACATCATGGGCTCTGTCTGTGAGAGAGAAATCCAGGTGCTTAGTGTCCTTTGCATGACATGAAGTTTTGCATGTAGATCGATTTGAAAATGTTCCTCTTGTTTACATCATTTGCATAATTAAAGAGATAATGTTGCCAAACTTTGGTAAATGTTCATGTTCAAAACAAAGCAATCTCCACTACATGTAACTTTTTTTCTTCCTCTGGATCAGTACGTGGTTTATAATCCCAGCCAGTGGTTGCATCTGTTCCAGTGTCAACTGCCATGTGCTCTGCTTCAAGGGGGAATTAGTCTTTTTGTGAATTTTTTGTACATAAGTATTTGTTACAAAACATTTTAGCAAATGCTTTCAGTTTTTCTTGCTTGTGCATATCTTGGCTGGCATCATAGAAATTAGTGCTAATGTTATTTCCTTAGGGGGACTGGAAGGGGAGGGATGAGGTTGTTTTTTTTTTTTTTTTTCCAGTTTGTGTGGGGAAAAATGATTTATGTTGAATGTTTAGTTTTTCCTCTGCATGCTACATCATATATTGTGGGAACTATAAGAACATTCATACTGTATGAATACAAAATAAACTATTTGAACCTTGGCTGGGGTGCTCAGTACCTTTCCTGTTCACCTCCAAGCAGCTCTGCACCTCTCTGTGAAGAAAACTTGTCCATATTTTTGGTCCACTCCTGGATTATTCACATTTACTGAAAAACTCCACAGGGTGCAGTCTGCTGAACACTTCCAGGGCTCATTTCAGTGTTTGAGGATTTAGTTCAGATCTGTTCTTTACCTGTTCACCTTACTCTGTGCATGTGCTGCATTGTTCAGCAGCAGTGACTCAGAGGACAGCCTGCCTTTGGACTCTTCATTCCAGCTCACTCCTGCTTTATTCAGGCAGGTACTAAACCATGATGTGTGCTTATAAATGCTTCTCTCTGCCAGTTCCTTTAGGCTCAGAACATTAAACACCGAGGCTTTCTGAAGAAGCAGCCTCTTAAGTCTGATGTTCAGAAAATCCATAATGAAGCAGGTTTTTGTTTGGGGCTGTTCAGGTAAAATCAAGGACTTTTGATACAGACAYAATTTAAGATACCTTTTAATGACTAGACAGAAATACTATCAGATCAGACCACATGTCCACAAAGGCAGTCAGACTGCACAACAGTCCTGGTTGTCTCCTGGGCTTCCAAACCCAGCAGAAAACTGATGGCTTCTGTAGCTCCAGGCTTCTTGTGTGTCCAGGAACCTGGACTCTGGCCCCAGTCCTTGGTGCTGCAGCTCAGAACCTCTCAGCTACTCTGCTGGCCACTGCCCTGATATTGCCATAGACTTTGGATGGAGGACTTCCTGCAGAAAAAAAGGCACAAATTTAGGAAATGAGGCAATCTGTCACAAAAATGGATGTGTTGTGCTCACTCCTGAGTTCAAAGTGCAGAACTAAGCCAAAGGGGGACAAGGACAGTCAAGGTCTGTCACCCTGCAAGTGCAGAGCTGAGCTGCTGCTTTCAGAGAGGGCTTGCTCTCTTTGGCTTTTGAGACCCCTTAGGCAATGCTGCAGCTAAATCAAAAAGCAGAACATCATTCTGCAATGGGCAAGGGTTTTGGAGCCAGAAAGGAAGTCCTGGATTCCCTGCATGTCCCCCAGATTTAACTGCCAGCAGGCTGTTTGCTCCAAATGTGTGGACGGGACAGGGTGAGAGCCACAAAGCAGTTTCTCAAACTGCAAGATCTGTATGGAGTGAAGCTTAGATAAGAGGACTTACCTAAAATTAGGTTGCAAATTGCTGTTCGTGCCATTTTAATGTTCTGAAAAGATCCCAAAATGTGAATTTTTCTGTGAAAAGCAAAGTAGCAGTAGTTAACAGAAAGTAACTGTTACTCCACAGTTAATAGAGAACTGGAGGTTACAGATAAATGTGGAATTTGGTATCTGTACCTAGTTTCTTTTCTACACTTGTAAACAAAAAAACTCCCCAACCAAAACCCACAAAACCTGTGCTCTTCTAAATCCTTTTAAAACAGATTTTACCATTTGCAAAGTTAACAGTGTAGCAGCTGTTTTGGTGAGTTCAACCTGGATTATTCATAAGGACGAATTCTGCTGTGGGGAATGACTGAGTTCTAGGGGCACTGGTGACACTGTCATTCCTCTAAGGAAAAGCCAAGTAACTTGTGTTCATTCAAATATTCTCTCAAATGTTTTTCCTTACAGCCACTCTACAACAGTTCCATGCCATTGAAGTTCTTTAGGGGCTGTGCTGTGGCAGGAGCAGTCAGTGTCACTCACGTGTCAGCCAGCACGATGCGTGTCCTGGTCACGTTCTCGATGGTGAACTTGGTTTTCCCACCTTTCCCTGCAATTCTCCCAATGGCTCTGGACAGGTGATCTCCTTTCAGAGGTTTGACTGCAATGAGAAGAGCATGCTCCAGGGTGTGGGTTCCTGTCAATGCTTCCCTTGGTCAAGTTGCTGGAAACAGCTTGTGCCAAGTACTGCAAAAGCAACTGCACTTGTAACAATCTGGATTTCAGCTTGTTTTTGACTAGCAGTGCACACTGTGCTGACACTGGGTTCCTCTTCAGAACTGCAGAGAAAGCACTGCACTTCATTTTTGGGAAGCAAAGTGCACTGAGGTAGCACAGGTAGAAATGAAGCAGATCAGGTTCAGATGCTGCTCCACAGGGCACTCCAAGGAGTCCCAGTACCACATAAAATTGGGTGTTTCTGGCTTTCCTGATCCTTGATCCAAGTGGAGCAGGGGGAAAGAAAAAACAATCCCATACCAGCAGGATTTGCACATGACTTCTTGAATGCTGCAGCAGAAAATACTCACCATCTGTAACTTCAAATGACTCTAGAAAAAGATCATCTAATCTGATGAGAGCCAGGGCATCCTGAAAGAGCAGGAGACAGATTATTGCTTTATGCTTGTCTCACAGGACCTATGTCCTGTGTTTATCTGCTATTTTAAGGATACTTTTTTTATCCAGCATTATCTTAAGAAACTGGATGTCTACTCCAGCCACAATTTCTAGAAAACCACCTARGGATTTTTCTTTCTTTCTTTCTTACTATAATTTGCAGAGAGGCCAGGGACAGATCAGCAGCAGTCTCACAAGTCTGGTTGTTGGGAGACTCACCTCTACTTGAAATCCAAGTATGAAGGCTTTCACAAAATCAGCTGCTTTCGTCAGAGCACTGAGATCCTTTGTCTCTTGACAAGTCTGCAAGACAAGAAGTGATGTTTGCAAATTAAGACCAGGCAAGTTAGGAYCCGAACTTAAAAATTCAGCCTGTGCTTGGAGGGGACAGGGACAGACCCTGCAGGGTGCTGTGAGATCCGCACACAACCTTCCCTTCTGCAGAAGGCAGAACAAGCTGCTCCCCTTACCTTGATCTCCACATTCCTCGTTTTCAAGTTGAACCTGATCTGAAGCTGCAGRTGCTCCACGATGGGCGTGAAGATCTTCATCCAGTTCTCCTTAAGCGGCGTGTACCTGTTGGCCGGCACGGGGATCTTCCTCAGCTCGCCTTTCCCAACCTGCCGGGGCGAGACACAGCGGGGCCGTGAGGGGAGAGACGGCGGGGACCCGGGGTGAGACACAGCGGGCCGTGAGGGGAGAGACCCGGGGTGAGACACAGCGGGCCGTGAGGGGAGGGACGGCGGGGAACCGGGGTGAGACACAGCGGGCCGTGAGGGGAGGGACGGCGGGGAACCGGGGTGAGACACAGCGGGCCGTGAGGGGAGGGACCCGGGGTGAGACACAGCGGGGCCGTGAGGCGGGGACCGGCAGGGAACCGGGGTGAGACACAGCGGGCCGTGAGGGGAGGGACGGCAGAGACCCGGGGTGAGGCACAGCGAGCTGTGAGGCGGGGACCCGGGGTAAGACACAGCGGGCCGTGAGGCGAGAGATGGCAGAGACCCGGGGTGAGACACAGCGGGCCGTGAGGCGGGGACTGGCGGGGATCCGGGGTGAGGCACAGCGGGCTGTAAGGCGAGGGAAGGTGGGAACCCAGGGACCGCCGCACCCCCGGGGACCCCCGCACACCCGGGGACCGGTGGGAACCCAGGGACCGCCGCACCCCCGGGGACCCCCGCACACCCGGGCCCGGCCCGTCCCCAGCGCCCCGCGTACCCCAAGCGCCTCGGCGGCCAGCGGAGGGAAGGCGGGCCGCTTGCTGGGCCGCGGCTCCGCCGTGTCCATGGGCGCTCCCGCCGCCGCCTCGCCGCCCGCCCGCCGCTTCCTGCGGCTCCGCCGGGACAGCACGCTGGTGAAGCCGCCGCCCGCCGCCTCGGCGTCCATGGCCGCCGCAGGACACACGTGGTGCGGGGCCGGCGGAAGGGGCCGGCCCGGCGGAAGGGGCCGGGGCCGGGCGGGGCGGGATGTCGGCGGGTGCGGAGCGGCCGCAGGTGGTGTCGCACGTCCAGCAGGCGCTGAGCTACACCGTGTTCGACTGCAAATGGGTGCCCCGCAGCGCCCGGCTGCTGTGCCTGGGCAGCGCCGCCCGCGGCACCGGCCTCATCCAGCTGTACGAGCTGCACGGAGGGCGGCTGGAGCTGCTGCGGGAGGTGAGCGCCGGCCCCCGCGAACGGCTGCCGGCAGCCCGGGGATTCCTTACAAACAGGAGCCGATGTGCGTGTTCAGGGTGCTCCTGCAGCCATTCCCTGCCGGTTCTCGCTGAGGGGTCACTCAGAGCCAACCCCATCGCTGTCCACACTCCCTGAAGGGCTCTTGGGAGTCCGGCTCCTCTCCCGGGCAGCCGGGGACTGAACAAGGAGACTTCAGCTGCACCGGGGGAGGTTTAGATTCGATATTAGGAAGAATTTTCTCACAGAAAGGGTGATCAGACYTTGKAAWASGCTGCCCAGGGAGGTGTGGAGTCACCGTTCCYGGAGGTTGTGAAGGAARGGCTGGATGTGGCACTCRGTGCCATGGTCTGGGTGACARGGTGGTGACTCGGCCATCTCAGAGGGCTTTTTCAGCCKAACTGAGGCCGTGATTCTGTGATTTTGGTTACTGCCCTGTTTTGTAGGTTGTTTTCATGTGTTGGGTTACGGTTTTCTGCTTTCTGCCCGTGTTTGGCTTTTTTGGGATATTATTTCATTTGTTTGTTTGTTCGGGGGTTTTTGTTGTTTGGAGTTTTGGTCGGTTGGTGGGTTTGATTGGTTTCCGGGGTGTTGTTTTTGTTGTTGTTGGTTATTTGCCGTTTTGTTCGGTTGGTTTCTCCCTCAGACATTGGAGTGTTGGCCGCCTCTGAGGCGCAGCAGCCCCTCAGTGCGTGAGGCCCCCCTAGGCCACAGGCAGGGCCTTTTCCTTCGAGGCCAGTAAACTGGACTTGTAAACTCTGCTTTTCTGTGCACAAGGRCTAAACCTRAAGTGTGGCTTGCCTTCGAGAGCATTTTGATCTTGTTTTGCCCGTGTATTTCGCTGCCACTTGTCCCTGTGTGCCCCCGAGGGCTCTGAGGGTGTTCCTGCCTTCTCCACGTGCTGACACAGACATTTCCTTTCTTTGAAAGATCGAAAAGCCCAAACCYATCAAATGTGGAACTTTTGGTGCTACATCCCTGCAGCAAAGATACTTRGCTACAGGAGATTTCGATGGAAACCTGAACATCTGGTAAGCACAGGTATTCTCTGGAGGTGTTTTCACTTGATGTCGTCCGTGTCTGTGTGAACAAAGGTTTCTTTTGTGCCTTTTCCATAAGATGCTCTCCGTGTGCTTGGGACCCAGTGCAAGCTTTGCTGCCTACTGTGTTTGGACCATGCCTGTTTTGTAGGAACAACACAGAATTCTGCAGTGTGTTTAATTCAGTTTAATTCATCCCATCTTCTCTGTGCAGCTACAAAAACCTGTTAAAGTTCTGTGAGCTTGTCCTCTGGAAAGAGGCTTTTGAATGGCTGCACGAGTACAAACAAGAGGTTGTGTTCAACCTAAATTTCATGTCTAGGTTAAATATATATTTTTTTAATCTTGARATTTTAAATGTTTACTCCAGGTCCCTGAATTATTTGTGTAATTAATGTCTAGGTGAATTTATGAGCAAATAAAGTAGTAGTGTGAAAAGGGGATTGTTTATTATAATTTTTATTATATTGCCCTGTGTCAAGGAACTACCAGTTCTTGAATTACATGGAACAGTTATTACCTGAAATGTGAAATAAAATTCTGAAGGATTCYCAAAGAATGGGAATCAGTTGGAAAGAATCATGGTACTCATGGCTGGATACAATATTTAACTGAAGTTAAAGAGCAGTAGCCAGATCTAGGTGGGCATCAATGAATCAAATGATTTTATAGGCTTTATAGAAAGTAAAGCTAATGGGAGGATTTTGATCTGTAGTGTGATTAGTTTTTGAGCCCAGCATAAAAACTGGGTCTGAGCAGTTGCTGGGGTGAATCCCACCACTGCCTTTACAAACAGGGAGGTGCAGAACAGAGCAGAACCTTTCAGAGCAGTCTAAAGCAGTAGCCAAAGAAGAAATCACAGACTCATGGTGATAYCCATATCCATCTTTGTTCTCACTGTTAATCTGAGCTTTTATGATTTGTGCTCAAGTTTCCTTTCRTTTTTGTACCAATCCTGAGTTGTCAAGGAAAAATGCCATGTTTTCTGTTCTTTTTCTTTCTTGCCTAGGAATTTAGAAGCTCCTGAAATACCAGTGTATTCTGTGAAAGGTCATAAGGAAATCATAAACAGTATAGATGGTGTAGGTGGCTTAGGAATTGGGGAAGGTGCACCAGAAATTGTGACTGGCAGTCGAGATGGTGAGTTAGTGACCTCTGCAAGTCTTCCCAGTTCCTGTGAGCCTGCAGGCTCCTGATGGCAGGGCACAGCCTGCCATCTGAACTAGTTACAAGCTCTTGCAACTGGTTCTTTGTACTCTGTCYTCTGAGTCTTGCTTGGCACCACGTGTCTCTGATTCTTCCAGAAGCCACAGATAAGCCAAAGGTGCTGTTGTCACTGGGCATGAGACGGAACACAAAGCAGAATAAATGCAAAATATCACCTAGAGAAAATACACCCTTAACAAATGCTTTCACTCTGTTTCTGTTGGGTTCTGTGGCTCTCTTACATCCACAAAACACAGTGAGGCTTTCTAGAACTGCAAGAGTTGCTCCTGTATTTGAATGATCAGGGTRAAAAGCAAAGGGCTCTCCTGGGAAGGTGAGCACAGTGTGGCAGTGGGTTCCTACCACAAAACCTGTTGTCTTTCTTTGCCAGGGACTGTGAAGGTGTGGGACCCGAGGCAGAAGGACACTCCTGTGGCCAATATGGAACCTGTGCAGGGGGAGAGCAAAAGGGACTGCTGGACTGTGGCCTTTGGTAATGGATCTGATTATGGCCATTCCTCCCTCTCACATGATTGTGTTTGGTGATTATCCATGCATTTCAGGATGTTATGGGATACTTCATTTGGTATGGATGCATGAGWAGCAGGTTTTGCTTTTCTACAGGGAAAATTTATSTGTGRRGGTSTTTTCTTCAAAACAAACCACTWTTGTGGGTTTGTGGWGGTAGGTTTTGAACTCATTCTCTASTCACTTTTGGTCACCGTTTGTACTTGATCATCTTGAAGGTGTTTTCCAACCTAAATGATTTGGTGATTSTGTGGTTTCACAGATGAGCTGTGCAAGCTTTATTGATGTGCCAAGGATTGTGAAAACAGTATATCCAGCTGTGTGGTCCTGCAGGAGTGGAAATKYTGCCCTGTACARAGAACCCATCTCTGTTGTAGTTTARTTCCAGCTACCAGACATWAAGGATTTAATTTAAGTGAAGMCCTTTGAAACTCAAGAGCTAATCRGAGAAAACAGCAAGGCTTGATGTGAGCTCTGTATTTCTCTTTGGAGACAACAAAGCTCCTTGTGTCCTACACAAGATTTTTCTAGACCCTTCAGGAAGCCACCTGGTTCACCACATCTTCATGTCCCAGCAATAAGTCTTTGTAGTTTTGTATAAATTAAGTTGAAACTGGAGGTCTGGGACTTGTGAAATGCACAGGTACAACTAAAGAGGTTCTGTGCTCTCTGGGTAATCCTCTCTCTGTGCAGGCAATGCTTACAATCAGGAGGAACGTGTTGTTTGTGCTGGATATGACAATGGGGACATCAAATTGTTTGACTTGAAAACCATGTCACTGCGCTGGGAGACCAACATTAAGAATGGGGTAAGGAAACCATAAAAGTGTTTTTCATCCCAGCTCCTGTGTRGGATGGAGAAATGAAAAGGACTCTGTCTGTGTGACACTCACCCAGATGTTTCTGCTGAGATTGTAGCAAGGAATAATTTTCTTTASGTTCAGCAAGTTGTACTCTTCACATCCTTGATCAGGACAGGATGGGCTATTTTTCAGTGGATTAATGCTTTCAGATGAACTTGTTTATTTCCTATTTGGTGATGATGTTATTGTGGAAAGAATCAATGATTAATACACATTTACAAACCACAAAACACCCATTTTTTTAACAGTGGCTAAATGACAAGACTGGCTTTATCTTGTTCTGTATCCAGGTTTGCAGTGTGGAGTTTGACAGAAAGGATATAAATATGAATAAGCTGGTGGCCACATCACTTGAGGGAAAGTTCCATGTTTTTGATATGAGAACTCAGCATCCAACCAAAGGTTTTGCTTCTGTTTCAGAGAAGGTAAGGGGAGACTGTGAATTTCTTAATAAGAGACAAAGTTTCTAAATTCATGCTGTCRAATTMCTACAGGTGCAGTRCAAATAGGTAAGAAATKCCCAGGCTACTTTATAAAACTTTTKTTGTTGTTGTTTCATTTTTTGTTTAGTGAACAGAATCTGGTAATAATTCAAGAAAAGGAACTTTTGTGGTGAAGTTCTTTAGGACTTTCTTTTTTTAGAAAAGGCTGAGTTTCAACTTAGTATCTCAGGTTTTTCCATACTACCATTCAAAGCAGATAAGGTGTTGGAGGTACTTTATTCTGAATCAAATAATTTTTTTTTACAGAATAAAACAATAAATTTATTTATTTAGAAATAATTTTGTAATAAAATGTGAGAATAGAACTTAGAGTTTATTTAGTGCATTGAAGCTTTTCTTGTGGACATTTGCAGACAGATCTGCATTAAGCATGAGGATGTGTTGGGGTTTTTCCCTGAGTGATTTCTGCTGCTCTGTGGTCTCAGTGCCCTGGCTGGGGTTGGAGTTGTTGACTGTGAGTTGTGTTTGTAATAAAATGTCAAATACAACTGTAAAATAATGATTGTAAGAGATACCATCCAGGGAAATTACCCACCCACTCTGGGGAGGCTGGGCTCTCCTCATGCACAGATCTCTGTTTTAAGATTCTGTGTCCTTTCCCATGAGGTTCATCCCCAAATGACTTCTGTGCAATGCTGGTTTCTTTTCCTTAGGCACAAAAATCTACCATTTGGCAGGTGAGGCACCTGCCACAGAACAGAGATGTGTTTATGACAAGTGGAGGATCTGGGAGCCTTCATCTCTGGAAATAGTAAGTGATCACTTCTCCAGCCAGGAGTAAGAAAACAAGCATTTAATGTTTTAAGAAAGAAAATGATGAGTGGGGTCCTGATTCCAACCTCAGAATATCTGGTTAAAATTATTGCTTACAAATGCAGTAGAAAGATTGATTTCAGTGTCAGTGCTTGATCTGGAATCTTGAATTAATCCCCAAGAGGATGTGACAGCACAGGTGAGTCTTGCCCCTGTTATCTTAATATAATGAAGATCTAATGATATCCTTGGTTAACAAGGTGATAAATGGGAAAAAATGGCTTTCTTAAAATTCTCACATGGTAGCAGTTACAACTGAGAAGAATATTGAAAGCCTTGGCTTAATGATTCTTATTGTTACATTTTCTTACATTACATGGAAAAATAATTGTCTTAAATGCAGTGAAGCTGGTGAATTAAGTTCCAGGGGCCCAGCTGTGATGAAACGTTTCTGCCTGTGGTAAAAACCAGCTAAAAAATGCAGAGCTTTAGGAGAGAGCTGTCAGGATTCCAAATTCCCTTTTTGCAGTGTGTGCTGCAGTGTGCCGTGCAGCTCCAGCTGGCTGTGGTTATTCAGCACTTTGCAGACATTGATTCCCCTAAAAGCAGGAGGTGCAGAGGGTGGGGATGTCTGGGTCAGGCTCTGAGCTGCTCCTGTCCCTCCCTGGCAGCGAGTACCCGGCACAGCGCTCCAAGAAGGACTCGGAGGGATCCGAGCTGGGGGTGGCAGGCTCTGTCAGCCTCCTGCAGAACGTCACCCTGTCCACACAGCCCATCTCCAGCCTGGACTGGAGCCCCGACAAAAAGGGGCTCTGTGTCTGTGGGGCTTTTGACCAGACTGTGAGGGTGCTGATCGTCACAAAGCTGAACAAAATCTGACCGGGAARCTCGGATTTCTGCTGAGACAGCAACAGAGCTTGGAGTCTGGAGATACGGGAGGGGGAGCCCTTCTGTTTCTAATTGAATTTCKTCCTTAATAAAACTGGATTAAAGAAATAGCAGCCAGATTTTTCTATTGAAAGTCCATATACTTGCATTAGAGTTGTTTGGCTGATTGTGCTGTGATGACTTGAAGTTGCCTGGGCACAAAATTTAACCTTCTAGAAATGTGAATTGACACTTAAAATAAAATGTGCCTTTGTGTTAACACAGCTCTGTCATTTCAGAGCTCACTTGGGTTTGTGTTCAGTTTATTCATAGTGCAAATCTCTTCACACTTGTTAAATGGTTTGGCTTTATTATATATTGTATTGTCCCATTCATGCAGTGGGAACTGCTACAGAAACTCATTGTGTAATTGGATTTATTAATTAGAATGTTTATTAAAGTGACTTAGGATCGTTTAATACAATAGAGAAACAATAACAAAGGCAAAAATATTCAGGTTTAATGGAGTAAGGTTTTTATTGAAGATCATACTGAAATTAAACTATCGAGCAAAATGCACTGTTTTATTATTTTAGTTGGGTTTCCCATTGAGTTTATATGTTCTGTTGTTTTTATATCTGTTTTCAATTTGATATTCTCCAAATAAAATGATATCTAGTGTTTTCCTAATATGAACAACGTATATTATTCAAATATCCAGAGATTTAGAGAAGTAATTACCCAGGYAATCCCATCTCCTTTTGTGCATGGTGTAATGTTGAGAGCATATTCTGAAATTATTTTAAATGTTGTCCTTCTTAGGGTGCATTGCAGCAGGAGGGAAGGGGGGAACCATTACTCTGCACTCTTGGCTGCAGCTTGCTTTGGGGCTGTGAAATTCAAAGAATTCAAGAGCTTTGAGCCTGAAATGCTCTGTTCCAATGGCTTCCATTAGCTTTGTGCTGTAAATAAAACAGACTCGTTGAAAGGTGTGAAAGGCAGTGGAAATTGGTGGAAATGTGGTTTCTCTCTCACAGTAACTCTGAGTCAAGCACAGAGTAAGGGAAGGAAAAGCTCTCAGTGCAGGTACCTGCAAGGGAAAACAAAAATCTCCTGAGCACAGGACCAGGTTCTTGGTGCTATTTAAATGCATTTAAAAATAAACCTCAATTTCTAATAAAATTTTCTTCCACATTCTCAGTAAAAGAGAGATGTAAAAAAAATTTACAGCTTTACATACTAACTGGAAGAAATGCAATCTTAGAATAGTATCAGAACAAATACTCYACACATGATAGATTGCTTTCAGTTTATTTCTCCAGTTTCCATGTATGAATGCATTTAACCTAATAGATACATAGACATTCAGTAAATAAGGCTTTGTGTGGAAGGTAACCCAGTACTTCAGCACATCCTGTCATTTAATCCAGCTGCCGTGAGCAGGAGCTCCTTTGATCTGGAGCAGCTCTCACTATCTCAGTGTGGATCTCATACTCCMTATCTGTTCTCTTAAATAAGCTCTCATTAGAGGCCCTCAGCTAGTCTTATTGAATTAGATTATTTTTTCCTTCCTAAACCAAAGATACATCCATCTCAGTTTCCCTCTTTCCATGTACTTTTGCATCTGTATTKTGATTAGAAATCTTATGTTTTCAAAAGAGAAAACAGTCTGTGCTTAGTAGGTTTAAAGCCATTCTGATTTAATCTGAGTGCAGGAAAAAAAGGCATTTCCAGAGCATTTTAACTGAGAGGTGAGTCTGAGTTCACTTGGGCTGGGGCTGCCACATGCACTGCCCCTGAGTTCAGCAAAGAGAGAGGACATGGAAAATTCTGGAGTTTACATTTCTTTTCCACTGTGCTAATGCCACTGCTGTGGGATTTTTAGTTGCTGAAAATGAGGCCTCGAGATTCTCCTCCCCTTCTTACCCCATCTAGCAAGTGAGAAAAACAAATCTGGCAGCCAGACAGAGACCTTGGCCTCTCTTCCTGGTGTCACCATCTGCATTGTAAAAAATCCCTGTCCCTGCCCTGTCTCCCTGCATACATCCAGTCTCAGCAGAACTCAGGCAGAGACACAAATCCCCACAAGCAGGAGCAGATCTATAGCAAATGTAAACCAGCAGAAGGAGACAGAGGCACGCTGAGGAGCACAATCTGTGCTGCATTAATGCTCTACAGGCTTCCAGTCCTCTGCAAACACAATCTGAGCATTGATCAGCRTGTGCTGCACTCCCCTTTGATCCTGTAATTGAAACAAAATATTGGGTTTGGGAAGTAAGACTCTGGCAACAATTTCTGCATAACATTCAGTAAATCAATTAGTCTATCAATGAAATCCCCTCTCTGTATTTCCTGGTCTGTGCCATGTGAATGCTGAGGTAAAAATGAACTGCACGTATGTTCAGTGTCCTGACCTCCTCGTAGACATTAGGCATGCTAGAACTGCAATAGGATATTGCATATAGAATAGTGTTATTCTACTTAGGAGTGCAGCTTCTCTGCTGCCCTTCAGACTGTTCCATTTGCGAACATTTTGAAAAGAAAACTCCCCTAAATTCCCTTTTATTTCCAGTGCATAATTCTGCGGTTGTACTGGTAAAAATGAACATGAGATGATAATTCAGGCTGTGTTCCCGATCCCGTCCTTGGGCACTTTGGGGCCGCTGTGTCCCTGTCCCCCCTCCTGCCCACAGTGGAGCCGCCTGCCCTCAGCGCGGCCCCTGGCCCCGCCCCCCACAGTGACGTCAGCAGTCTAGCCCCGCCCCTCCGCTGCCAATGACGTCACCTGCCTGGCCCCGCCCCTCCGCTGTCCGCGACGTCAGCAGGCCTAGCTCCGCCCCTCCGTTGCCAGTGACGTCACCGGCCTGACCCCGCCCCCATCGCACGTGACGTCAGTGAGTCTAGCTCCGCTCCTCTGACCGTGACGTCACCTGGCCCCGCCCCCGCCGTGCCCGGGCCCGCACGCCGCGCTCGGCCCAGCCCCAGGTAAGAGCGGCCGGCCCCGCTGTCCCCCCGGTGTCCCCCCGGTGTTCCCCTCCCCGGGGGATTCCCGTGGCTCCGGGGCTCTCCCGGGGRAGCGGGAGCTGCGCTGCCGGCTCGCTGTGCGCGCTGCCGGCGGTGAGCGCGGCTGTGGGATCCCAGCGTGGTTCCGCTTCGGCTTGGGAGGGATCGGAAAGCTCGTGTCCAACCCCTGCCATGGACAGGGACGGCTTCCACCAGAGCTCCATCATCCGGCCTGGCCGCCAGTGTGTACGTGAAAAAGAGAATATGGGCTTCAGGCTTCTTTTTTAATTTATGGATGTTCTGTAGGCAGTAAACGGTCATATTCCCGTTAAAAATGAGCAAAATGGTGTCGCCTTTAGAACGTGGCCGAGTTTTTCAAAGAGAAGGCGCAGTGTGCACATGCGGGCCATTCCAGCAGTTCAGCAGCGCCTGACAGAAGGTGCTTAAAGTTGTGCCTTGTAATGAAACTTCTGTGCCTCGTGTTCATGCAGAGGTCAGGATGTGCCCACCCTTGCCTTTGTCACAGCTCTCTGACCGCAGCCTTAGGTGCTGTGAGATGGGCTTGGACCGGCAAACTCAGCTTTAGGTGGTGCCAAATAAAATTGCAGCCTTTTGACTCTRTGGGTACTTCATGACAAGGATTATTGTTTTGGGTTCCAGTTTCCAGATGGAAATGTCAGAAGATGAAGGTAACACAGACGAGTACCCCACTGARATCCACGATTACCTCACAGCATTTGAAAAGTCTCTTGGTTCTGTAGATGAGATGCTGAAGACAATGATGGCAGTTTCTAGGAGTGAGTTGCAAAAGGTAAAAGTTACCTTCCTTCTGAACACCTTTTCCTTCTTCATACACAAATACTGAGAGCCTGAACTGAGATGGAAGGGTCTGTTAGGCCAGCCCTGCACTGAGAAWTAACAAATTGATTCTCCTGTGCTTCACACCTACTGCTAAATTCTTACATTYCTCAGCATCTCTGTCTTGTTCCATTTCAAGCCTAATGTGTAATTTCTTTCTGTAGGGCAAGAAAAAGGCAGCACATGAGGGAATTTTTCTATCCTGTGAGGATTTCTTACATAAATAAATTATAAAGAACACAGCCTTGACAGCACAGATCTTTTGACAGTATCCATGTCAGAACCAGTGAGCTGGACAATGATGTTATCAGAGTTCCTGGAAGTCGTGTAGGACTAAARTAATAAATTGACTTTGACAGTCAAGGGAAACAAACCCCCTTCATTGCCTTTATTCTTCCTTTGCTTTTCATCCCTAAGTRTTCCAGCATGCACTGAGCAGAGTCTGTCATGTGCACTGTTAACATTCAGTGATTGATATTGAGTTTGAGTTTCAGCAGCTTTGAAACTTTTTGTTTTTCCCTTCCATTGATAGCAACAACTGTTCTGAGTGAAGTTTCTGTGCAAAAATGGGGATTTATTTCTGACCCTGGGAGCAGGAGTCCAAGAGCTACGTGCTAAGGGATTGTGCTTTTGGTGGATGGGACTGTGGCATTTAACTTCAGACTGGGAGAGTTAAATCAATACTTGAGAGCAGAGAATGAGTGGTCCTGTGATGGCATGGAAATGAGGCATGAACATGATCTCAGTGAACTTGTGATGTAAAAATGTGCTCCTTCAGGGTGTATTCTTTTATTAATGCATAGAATTCTTTTATTAAAAATTATTAACATAATTTGCAATTATAAAATGTGCACATTGCTACAATCTGCATATTTTATAATTTTGCTTAAAAATCTTCAAATATAATRTTGTTTTTCTTTTCATTCCAGTTAGATCCTCTTGAGCAAGCAAAGCTGGATTTGGTTTCAGTGTACACATTAAATTCTATGTTCTGGGGTAAGTGTGTGGTAGAAGGAAGATGCAGTATTTATGATCACCATCCAGACAGCCACAAACACTAAATAATCATATTTCATAGCCAAATAATTAAAAACCTGTAATTGTTTTTTCTTGCAGTATACTTGGCTACCCAGGGCATCAATCCAAAGGAACATCCAGTGAARCAAGAACTGGTGAGTTGCTTGTGCTGCTTGCATCCTACTTGGGCAGCATGGTTAGCCCAAAGAGAAGTTAAAAATATTTATATCTGTATTTAAAAATTGCCATAATAGCATGCAAATGCTCCATGGTGTTACATAATTATTTATATGCCCTGCTGGGCTCTCTAAATTAAAGAAAGCAATTTTTTTTTTACTTTTAAACAGTACTGTTTAAAGTAAAGTTGTAGAATCTGCTGAAATTAGGATGATATCATCTTATCTTTTCTTTTTTTCCCCCTCTGCTTGAGAATTGGATTCTGTTCAGAGCAGCTTTTCACTTGTTAAATGGAAAAATGTTACAAGCCTGATAATAATTTATAACTTCCAGTATGGCTTTTTTTTTTTCTTGTAAATACTTGGAATCATGTTAATCTCTGAGGCTGCCTCTCCTTACTTTTGCATGGCTCTAAAAGTCCAGTGGGGCTGATTTACTGGTGAGGATGGGAAAGTGCCCCCCTCCCTTCCAGGCCCTGCATTAATTCATTTTCTCAGCAGTAAAGAATCCAGTCCAGCAACAAAGCTAAAAGCTTTTTTGGCACCACTTGTGTGTGTATTGTCCAGTAACTCTGCATTAGTGACATATTTATGGCCTGTAATAAATCTGGAGTTTTGTCTTTATGTTCCATTTAGATGCATGGCTGCAGTGTAGGAGCTATCTTGAAAATTCTGCTGACTTAAAAAACTGAATCATTTAGCCTGAAGAAAAAAAAATCCCAGAAATCAAAACTTCTCACTACTCATTTTAATTGCTGAATAAATGAAAATATTAAATCTCAGCAGATGTAAAATGGTTAGCTCAAATGYAATACTGACATAACCAGTGGAATGGAAGAGAGGACTAAAAAATGTGRAAAGCTAGCCTGAATAACAAGAATACTTCTATTTTTAATTTAGTGAGGTTTGCAGTRGTCTAGACTATATCATATTAAAAAATGCATCAGTTAATATTTCATGAGCTTTCTGTCAGTTTTTYTGTTCCTCCTGTATTATGTAGTGTCTGAATATCATGTTAATTTAGTGATACTAAAAACTTTGATCTCTTCTGCTGTGGATATTTTATGTCCTTATTTCACTCCACAACTGCCATTTTAACTCTGAAGAAAGAGTGAATATTTTCACAGCCTAGGTTGTGACTCAGATCTTTCCTTTTGCAAGGATCAGGGTTGAATGAATGCACATTTCTTCCTTCCAAAGGCACTGGGATGTTCTTACTCACGTGGAAAGGGAATTACAAAGGACTGTTCTGTCAGGGTGATTTTGTTTTTAGAATTGCTCTCCTTGTGTACATACAGGTACTCAGACTGTATTCATAAACCTCACACTCAGGCTATCAGAATTCATTTCTTTTGTCAAGCTGACATTTTCCAGCTCCTTTTCCCCATGTTAATGCCTGTAGCTTTGCCATCTGTTCTCATTAGCCACCTCACCACCACAGAAATGTTAGTGCAGCCCCTGGAAGGCTCTCCTTGTTAAAGCTCTGGTTTTGATACAGAAAGAGTGGCCAAGGTTTTGGCAGTTGCTTATAATGATCACTGAAGAGTTGAAAATCAGTTCTGTAGTGGAACTTTTGTTCCAGATTCAAAGAGGTGGCAGTGGCTGTGTGAGAAATGTGTGGGTTACAAATCAAAATTTACTTTAGCAGTACCCACACGTGTTCTGGTAATCCACATTTATAATTCAGCTGTCAGGTAGAGCACTACATATATATATAAATATATAAATATAAATATATACACATATAAATATATATAAATAAATAAGTAAATAAGTAAGTAAGTAAATAAATATATATATATATATACTGTTGTTTATATGGCAGTAACACCCAAAGGCCCTACAGTTCAAGGCCATATTAGGCTAAATATGTAGACCTGAAATCTGTAAATTATTTTTTTTTTAATTTTTGTGGTGGACAGTAATGAGGCAGTATAATTCATCCAGAAATGTGTCAAACAGCTGAATATCATTTTGGCATCTCTATGTGGGTCAGACTTCGAACTGACTCCAGGATTTTCTAGCTTTGCTTGCAAGAGCAGTTCCCATCTCTCTGCAAATGAGATGCAGAGTCTGCATCTCTGCAGGACCTTGTGTTCCTGTTACAGAGGGGGGCATGCAGATGGTATGGGAGGTRCCTGTGATGCAAAATCTGCTGAAGGCAACTCTCAGGTTTGCAAAGAATATTTGTTTAAGTAATACTCTCCTAGGTATTACAGTTCTAGAAGTGTCCAGTGTGCAGAACTTCTACTCACTGATTGATTTTAGCACTAATCTTGGGAGAATGGTTTGAAATATTTTTCCTTTTTTTGTTTTTTCTTCCTAGGAGAGAATAAGAACATACATGAACAAGGTCAAAGAAATAACAGACAAGAAAAAGGCAGCCAAACTCGATAAAGGAGCTGCTTCTAGATTTGTCAAAAATGCACTCTGGGAGCCAAATGCACAAAATGAACACACTTCCAAAACTCCTGCTAAAGGAAAGAAGAGACAGAAGGACTGAACCTTTTTTTTCCCCTCACAGCAGTTGTAGACACCTAGAACACACTTGGAAATGTTTTGCATCTCACAGAAGTGCTGTATAACAGATGAATTTATGTTTACAAACTTTATATTTTGTCCAGAACACTTGTCACTGAGGTGATGACATTTCATGTGTATGTAAAAGTGCCATTTGATATTTCATTACTGAAATGATAATGACTGACATGTATTTGCTGGTAATAAATAATAGTGATGTTTTGTATGTAATGCCTATGGATTCAATTTTTTATAATGAATTATTGACACTTTAATACAGAAATTTTCTGGGAGATAACATCTTTGAGAGGCATTGTCCTGAGGAAATGAGGAGCTCAGCTTGTGCTTATGCACAGTGCTGTTAATTAAAAGGGGATTGGAGGACATTTCCATTACATGATTTTCCTCTTAAGCTTCAATTACAGGTTTTGCTTTAAAAGGATAATTTCTGAGAAGGATCATAATTCATTGCCCAGTGAAGTACACAGGTTTCATTGGTAAATGTTTAAACAAGAGTAATGCAGGGCTATTAGCTAAGGTAGAAATCCATCTGGCATAATTAATTGTATGCAGGTATTTGACATTGGTAATGGGGCAGTTGAAATAGATACAGCAGATGCAATTTGGTGATGTTTGAGGTTTGCATCATTCAGTAGGGCTGGTAACAGGGTGGGCTGTGGCTTTGGCTTCCTCACACAGCACAACCCAAATACCCCACAGAATAAATCCTCACCCTGTGCTTACTATTCATTAACAGCCCTATCAGACAGAAATCATGGTTCTGGATGCTGGGTGGTTTTTATATCATTGAAGTGATGACTTTGTTAAAGATTTTGGTTTGATTCAGACATTGAATGGGTTCTTGGAACTTCCCTTTGCACCCAGGCAGTGCTGGGGTTGGTGAGAGCAAATGAAGTCTGTAGCTGGAACCAGGATTTGGTAGGAGCTTGCAATGGGGGCTTTTCCAGGTTCACAAAAAATGTATTYAATAAGAGAAATGAAAATGCAGCTCAGGATGTTAAATCCCACTCGTGTTAGTGGCAAATAACTACATAACAGCAGCAATTTGGCATTTACTGCCCCAGCCATTTAAGGAGATTTTTGCTGTAACAAAATGACCATCTGACATGAGAAACTACCTATTCTCTAAGCTGTGTGAAGTTTCCACACATCAGCTCCTAGCAAACATTTCTCTGACAGTTAACTGTGGCTGTAAACAAAGGGGGAATTTTCCTGGGGCTTAAATTTCCAGCCTTAAAAATGCTAGCCATGTCACTTGGGAAGTCAACATATCAATGAGGCTTATTTCCACTCCTTCAGTATTTTTATTACTGGAGAACTGCATTCCTAAGAGTTTGTTTTTTATGAAGTCATCCTATTTTTCCTGGCCTTGAAAATCAGTGCTAGCACGGAGCTTTGTCAAAACTGTCAGTGTTGCAGTTATATTGAAAATCTCCTCAAACATATTTATCTGGAATAATAAAAGCTAAGCAAACAAAATTCTCTCAGGATTAAGAATTTTCTTGGGTTTAAGACAGTAGACTGACACTGAGTTTTTAACTGCAGGGCTGGGATTATTAGAAATGTAAAGGCAAATCCTGGTTTTTATAGGAAATGACACCCAGGAAGTGATGGTGACCTGTTTCTGCAGCTCAGGAAGGAGAGATCTTGGTTTGTGTCAGCTCTCAGCCACAGGAGGCTTTTGGGAGCCAGGAACAGCAAATTCCAGTCTGTAATTGGAAATATGGGTGGACTTACACTGGTGGAAGTGGCACCTGTGGCACCTTCCAGCTCAGAAGTACCAAAATAATTGAAAGTGGTTGCATCCCAAATGTGCACAGGTTATGAGCTTCTCATTTCATGTACAGATCTCAAAACAGGGCATTATTAGTTGATGTTTCTTAGACATTCACTTGCCAGGGAGTAAGAAAAAAAGTGTTAAGCTACATCAGTTACAAAAAGTAAACACAATTTATCATTTTAGAATCACACATGATACACATTTGTTTAAAAATGCATTGAAATTCTGCAGTGGGACAATGTCGTTTTCTTTTTCCTAATCTGCTTTCAGCACTATTTCCTACACAAAGTTTCAGAAAGTCCACATGAATACTTTTGTTTTGCAGAGCACTCTTAGCATTAGTGGAAGTTTGGGTTTTTTTACTTCAATTTCTGCTTTCCAGTGGAATACACCTGTGAYATTTTATTGTTAAAACCAACAGTTTATCTTTTTGCTGTCTTTTAACCTTCCCTGCAGCAGAAGATTACAGATGTGTGGAACATTTAGTGCTGGTGATCCAAGAAGCAGACCTTGARCTGCACTGTTTTCATCAGCTGCACCAGAGGGGAAAGAGCAAAAGCTTGTTTTTACTGCTAAGCTGAGTGAATATGGCATGGAAATCTTGTAATGGCAAGGTATCAATTTGTAAAGTGATATATTTCTGAGGGGATACTAAACTTGACTGTGAATAAAAAGCTTTATAAATGGAACATTTAAGAGGCTATCTTTTACTTTTCAGTGTAGGGTTGCCTTGACATGCATCATTTCAATTTGGCAGCCCCAGCAAATGGATGGAAGCAGTTCAGGATGATAATTCAGTATTGCCAAGAGGCTTCTTCTGAGGCTGGTGTGGACATGTTCCATGGACAAATCTAAAGTCTAAGGGATAGAAAATGGATTGAATTTGGCTCTGTGTTGTTCCAGCTTTACATCAAGACAGTCTTGGTATCAAAGGTACCTAGAGAGCACATCCAAAGAGTTCATGAACCACATTTTCAAGCAAAGGATCACCTCCAGTTTATGCTGATATATCTTGCATGACAATAATCCAGAATAGACAGAAAAGAAGTAAAATTAAAACTCAAATGTGGTTGCAAATGTACTTTATTAAAGTACTAATTCTAGGGGTAAATTCTTAGCTGCTGTTTACCAGCAGAGTCTGATAAAGTAAATCAGCAGCTGCTGAGTTCTGCAGGAGTCTKTGATATTCTCACATGAGGTGGGTATTGCCATGGATATGGTGCAGCATTTGTTTTCTAGAATGCTTTTTGCTTTCATTGTCACCTGAGTGGTTTTTGCCCCCATGGGAACAAATGAGTCATTGTTTAAAGTAACACAGTTCCCATCGCCATTACTGAAAGGTGAGGAGGAGAAATGCCTGCTAACAAMCACTGACAAGTTGGAGAGCATTAACAACGTCTCAGATTTGCTGCCCTGGGCTGACAGAGCTGCTCCCCATTCACACACAAGACAAAACACGTTTTCTCCTGTGAAGTTTCCAGGGAAGAGAGTGATTCCTTAAGGCAGTTAATCACATGTGGATGTACACATGGCACATCCACCTGCGTGTTACAGAGCTCCTGYTTGTCAGGAATTTCAGTGTCTAACACAATACAAAGTGCATCTTACTGAAATGCTCTTGTTGGAGACTCTGTATAACATCACAAGCTTCATTCTCTTTGCTTTAAGTCAGCTTAACTCTTCATTTCATTAAGGCCACAGTAGCAAAAATGCAGTACAAAAGAACTGAGAATTTGGCTTTATGTAGGTGTGAATGTCTTTATGTAAAAACCCAGCACTAAGGTATTTAMTTCCAGTGAAATTTATTTGTCTGTTAAAGTCTACTTCCTCCCTGCTTTGACAGCATTTGTTAAGCTTTGTTTACCTTTTATTATATACAGGGCTTACTATTCATGCCTCCACACAGTGCCTCAACTCCTYATGGTAATATATTCCCAGATGTTTGTATTTTTGCCAGCTTTTAACTGCTTGTATTGGACTTTTTCATGTTTGGTCTCTGCCACGAGTGAATTCCCCAAAAACCCAGAAGGGCTGAGTAGTTCTTAGAGTTGTTGAAGAACATGGTGTGTAAAGTACAGGCCACATTGGAATGTCTTGTCCTTCTTTATTTTAGAAGTACAAGTTCAAGTTTATCTTGAACTTCTTTATTTTAGACTTACTTGTGTAAATCYTAAGTTTTGTTTGTTTGTTTGTTTTATTACAGCACAACAGAGAAGGTGGGTAAATTCTCATGTTGAATTATTTAATTAATATAAATAWAACTCTCAAAGTTAGTGCTTTAAGGCCATTTCATCTCTTTTTCAGTCTTTCAGCTGCCTTTCCCATGTTCACCTTCAACATAATCCAACTACTTCTGCCTCTGAAATGAGATTGAATGGAAGAAACACTGCCAGAAATTCTCCTCGTACAGCACAAGTGGCTGCGCTGGTGCTGCCTTTAGGGGGAACCTCACCTGGCCTCACCTCACCTGAGCCTGTCAGGATGCTGTGTTTGCTTCCCAGCAGGTGCTGACCTACAAGAAAAAGTGCAAATAGAGGATTTTATTTTTCTTTTAATTACTCTGCAGTTACATCAAAGAAATATTCAGGTATTTTAACAACATGGGGGTCACAAATGTGTTAACACACACACACACACACACTGCAGGTAATGGCAGCTGAGAATCAGATTTATCAGATTTATGGCTGGTTTTGTTCCCTGTGGTTGGTGGGATGCTTGAGGAGAGTAAATCCTTGCTAATCTTTGCCATCCCCAGACTACTGAGGCTGCTGGGGCCAGCCAGAACCCAGGRCAGGCTTTGTCTTAAACCTCAAATTGTTCTTCGGACCAGAGAACTTAACCATTGTCAAGCTGCATTAACTGAAGGCTTGGATTGTATCGTGCCTTTTTGCCACGGCAATCGGCTAATTCTCCAAGTCAGAAGTCACTGTAGCTAACACCAGACCCTGGCTTTTTGCAACCTGAAAACTTTTGCTAAAAAGAGACTTTTCCTTGCGTTTGCACCTACGTAAAGCACACACCTGTGTCCCTCAGCGGAGCAGCAGCAGCGGAGTGGCCACACATCACTGAGGAAACGCATTGAACGCGTTTAACGCCCTTCCTTGCGGCGATTTTCACACACGCTGCTTATTCATTATCTCGACAGTCTGTTTTTTGTGTTTCTGTGTGAAAGGATCGCTCTGGAGGCTGCCCGGGGCTGGGAACCCGCTCGGCTCCCCGCGGCTGAGGCGAGGCCGTGCCTGAGGGCGTGAGGGGGAACGCGGCAGCGCGGGCCGCGCCGGGCCTTTGGCCTCTCCTCAGCCGCTTTCCACGCTGTTTTTCCTCCTTTTTTTGCTTTTCTGTTTCTTTTCCACGTGGTGGCAGCAAAGGAGCACCAAAGAGGCGGCGGCGAGCAGGGCTTTGCTCTCAGAAATCCGCTCGGAAGGTTCTGTGTGGGGATGAAAAGATCCCGTACGGACACCGCCCCCCCCAAACCACCAAAAAACCCCAACAGATTCAAAAACCCAGCTCCCAAAGGCTTCAAAAATGCAAAAATGCTGCATTTCTGACACAAGCGAAACTGCTGCCTCACCCATCAGGTAGTCTCGTTARAAATGCTGCTTTTTTTTTAAACCTTACCTCTTTTTAACTCGCAGATTACCCCGCGTCTTTTGACTTTGGCAGGTTTTAGCGGCTYTTTATGAGCARCCAGYTAAATTTCCATATGTTSTGCTTAGTTTCYGTCTGATTTCCTGGAGAGGTTCTAAAAACGCTGTGTGTATATTGTGTGTGTTTATGTGCACGCATAATGCAATGTAATCTCCGCAAAATTGGAACGTAATACACTGACTCCTAAATTCAGCCGGGTTTATAGACCTGCTTCTCCTCTCACTTACACCTGCTTTATACTCCTGSAAGGCTGCTAATGYGGAGCTTTGCTCCTGATTTACGGAGGTGTGAGCAGAGCCAGATTAGGTCCTTTATTCTGCTTATTTGGGATCCTCATAGGTGGCAAATGCTGAATGGAAAAGGGAAAATTTCTCCACTGCAGGCTGGAGAACAGGACCCCAGAGGGTGCTCCAAAGGCTTGGCATTTCTTTGGGAATAAATGAGTTTAGCAGAAGGGCTAAGGAGGTGTTGCTTTGCATTCTGTGGGTGTGGTAGCACC
>CADDXX010000440.1:237245-264371 GCA_902810485.1 Alauda arvensis | reverse complement strand
CTTAGCATCTGGTCACTGATTATTTTCACGCCTGTGCCTAAACTAGCAAAAAAGCACATGGTGGCTCCAAGAAACTTGTATGTTAAGCCTTAAATCTTGCTTTAATTTATCCCTCTGTAAATCCTGGGTAGCCTAACTGATTCCTGTGGATTTACACCATAAAAATATTAAGATATTAGTAAAGACTTATTTTAAGGGTCTCCTCAGACCTAAAATTTGATTCTGTTTTTTAATAAATCAGACACAACTCTTAATGAAATCAGTGGTGTTATGTGGTTGTGAAATCCTGATGGGGGCAATAGAGCCTGAGTTCTGTTTTACATTCCATGAGCAAACCTTCTGCTGATTCACCCCTCCTGCCCAAGTTTGCCCACTGAATTTAGGAGGAATGCAAAAKCCAGTCCTTTGGGTTCAGTCCCAGCCCCCTGACCCGTGTATTTTGGTTCTTCTTTTTTTTTTCTGTCCAGAATTCCAGCAGTTGGAGTCTCTTTGAAGATTCTGCTCCTGAATCAGCCCATTGGTGTAAGATGATTCTGGCTGAACCCCAAGATGAGTTCCCTGTTTGAATCGTGGAGAGTGAATGCAAAACACTCAGCTTCCAGAAGAAACCCAGTCAAGAATTAATCTGGTTGCCAAACCCTTTAGTCCTTTTCGTTTGTTTGTTTGTTTTCCTAGTTCTTTTTAGAGGGAAAACACTCTTATGCATATCCATTGAGAAAAAAAGAACTTCTACCCTTTTCCCTCTTCCCTTTTCTTCTTAAGTGATGTGTCTAGACTTGTTCTGCTTCTTACAGCACTCCTGAGTAACACATAAAGGGCACTGGTAGAACAATTAAGATGGATTTTAAGACRGGGACATCAAGTCCTCTATTAGGCAACCATGGCTTCTGCACTTGATTAGAATTACCTAGTCCTGTTAAAAAATCCTGTCAACATCCCTACCTAATTAGGCTTATTGGCCCCAAAAAAGTTGTTCCATAACTGTATTCCTGTATTGAAGCTGCTGATTTAGTGATAGCTTTCTTATTTCACATGAGCCCATGTGCAGCCTACAGGCCATTTGTTCTGTGTCTGGGTACTGCTTCAGTTTAAATGGAAAACCCAGTCTTGCTCCAACTGAAGCGATTTTTTTCTGGTTTTGATCCATTATAATCTTTGTTATTCATGGGTTTGACTTGTGATGGAGGGAGTGGGACTACAACTGGTAAAAAGCTGTTTGTAGGTGCTGAAAATACCATACTGACACTCTGATCTCGAGGCCCAGCACATTTCTTTAGGTTTTGCCATCATGAGTTTCCAAGTCCTTCTGTCTTGTGGATCTGGAGGTGAATCTCTGCCCTGAATGCAGATTTACCTTTCTACTAGTGAGTGCTTCTAGTAGTGGGTGCTGTTTGCTACTGAAAGAAGTAATTGGTCTTTCCAAGCTCAGCAGCAGGCCCAGAACTTCAGTCAGCACTGGGTTATGCCCATCCTCATGAGTGACTGGAAGAAAGGAGGACAGTAAAGATTAATTTTATTTTATTTTTTTTAATGAGGCAAATTGCCAAAGGGGAACAGCAGTTTGCCATCTCATGACTTTACAGTGTTATTTACAGGTACAGAGACCTAACCCTCTTTAACTCCTCAAACAGCAGCAGCCAAACCTCCTGGGCTTGTATTCCAGAAAACAGAGCTGGGAAAAGAAGATGTCAACTCTTTTCAGTGCATTTCCCTGAAAGGACAGGTAAGCTCAATTCTGTCCTGTGAGGATCAGTCCATTCATGGCTCCCCAGAGCACTTGGCCATGGGGGAAGAGGTTGGGGGTTTTCTTTCCCACAGTCCCCATGAATCCATTGTTACTATTCTTGTCTACTACACACAGGCATGGAAAATGTTTTCAATTTCATTAAATTAAWTCCATTAAGGAAAGATTGGCAGAATCATTTGAATGGATATAATTTTTGATTGTAAGTTTATTATGCCTTGATGATGGATGAGTCAAGGAAACAGACATTTTTCAAGACAGAATCAGGTTAACTTGCTGGTTATAGTGAAATATAATTTTCTAGTTTGTGTTTAGTGTTTATGGCAGTGAATCCTTTAAGTCTGAAGCCATAAGTGCTCTTCACATCACTACTGGCTGAAGGAGCATTATTGTTCCTCTCTTTCCTTTTGTTTCCCTTTGTTCTTATGAACAAATACAAACACAGGATCATAAGAAGAAAATCTGGCTGATGTTTTGAGGGGATGAAAGGCAATAATCCTATTTTTAAGTAGTCACTAGAGATGGGGAGGTTCAGCCAGAGCTCCTCAATGACTGCCTTGTAAAGGCAGGATCCCATGCAGAGCAAGTAGTCCCAGTTTCACTGAGACTGGGATTTCAAAGAGTCACTGGGCTTCTCCAGATGTTTGTCCACATTCTTCTCCTGATTCAACCACTCTTTTTCCTGTCTAAAACTGACAGTTAAAGCTCTTTAAAAGGGCTCCCCTTTTCACATTATTGCCTGAAGATCTCCAAAGAGACTAATAAGAACATTAAAAATGAGAAAGTAAAAGATTAGGCAAGAAATACAAAGGAATGGAATGCATAACCCCTCTTTTTCCTCAGTGTTTACCTTGGAGTGTTCCCCTCAGAGATCATCCTATAATGTCAGCTCTGTTTACTCCTTGAGTAAATGTCTGGTGTCACTTTAATAAATCAGATGAACTCTGCTCAGAGAGATATGAAGCCTGTCATTTGATCATTAAGATTATTTACTGCAGGGTATGTAGCTGAAATACAATAGTAATACAGACACACACAAACCTAARCAGAACAAAATTAATGGATGAAGCCTGACATAGTATGTTTTAATGTAAAAGGACATCAATCAATCAATAGCTAGTTTAGATCATCGTGATGGTGTTTGATGCAGAACCTTCTGAGCCAATCCAAAATAGTGCAGCCTGTTTTGAGTAAATCAGCACAATGCATAAGACTAATTTTTATGGGCCATCTGCACATACCAGGCTGCTTTCAGATAGCTTTTCCAAATGCTCTGAGATGTAACTYGCAGCTCACAGAGCAGTGTGGGCAGYATGAGTGTTAGGTGTAGGTGTATTTACATTGCAAAGCTGTGCTTTTGCCCACGGAGTTTGCTGTCCTCAGGGAAGAGCAGCATGATGTTGACACATTATCACCTGCATCTCTTTGTTTCTGTGCCCTAGAAGTGGGTTGTTTACATTTTGTCAAATTCATTTGTGTCTTCAAAATGAGAGTGCTCCTAGGAGAAATATGTCCTCAGTTGGCCCCAGAGGTTATAGTTAGGGAATATTRAAATTTTGTTTGCTTCTTGCTTTCAAGATGCAAATGGCTTTTCATTACAGTTATAAATGTTGCCAGCRTGATTCCCTGAGAAGCCAACAGACACCGACAGAGACCTGGCAGCTCTSTGACTTTGCAGCTTAATCCTGCTTGAATTCCTCTGTGCCTGAGCAAGGCCCAGAGCAAGGGGGAGGCTCTGATATCTCAGTGTCTCATGRGATGGGCACAGAGGGCCAGCCTGCATTCTGGGGGAGGATCTACAGGTGCCTTCTGACAGTGTGCTGTGTAAGCTGGGATCTGCTGTGCACCTGCATCTCATTCAGAAGGGACAGTTAAACTCTCAAGGACTGTGGTGTTCCTGACAGCTTCCTCAGGATAAGCTTGAGTGGAGATTGATGGACTGGTGTTTCCACATGAAGAGCCAGACTCTTTGCTCTCACTCCAGGCAGGTTCTGGCTAAGCCAAAGGAGAACCTGCCTGTTCATTACAAGTTTCCCCACACCAGGAGAGCCCAGSACTTTCACTCTGTGCTCCTCAGCTGCTGGAGAAATAATTGTAGGGCTGGAGAGTGAATGCTGTCTTCCTCCCCAGGTTTTTGTGAGGCCAGTGGGTGCAGTTAATGCCTTCAGGAGCTGAATTTCAGCTGGATCTGCTGCCTGCAGAACCTTGCACACTTGTGGGATCCAGTTGCAGGCCATGGTATAAGCTGTATCAATTTTCACAAGGAAGTCTGGGTCAAAGTCTTGAGCCTATGTGTAGCAGAGCTGTTAAAGATGAGCTCAGCTTTACACATCCCCACCTCTCCTTCCACGAGAGCAGTGAGMAGTGCACTCACTCAGGAYAGCAGAAGTCAGAGTGAGCAAAGCATGGACCTGTGYTCTACAAGGAGCTGTTTTCCAATCCCTCCTCTATCAGCAGCCCAGAGCAGTGTCCATGCACATCTGCAATATGTGTGGTTCAAATGGGCTTTGGTTGTTGGAACTAAGCTAAAACAGACTGGGGGGAAAAGAATCTTGTTTGGAAAGAAAGCACCTGAGGTGTTGTACCCTGTGTTCTTCTGCTGACATTTTCTTGTTTGTAAAACCTCACAGTTTGCTTTGTTGATCCCACAAAACCATCAAGGGACTGAAATACCCAAAAAGGCTGTTTGCCATGAAAGCAGATAGTGGGAAATGTGCTGGAGCACTCTGCTACTCACTTGAAACAGTAAAAAATGAAATAAATCTGAGAGAGAGAGTGGTGGGGAAATGACAAAGCAAGCAGTGGGAAATACCATTCTAAATTTGTGTGGCCYAGGATCTCTAATGATAGGCTTTTATCCCATTACATCTAATTGACACAGAACTTTATCATTAACAAATTTAGAARTATTTGCTCCCTGAAATATTTGGGCCATTTTAGTAACTTTCTATTCATGATAGACTCTTGAAAGGGCTGTTATGGCCTGGCTGACATGTAACCTGGGAAAATGAGCCAGCAGTTTTCCAAGTTAATGAAATGTCATTTGTCACAGGCTTTGCAGGTGTGACTGTTTCTATGYTRTAATTTGGGATGGAGTAATAGCTGGAYTGCAGGCCTATTGCCAAGCATAATGCACATTCTGTGAGTGTCACTGGTGCAGAATTGCATCAATCTTACTGCTAGTGAGAAGTCTTGAAATGCATGATCTTTCTCTTCTGAGGTCAAGCAAGACAACACCATAACTTAATTTTAGCCCTGCTGTCTCTGCAGTCAGAATGGAAACATTCAACAYTGGCTGTCCAGGGTCTTTGTCTGAAAATTGCAGTATTGCACAGAAGGTGAAGCCTGCCCTTACTTCTGTAGGCTCTAACATGCAGAGAATTTTAATTTTGCTGGAGGCCTAGAGAGTAACCTTTACCTGTGTGAGTCCAGCAGCACCCTGCTGCACACACTTTACCTTCTAAGTAATCCTGAGATGGAACTACTTGCATGGCACCCTTAGTGCCARATGCTAAAGGACAAGGATAGATTTTGTGGGTGTGTTTGGCAGAATCAGGTATTGTGTTGAAATTTTGTTCTTAAATTATATTGTTGTTTTGGTCACATTAAAAATAGTATTTTTAAGATAGTTTTTTGTATATGTTTAAAATTCTTTTCTGGTTCAAGAAGGCCACAGATTCTGTTGTTCTGAATTTTATTTACCTTTAGAGGTACTGAAAGAATCTTYTAGGTCTGTGTGGATAATGTGGCTTGAATGAGTCATGGAGATACACCTCACTGTGCAGCCTTATCCCAGCTTGTAAACTCCATGAACCTGGTTTATATTTTTTCAGAAGTTTGAAGCTGCAATCAGCTCCTGAGTAATATGGTGTGTGCCTTACAGGAAGACTGGAGAACACAAAATACTCTCTCTCTYTTTTTTTTTYCCYTTTTTTTTWAGAAAATATGTCCCCTGTGGCCCCTCACCTTCCTCCCTCATTGGTACTGAGATCGAATTTCAAAAGRATTCTAGAAGCATATTGAATTTCAGGTTTTGTTTTCCCATAGCAGTGATTCTGGCCAAAAAGCTTTTTAATCAAAAGGACCAACTGTAACCTTGTTAATAACTAAGAAAACAATGGCCAAAGGGAAAAGACCTGCCAAAAGCTACAAGTCATTTCTGTTGGCAGAATAATTGGKAGGTCATTATTTTGGTTGAAAACAATGTGATTTGTATTTCTAATTTTGTAAAATTACTTAATTAATAACACATGGTCAGCAACGTTGATTGCAGAGCCACTTCTGACAGAGGACACTTTTAAAGAAATGTTATGGGGGCAAAGGTAGGATTATGCAATAGCTGAGCACATAAGGCCATGACTGCTGTTCAACAGATGATTCTGCCCTTCTTGGGAAGGCATGAATTATTGTGACATGGAAAACACAACACTGTGGAGAGGACAGGAGTTTATATTCCTGACCATGGGATCATCACTAGGTGCAAACTGGGTTAATTCCACTTGGATTGACAAGTAGGATCTCCTCCTTCTTGTTAGGGGAGAATGCTGCTTCCTGGCTGTGCATGGGAATTTTAGGGTATTGAGAAAACACCTGGAGGGGAGCTGGACACCCACAAAAAAGAGGTCTAGGGAATGTTGCTGGTTCTGCAGGAATAGTTGTCAGTGTTGTGTGAGTGTTCAGGCTGGTTCAGACTTCAGTGTTTATGTCTGTGAGCAGAGAATGTGGGGGCATTAAGGGAAAGTGTGGAGTTACAGCCCTGGCCTGTCAGGAGCCCATGGCTCACAAGACAAAACACCCAAATCCTTTGTTACAACCCAAAACTGGAAATTCTTTGAGCTGTCCTTGTCTCTCAGTGCCTTTCTTGCACTGGTCACTGGCTGCCATGAGRCTGAATGGACAGCACAACTTTGTGCTTCCTTGTTTCTTTTGTGCAGYCTCTTCCTTCCCCTGAGCAAAGCAGCTCACAGTGGGAGTGGAGGGGAAGGGTGGGAGAGACAAAGCAGAATTCAGGAGTTTCACTTCTGCCAAAACCATCCAAGCACCAAGACACTTGCTGCAATCATCCAGAACACTGTGGCTCTTGGGATGCCTGCAAGTGCTTGTCTGCTGTGTTATGTACAGCACTTGATTAGCAATTGTTTCACTCTGATGARGGAGCTTGTTCTCTCCATGACTGAGATCTTCACGAGCTCTTTTCTGTAAACCTTGTCCTTTTTCATTATGCCATGCTAATTATTTCCTTTCTGTAGAGTGCCTGGCCTAACACCTATGTACATTGAGTGCCAGGGTTTGAAACAATAATAAGGCAAATGCTCACCTTTGAAGCCATTATTCCAGTCATTACAACACAGTTTATTCCTCTAGAGGACATTAACATTTGAAAAAGTGTCAACTAGAGTACAAAATTTATCATTATCATGAACCATCTGCCAACTCATTAGAATATAAAATTCTGATTTCCTGTACTCCAGTATCAATCCAATGCTTTGCAGCCATATATGYCTTTAAGTCACTTTAGTTTCTAGCAAAGTGTTTTTGAAGACCAAAGCAGTAAGTTCTGATGTGGGAGAGATCAAGTAAAAAGCCAAATGTGTGGTCAAAGTGCTGCTTACAAAGGCTCAATCAGCAATGCAAGCATTGGTTCAAATCTGGTTTTCTCCAGAACACTTTTTTGATTCTTCAGGAAGAGAGAAAGATTGAGAGAATAGTTAATGCAAACAAACAGACAGCTGTGCAGAAGAGTCAATGAAAAAGAAGGAGGAGAGGGGAAAAGGAAAAAAGTTTACAGCCTCTGCCTAGAAAAAAAGGATTCAGAATAGCTTCATAAACAACTTTGTAATAAAACTCAATATATAAAGTCTGAGTAGATGCATAACACTGCAGAAACATTTGCAAACCAAGCCTGTGAACAGCAGACTGGCAGAGATCTGTGCTGCTATCCCTCACTGTCTGCAGCAGCACCACTAAGCTCTCCTGCTTCATCCCAGCTGAGGGAACTCAGTCAAACACAAGAATCCCACCAAAACATCTGGAAGGGACTTTTGACATGGCTTTTTTCACTGCTGCTGAGCCTGTTTGGGGTATGTGGAAAATGTCTTCAGCTCTGAAGAATGGCACAGTGTAATGTGATAACAAACACTGGGAAGGTTATCAGTGATATAATCAAATCTATCTGTGGGACAAAGACACTCACTGTACAGCTAATTAAAACTTGTTTCTTCTCTGCCTGTTCTCCTTCAGTGGCCATTGTTTAGAACTGAGCTGCAAGGCACTGGAGCAGAAACTTAACTCAATATTTAAGGACTAGCTCTGTCCAAAACCTTGTCTTGAAAGAAAGGTTTGGGTGTGTTTAATGCTGGCACTCTGAATTTGTGTAAGTCTTTGCAAGGAGTTTTAGCTGGAACTGCTCTTAAGAAATAAATGACTCCTACCACATCTATTTAATGGTATATACAGAACAGAATAGGGAAAACCAGTTAAAAATGCAGTAATGTGAAATGAGAACAGGACTTAAACTCACTCACCCAGAAGCTTGTGTTCTAGATTTAGCTTTGACACCAAGAGTCAGGCAGCTCTCTTGAAAGTGCCAGTGGATCCCAGGGATCCCTGTGAGTCAGGAATTTGATTTGGACTCTCTGGTAAAAGACAGGGTGTGAACATCTCCTGCCATTCTTTTGATGTGGCTGATCAGAAGAAAGCACCATGTTCAGAACAAATGACCCTCTTCCCCCAACAACCCCATGCCTGTTTTCTCAGCTGACACTTGACCAGACCTGAACCTGTGAGCTTTGGAGGGATAAAAGGACAAATAATGCTGAGGGGAGAGGAAGCAGGGCAGGYTTTTTTAACTCTAATATTGCTGTTAGAGTTAAGATTTTTTTAAACATTTCACTGGTTTTGAAATCTTAACCTAATGTAAGCATAATAAATCACTGTACAGCTGAGGCAAAAGAAGGATTTTGCAGCCCAATGTGAATCAAATTCAAACCATGAGGAACTTCAGCACAAAATCTGCCARAGAGATCTGTTTCCAAGGCATGAGGGATTTATTTTTTAAATGCATTTCCTATGCCCATTGACTTGACAGGGAATCAAATGAAAATCACATGTAGTAGTAACAGCTCAAGAGGCAGATCATTGATGAAGAAAATACTGAAGAAAATTATTACTTTCACAAGATTTATGCATCTTCTCCATTCCCATTCTGCCTCCCAACTATGCACACTCTTTAATCTGCTTAGATTATTAAAACCAAGGGACAGACAGATTACAATGCCTGCTAAATCTAGGGGGGAAAAAAAGGGTGGGATTAAAAAAACCCAACTCAACCAAACAAAACTAAAAAATCCCAARTCATCMCAAATGGCAACCCAAGCAAAAAGCCAACACTTCTGCCTCTGGAAGTGAGACAGATTCTGTGAGCTTTCCCCCTTCCTTAAACTAAACAAATAAATAAGTACTTTAAGGAGCCTTCTTACCAAGGAAGCTGGTGGCTGTAATCAAATCCCCCCTGCACCCAGAGCAGAGGTTCTATTCTRTTTGCTTTCACATCTGTGGCAAAGGTCAGCTACTGAGCATGACTTGTCTTTGCTACTGTGTCTCTCTCTTACTTCTGTTTCACTCACAAGTGTTTGTTTTATTTTTTTTAAGGCTTCAGGATTCCAAACTTATTGGGAGAGGAAATACATCAAGAAAAGGAACCCRCAAACAAGGTTAAAAGCACAAATAAGGATGAAGAGAGAAATGGAAAGGGGAGGAGAAAAAATGGAAGGGGGGATCAGTCCAATTTCCTTCGGAGAGGTATCTCATTGTTGGGGCTGTCTGGCAGTGTTCCAGGGCTTCAATTGAAAGTGAATTTCTTTTATTGAATTCCATCCAGAGATATCATAACCTCAAAAGGCTACTATTACCCAGAGGGTTTCAGATGAAACCATCTGAGCGTGACTTTGGAAATGCAGGGAGTCACAATTGTTGTTTGACAGCATGGGACCTGTCAGGGACCCTCTTTGCAGACAATTGTTTACATAATCCTTCCACCCACCCTATTGAGGTGAAAACACTTCCATTGCAGGCCTTTTTACCTCAGCAGGTGCACAGGAAAAAAAGAAAAAAAAAAAAGAAAAAAAGGTCAGAAAGGCATGGTGAACTCTACAAAACCATGCCATGCCTTGAGAAGCAATATTTAAACATTTGGTTTTTCGAGTGTGCATTGGAAGGCAGTGAAAGAACTGCAGGTTTTAATTACCCAGGTCACTCCTCTTGTAGTGATAATTATAATAAAATAGGATGGCAAGTAAAAGGCCAAATTGCTTGAAAAAGACATTTAAAAAATGCAGCCACAAACCGTAGCAAAACCAGCGTGCAGAAGGWGATTGGGAAGCTGATGACACACATCGTGCACCCTCAGCTTTCCCTGGTGATGTCGGAGTGACACACAACCACTGCAGGTGGGAATTGCTGTCRTGTACCCCCACCCTGCACTGGGTGGGGCTGAGAAAACCTGAAGGCATCCTTCCTTCAGCCTCTGGAGGGCAACACGCTGCCAATCTCACTGGAGACAGCCAACATTCATTGCTAGTTTGGAAATTTTGGCTGGTCTCCAGAGMTGCTGTGATAGTGAGTGTGTATGAATGCACATTTTCAACAGATTTTGGGGTTTTGGCTGCTGATAGACTGCCTGTGTGCAGAGCCCAGAGTGGAGYTGTAATGAGACTCCCACACTTCCTAGGAGGTTTGGATGTTAGAGGAATCCATGCATGGGATGTGCAGTGCATGTCTTCTGCTGAGGACAAAAGAAAGTGCCAAAAGATTAATTAATGGTTGTGTTTTGATACCAGCTCCACTCACAGGCTGTCTGTCAAGAGAGCAGAAARGTGTCCAGTGAAAAGGGGAGGAAGACATAAGGCATGCAGTAGGCAGGCTGCATAAAACACTTGGGGGAGGCAAATGGAAATAAATTTGACAAAGATCTGGTAAGAAGAAAATACATAAAAGTGGCATGTGGGAGAAAKTGATGGAAAGCCCAAATGAAGCACAAGATTTTCCTTGTGTACAGCATGGTTTGAGGTGTGGGGGCAGCTCTGGCTGACAGCAATGCAGCAGTGGGCAAGCTGGTTCAGAAATCTTTTGGGAGCAGTTTGAAATTGGTGACCAAAAGACAAGCTGCACTTGGACTGCACTATGTGGGTGAGAAGATAAATGTCTTATGATTCACTGCTCAGCAAAATCCCTGGTGGAGCTGAAAATACCTTTAAAAATTTCCTTCAGTGTCAAGGAAAAAAAAAAGAGAGATTAAATGAAACATTTTTCTTACATTTGTCTTCAAGCAGGAGAGACAAGATGTAGGTGTGACATTGATCCATGTGAATTCCTCAATACACCCACAAGTACTTGTAAGCTTTGTTTAACAGAGTGTGAGATCAAGATAAGAAGTTTGATGAACTGTTGATGAGCAGTYYATGGAGCAGAGTGTTTCAGAGCACATTCAGGACAGACTGGTGAGTGTCAGATSAATGTAGATATGTGGTGGAACAATGGATGTTGTGTGGAAAACAGCATTAAGTGTTAGAGCATGATAACATCCCTAAGTCCCCAAAAGCCAGAATCAATTTTTTACATGCAAGGCAGAAAACAAAACTGAGGAGTAACTTTACTAGACAGGAAATATATGAAGAAAAAGATGGTGCAGAGGAGAGCACAGGTACATTTACCTGTCTGCAGAGAATCTSAATTTGTAGAACTACTGCATGTTGAAAGGCATTCTTGAAATAAAACTCTCAACTCCACTCCTCAAAACTTTTTGAGTGAAACTGATGTCTGATGTCTGCAACCACAGCCATGCAAAGACTGTGACTGTGCAGAACTGCAGTGAGAGGTTTGCTGGGACAAAAAAAAAACAAAAACAAAAACAAAAACAAAAACAAAAAAAAACTGGTTGTAAGCTTGTATTTCTTAATGCTGAGTAGGGTTTTGGATTCTAAGTGGAGAAAAGCATTGATGAGCACTCTAACAGCTGTAGTGAACTCTGCAAAATGCAGTTCTGYTGGAAGTTAGTCAATGTACAGGATACAATAGCATATGGAACAGATGCTGGAGTTCTGCTGCAAGAAGAATACTAATTCTGGATATGTGCCTGATCCAGATGTCCTTTCATAAAAACAAGAGTTGCAGTTATCATCTTGGAAGCCAYAGTAAATCCATAAATATAATAACACTCAGCAAGAGCAGAAAACATATTATTGGCAAATTTGCAAGGCGTTTGTTGCTCTTTAACTCCCTATTTAAGTGGGCATAATTTTGTTGATCGTGCCTTTATTTCTGTCAGGAGAGGACTTTAGCATTGCTAATCTCTTCTAATTAATGAAAACAATCATATCTCAATGGCAGTGAGCTGTATGAGCTGGGTAATGGAAGTGTTAGAAATCTGAGAGGGTGAGTTTGTGCAAAAGAGAGCCACTGACTGACTCTACCTGTCTCTGTGTGGGGAAAATCATTATTTTTGTGTGCTAATCTGGAATATGAAGATGAGTGGTTTTATTTTTTGTGAAGTGTTTCCTCATCAAAAATAGGAAAAGGAATTTTGGCAGAGGAGGAGCCAACTGATTTCAGTGAGTGGTGCAGGTTTGCTGCTGTGGGCTGGGAGCCCACAGGTGTCAGTCCCACTGAGGTTCTGTCTTGTCTTCTTACAGTGAGACTTACTGGAAGTTACAAACACACTATTTATTTGTGATTTACTTCCTCTCCAATAGATTGTGTCAGGCTGTAATAATTAAACATGATCTGCAAACATATTTTTCAGCAAAAGGATTCCTGGCAGAAAAAAAAAGTGGTATTTTTGTATTATGTTAATTATTGTCAGTACACTAATGAATATATTTTCAGAAATTTTAGTTTCTGAGCAAAGAGTTTAGACACCCAGTAGAGAAAATACAATTTGAAATGGATGTTTTTGCTTATACAAGAATCTCTCATTGCTGGACTGCAGGGATTTACTCACCCCTGGGTATTATCACAGCAGGTGTCAGCCTTCAAAAATGAGAGAGGACTGGAAGGCTGATGCTTTGAAATACAGGCATTTAGTTTTTTATTTTTTTGTTGGAATCAGGCCCATTGCAGAGCCTCTTTGCTACAAATGGTTTGGTTGCAGCAAAATGTGAAGGAGGGAGGTAAATCCCATGGCTGTGTGCTGGTACTCTCTGTGTGGTAGAGACAGCCTGGTCCTGTCTTAGCAAAATGACAAACTGGTTTCATTAATTCCTTTTCATCACCACTGAGCTCCAAATCATCAGGGAAATGTGATTTGGTTTCTGGTTTTAATTTTGTTTTCAAAAAATAGACAGCAGCACATCTCCATCCCTGCCAAAAGAGAGAGTGATAGTGCAGTGACAAAAGATGTCTGAAAATGTTGCATTCATTCCTCTTCTCTAGTGGAAATATAAACTGGGGCAATCTTCAGGCAAGAGAATTGAGTAGGGCTGTCCTTAGGATGAAAAGGGCACTTTTAAAGGCTGGCCTGCAAGAGCCATCAAACAGAGCCAGGAGACATGGCTTCTCACTGAGCAACACATGTTGGGACCTGAGAGAACAGGGCTCATGGAGCTCCATGGCAGCAGGTTACTCAGCTCATTTGATCATAATTCAAACCATTTGTGTGACTAATGATGCTCTCAGATGTTTGGCAGAATAAACTAATCAGCTGTTTAACAGCAGCACAGCTTCTCTGTGGCTGACATGGATCCAAGGGATTCTGCTCCAGTCAAAGATGCAGCTCCTCTCTCTGTGCATTTCCCTTCTCTGTGCAGCTCAGCAGCCTCTCAGCAGACCTGAAACAAGTAGTCCAAGAGGAAGAAAGAACATACTTGGGAAAAGGCACTCTTGAGCAGTTGCTGCACATCTGGTTTAAAATCTTAAGGGTGAGGCAGTGTACCAAGTCAGCTAAATCTGAAAGGGTGTGAATCAAATGGCCTCAGAGAGGAACGCCCTGTGGTGGGGTTTGTGGGTGTCTCTCACACTAATYCAAGCCCACTTCAGGTTAAAAATCACACACAAATTGCCTGAAAGATGAACYAGATTATATATTCATAGTAGTTGGGGTTTGAGTTTAAAAATTTCAATMTTTTGTTTGTTTGTTGATTATTTATGTATTTTGTTGATGAGACCTACTGGCCCCAAATARCATGGTACTGCAGCCCAGACCCTCTGCTGTTATTGAAAGGTGCAGCTGCACTAGTTCATATTAGTAAGGAATATAGCTGCCTGATGCATTTAAAAACCAGATTTCCTCCTGTATTTCTAAGCCTGAGGAACAGTTTTTCTATCTCTGTACCAGTCTGAAAGCAAACCAGTGCGAGATTCCAAGYCAAAACTCCAATTTAATTGGAAAATTACAATGAAGGCAACAGTGCAGCAACACCGACCTAAACTGAGAGAGCCAGAACATGACCTTGTTGCTGAGGGTGATGGCAGCAGCCCCATTCAATGGTGCCCACAGTCCCACCTGAGATAGAGACTGGGTGGGTTGAAAGTGTGGAAGAAAAGGGCTGCAGTGCTATTCAATGGTGCCCACAGTCCCACCTGAGACAGAAACTGCGTGGATTGCAGGTGTGGAAGAAAAGGGTTGCAGTGCCATTCAATGGTGCCCACAGCCCCATCCCAGACTGGGGGCATTGCAGGTTTCTGGGGAGCTCGCCCCTGATGAGCCACAGCTGCGCTAATTACCGAAGGACAGGAACCGCCCTGCCCTTAATGGGCCACAGGTGTGGCTAATTAAGGTAAGCGCGAGGAAAGGGGTGTGGCTGGGTGGCCAGGGCAGGACCTGAGGGCAGAGGAGCTGTGAGGGAGAGGAGTTGTGAGGGGAAAGGAGCGCTCCCAAGGCGCGAAAAGAAAAATGGACCGAGGGAGGGATTTGCTGCTGTAAAGGAACTGCCGAGAGGTGAGTCTGAGTGTGATGGGGATGGAGCCTGTGGTCAGAGGCAGCACGGAAATCCCTGCAGTCATTTTCCAGGTTATTCCAGCAGGGAATAACCAGCGGTCAGAGCCTGCGGCCGGGCCCTGCGGCAGGAGCCGCCAGGGTCCGTGAATGGTTGGGACATACGTGGATCACCAAGAAATGATCATTTGGGCCTTCCTTCCCTTTTTTGCTATTAGCCAATTTGTTGTTTCTGCTCCCTATTTTAATTCTCATGTAGTACTTTTAGCTTTCTTTGTTTCCCCATCTGCGTTGGGATCCTTGCTGCCTCTCTCCAGCTGCCGAGCCTGGCTCGGGTGGTTCTGGGCTGTTCTGGTGCTGCTCATTGAGATAAACCCTGACAGCCCCGGAGCCCTCGTGTGCTCCCAGCCTGGGGCACAGGGCAGCGCATCAAACACCGGCGGGACAGCTCCTTTTTGTTGCATTTTGTGCCGCTGAATGTCATCTTATTTAACATTTTGTTAAACAGCTTCTAAAGGTCTTAACAATATGACAGATGGGCTATTGAATGGATGCTTTAATGGCTRAGCATTGGTTTGTTTTTGTTTCGYGGTGTTTATTGTTAGTTAAGTACTGTTTAAATAAATTAAGCTTTTCCCTCTCTCTTTTACAATCCGGATACATTCAGGAGAGGGTTTCATTGTTGCTGTGGTGGCTGTGTGTTTCGTTGTGATGTATGGTGCTCTCATTTCCAGTCAGCCTCATAGGATACGAGCCCCAAGTCTAGGTCTTGTCTCTAAAGGTGAAAGTGTGCCTTGAACATTCTGCCTAGGTGGCAGAGTAAAATTTGGAATGATTTTTTTTSGTAACCTTCTTTCCCCTTACAACCTTCCCTGCCGTCTGTCCTGTCTCTGAACTTGATTCCCATAACCCTCAACCTGACSCTGTTACAGTGGAGTCCATGTGGAGGCAGCAGGCTGGGGGAACCACGTTCCTCCCAAAGGTGAGAGATCCAAATAACGTGTGTGCATGCAGGCTGTCCCTTGGGCACAGGTGGGAAAACCTCCTTTTGGCAAGGAGCAGCCAGCTGCCTCCCATCTCCACTGCCTGGGCACACCTGAGCAGTCAGGCCTGAGCTCTCCTCCACTGCAGCTGTGTGGACAGGCACAGTGTGCTGTATCTGCAGCTAATCTGGAGACCTTTTCCAGATATGGTCACTGATTKCTGCTATTAAAGGTGCCTTTTGCTTTTGGTAACACTGGACTGCTGGATTYAAAAGTTTTATGTACGTCAGATTTCAGGAAATTGCTGAAAGTGTTCTTGCATTTTATGGGCAAGTCAGACAGAATTTCTTGGCAGTGTGAGAGTTCTGTTTCATCAGAAGGACTGCTGTTGGGATGGGGTGAAATGGGGAATAAAGTATTTGGAAAGTCAAAGAGAAGAAGCCTTGCTGCAGGTGGGAGGTTGGAAAGCAGAGGAGCAGTRTTTCCTATCCTTGAGAGTGTTGGACTTCTTGGGAATATTGAGCTGATTGTAGCATTCCAAAGTGTGAAAATGCTCCATGTTTCCTTGAGACAACTGTGAAGTTTTTGTCTGTGGTAAAAATTTTAATCTCTTGTGGTCGCTAGAGGTCCAATTTTACAAGGGCAGGTAGCACCTCTGGTGTTTTAACCAAATTCTAGTTTCAGTAGAYAAAGCTCATCTGTCTTATTCCCTTTGCTGTCTCTAGTGGCAAATCTATTCTTCATTTCATAATTTCACTCATCATTTACATATAGAACTGGGGAAGGGAATASAGGGCTCCTTCTGAGGCAGTGGCCTTAGGTGATGCCATTTGCCCACAATTTTTGAGCATCAATTCCTCATTGGGCATGTGGGAACCAATTTACTTATTTATTTTGTGAGACACTATCTGGCTTATTAAGTGTCTACACCATTTGTAATTTAATGGTGTCTGGGTCTCACTTTAACCATTCATGCATCTTGGACAGACAAATAGCAGTAATACATTTGCTCTCATTAATTTACAGACTGGCTTTTTTTTTCCCTCACTGTCCTTTTTCTTTTTTTTTTTTTTAATAACTCCATCCCCCAAACTTTCAAAACACTCATCTGAAATAACAAAGTGTTACAGATGAGGTCTTCTGATTATTGCCCTTTAAAGCTTTTTTCACATGGTCAGGCTTCACAAAAACCTATTTTACTCCAAGAAATTAGGTTTCTGGTTAGCAGGAGCCCTAAATAGACATGAATTACAGGAACGTCCTTTGAAATCCCACACAGTTCTTGTTTCATTAAATCCCATGAAGCGACCTTAATTTAGTGGAACACTGGATAGGTTGTTCTTTTAACCTATTAGCACTTTGGCCAGTCCCATAAACCATATTCATGGATGATTCCATCAAGAAGGACAACAGTGGGATTAATATTATTTCAGGATACAGTAAATGCCACAATGATGAAGCTGTTTAAGATCTGGTGCTCACTGTGTCACACTGAATGCATTGACATTTACTCTGCCATCACTTCATTTCCAATATTCCTTCCAAATCAGCCGATGCTAATGTTTCAGTGTGTGTGCAGAATTCAATTCCATCAGGGCTGGGGTACCAGCACTTCTAGGCTATTGTTGAACTGCAAGGTGAAATGGGATTCTTCTGCCAAAACTCTGATTYGGTCCCATTTTGGATGCTGAAAGATTGCACACGTGCATATTTTAAGGTATCTGATTTCAAAGTGGAGAAATTACATTAGAATTTATATACTTGTATTATATAGAGGAGTAACTTTTTAAAGGCTAGAAGTCCCTACYTGAGTGTCAGCATTTAATATTAGCTCCTTCCTTTAAGTGCTGTGTCACACAGCCCTGTCAAAAGACTCTGTGGGCACATTTATAAGGGCACTCCAACGTGGAGGTGCTGAAAAGCAGTGTTAAATCCAAACAGAATCTTTGCTGTCTTTTCAAGAGCTTGAAAGGCAGCCAGGGACATTTCAGCAAAGCAGCATGTCACTGCATTAACACCAGCCAAATAACTGTGTTGAATGCAACAGGGAAGTTCAGTAGGGTGTGTTCCAGAGACAACTCTTTTCCACAGGGTCGTTAAACACCTTGCAAAGGCTATCAGTCCTTTTTTTTCTTTTTTTTTTTCTGGGAATAAACTATTTTCTATTATTTTTTGCTGGTTTCTCCTGGATAAAATTATTTCTGTTGCTGACATAAATTTTACTTTGTGCAGGATCATTGGGTTGTGCCAGCTGCTCACAGAAATAGGGAGCATTGTTGGTRGCTGTGTCTCTGTCTGCCTCCTCACCAACAGGACAATACTGGAATGCAGCTCAGGGGGATTGCAGAAGACACACGATCTGCCTGTAGCATTGTAGTAGCAGTGGTGGTTTATTTTGCAGCTATAACTCTTTGGTAGGCTGCAGGAAAGGGAGAGCTGTCTTGCTTCTGAATTTTACTCCATAAATGCTCTMTCTCTGACTTCCTCAGTATGGTGAACTCTGGCAACAGCCTTCCAGTGAAAAGGAATCTCCTGTGTACTGTGAATGTTTAATGGTGTTTCATTTCAGCAGTCTCCTTCCTTTTGCTTGATTTATTCCCTTTTGCACATCCTTCCTTGGCTTCCCTGTCTGTAGGAAAGCTCAGGCTGCTTGTCTGTTTTGGGAGACTTGCCAGGGAAATCTGTGAGCCAGTGCTTTGYACAACTCCAGCCTTTCCCAGTGGCACTGAAAAACTGGAGGCCAGTGGCACAGTGAAACCTGCCCAGCCTGCTCCTYACCCTCTGGGATGTGATTTACCTTGGCAGCCCCAAAGGCTGCACCCCAGCTTCTGGCTGCAGACAGCTCCTGTGGCTTTCAGGAGGAATTAATGTACAACAGGACCTCAAAAAGGTGTTGGTAATCACTTGCCCATGAACGTTTTAAAGGAAGCCCCAGTCCAGCTGTAAAGGTTTCKGTTTTCCTGAGGTGGGCTGGTGAACCTGCAGGGTTCTGTGTTGGATCTGGTTTTGACTGTCCTTTCACCCTGAATTGTGTTTGTATTTCTGCCTGCCGTGCTGACAGGATAATGATGTTGTAACACTGTCACATCTGGTTAGGGAGAGGGGCAGGAGCAGGAAATGAGGAGCTCTCYCCTGAACTAACCCAAGCTCTGTTCTATAAACAAATGAACACAGGAAACTCTGGGGAGTGGGCCACAGCCTCCCACAGCTGCAGAGGGAAGYGTCTTGGCTTTTTCTGTGCACCCAGTGCTCTCATTAACTTCAGTGAACCCCAGAGACCCTGACACATGAAGATTTAGAAAGTCAGTGCTAATGCAACCTTTCATCTGCTGCCTTTTTTCTCCTCCAAARTCAGTGGGGGGCTTGGATGTTCAGGAACATCTGTTCATGTCTAAACATTGGGGTATTTACCTTTCTAATAGCTCAGGTTGCTCCTTTGTACCCCAGCAGGTTCCTAGGAGCTCCCTAGATGACCTCTGGAACTTGGATTCTGGATGGGACAACAGCAATTTGTAATTCTTATTTTGTCTAAATAAAGACAAGATAGCTGTGAACAATGATTATATTATTGAGGCTTATCACTAATGATTGATTATTTGCCATGTGCTAAATCAACTTTGTTTTGGTAGTTTKTAAACTTCAAAGCCTCAGGTTTTGTGGTAATTGCCCAGGCATTGTAAATGGGGATACCCTTTACTTTCAGTGCTGCAAAACAAACATAAGAGTAAAAGACTTTTCTCCTTCTGACAACAAAAAGAATAAGCAAAAGTATCAGAAYCCTTTTCCCCACTCTTTCCCATTTTAGGACTCAAAATCTCTTGCCTGCTTGTATGACCTTTTTGCTCTGCAGTTGGGTAAGACTCTTCCATGAAGTGTAGTGTGATTTCAAGCCTATTTTTGGTCCCAYTAATCTCGAAAATGTGGATTCATGACACGGAGCCCAGGCTTGCTTGCCAGAGCCCTGCTGTTGCTGGCAGCCCAAATTCAGTGCCTGTGAGCTGCCAGGCTCCCTTTYAGCCAGGTACCAGCTCAGGCTGTGCAGTGTTAGCAGCAAAACTTCCTAGCTGAGAAGTGCTTCATCTTCCCAATGGTTTTTTTGTGTGTTCCTATCAAACATGAGTGCAGCAGATCTGCTTTTACTGCTTTGCCCCCAGCTCCCCTTCTGCTGTGCTTGGGAACCCCTTGATGGCAGCTCCTTTTGCCTCTGCAGATGCAGTGGGGTTGTGCAGGAAGATGAAATGCTGCTGCTGTCAGGGAGCCAGCCCAGCTGGGTAGGATCAGGCATGAAAATGTGCTGCTCATATCGTCCTCAGGCTGAAGAATTACATTCAGGTGTTGTACACCAGTTTTGAATAAACAGGAGTGCTTGGTGGGAAAGATCTGTCAAGTATCTGGTRTCCATTGTTCTCTTCTGTTTTTTGCTTCTTGGTTTTTTCCCCTCCATGTTTCATGTTGTTGAGAGACTGAACTGTATGCCTGGAGTCTGAGCAGATAAAGGGGAATCCTCAAGGAAGTGAGGGGGTTTTCTCTTCTCTCAATACTTTTATTCATTTTTTCCCCCTTAGGACTCTTTCTGTAGCCCCAGAGGAGTGGGGCTGTGGTGATAAATACAAAATCATTATGAGTCTCTGCTGAATCTCTTCTGGGCAAACCAAGTACTTGAACTACAAATAATGTGCTTTAAAACAGCAACCAAACCAATATATCTATTCAAGAGACAAGGTTCTTTTTAGAAAGAGCTTTTTAGAGCAGAGCTTTTTAGAGCAGAGGGAGCCAGTTCAGGCTGTGACATGAAGGAGGCTGAGACTCATCTGTACTCTTAGAGATGTTCCATACTTACTCCTAGGTGAAAGCACCGTGATAGTGAGTAACAAATGATGCCAAGTGAGCCTCCAGCTCTGGGCAAAGAAAACTCTTACATGTTTAATTTATTTTAAAAGAAGCCTGAACGTGCAGGGTGTGCTTTGCCTCCTTGCTGTTGGTGCAGTGCTGATCCTGAATGCCAAGAGCAAAGACGTTAAACATTGTGTTTGCTAAACAAAACTGACACATCCACACAAGGAAGCAGCAGCACTTCCCGTGCTCCTGAGAGTTGAAAATGATCCATTTTATTGAGCGATATAATGACAGCACTAGCTGAGCAGAGCAGTAATTATTATCTCTAGGAGACCCGGGAGAACAGTGTTTTCAAAGGGAAAATAGTGTTTTTCATGGATTTCTTTGAATTCTGATATCAGCAGTTCAGGRTTTGTCAGGCGTAACTAAAAATAGAAATTGCAGCCAGATGTGTTCCAGGGGACAGATTGTGGGGGCCTCYTGGAGCCAGTGGTGGGATTCAGCCCAGGGTTTGTCTGTGCTCTGGGAAACCTGGCACAGCTGTGAAAATCGGGCAGAAAGGACTGAGTTTAACTTGAACTCAGGCTGTTTGAAGYGGGGGTGGGCAGCCCAGTTAACTCCATGTTTCCCCATAGGGTTTTGGTGAGCACAGATTTTCTGACTGCTGCTTGTTCTAGGTCTGTCTGTACAGCAGTGTGAGAGGTGAAAGGTAAAGAGYKGAGGTGCTGCAAACTTCTTGGAGTRTGTACTGCTTTACATCAGGAGATRTGAARGAGTRTAAACTTTGCTTACAAGGACTAATCTTCAATATTTTGTGGTGTTGAGGAAGTAACAAGTGCAGGCAAAGCAGTAGCAACCATGAGAGCAGACAAGGGCCATTAATCTCTTTTCTTGTAATTGTAAACAAACAAAATGAAAAATAGGAGCTGTGSTAAGGTCAGAAGAGTTGAGTTCATCCTTTATCTCAGAGGCATTGCTGCATGTCTGAGGTGTTCTTCCTTCTTAGTACACCCTGTGAGGATGCTCACCATGGAGTGACTGCAGAACAGCACTTGGCAGAATTCCACTCCTTGTGGTCACCCTACAGAACTGGCTGTGCAGTCTTTCTTGATACTGTTGGATCACAAACATATTTGTTACAGAAATAAATACTAAATTAGGTACTTTTCTGGGAATATGAGGTCCCTTTTAAGACCTTGTGTGAGTAGAATGTGACATAGTGAGTGAACTTCTGCTTTATTTTCCTCAACAAAAACGCCTAGARAATGATCCTGGTCAGATCCTCAGCTGATGTAATTGGCCTTGTGAATGAGTTTTCCTAGAGCTGAAGCAGTTCACTGTGAGTTCACTTGGCTTGGTGTTAGCATGTCCTGTGTTACTCAGACATTCCTTCCTGAATTCAGCCAGTTGGCATTCTGCCCACTGAGGTTATTTTTGCCCTTTGTCCCTAAAGGATTTTTCTGAGAGCCAAAGGTCCAGGTGTGTTCTTGGGTGTCAGCTGCATGTCAGATCCGAGGGCAGCATTAAATTCCAGACAGGACAAATGGAGTGCTGGCTGCTCCTTCCCCACTCTAGCAAATCCTCCTACTTGATGACACAATTCCTTCATCCCCTAGATTTACACTTCATTAGAAACCCAAACCTGCTCCCAGGTTTTCAAGAGCTTGTTAAGCTCTCACAGCACCGGCAGTGCTGCCTCATTTGCAAGTGGGAAGCCTTGTGGAAGGCAGGATGACACGGAGTTTCTTTTATCCAGCTTTTCAAGTTGTCATGGTTGGAGACTGGCCAAATGCCAGGGATCCACAGAAGTTGTTCACTCACCCTCTCCTGCTGCAGTCGGGCAAAGGAGAGGGAAAGAAAATTAACCAAGGGCTCCTAAATTGAGATTAAGGACTGGGAGAAAAACACTCTATGGGCAAAACTGCTTTAAATTTAAAAGGTGTAAAGTAAATTAATTATTAACAGAGTCAGAGGAGGATCATGAGAAGTGAAATAAGCCTTTGAAACACCTTTTATTTTTCCCCAGCCCCTCCTTCTTTYCCACTGACAGTGCAGGGAGACAGGGCATGACAGTCTGTGTCAAACCAACACACAGGGTGAAGGCAGATAATGTGACCCGGACTTCAGGAGGAAGGAAAGAAAAAAAAAAAGAAAAAGAAAGCATTGACATAGAAATACAATTTCAGTAAATAGCAGTGGTGCTAATTTCTGGCAAAACAGAGTTAGGTCAGTATGGAAACAATTAATGCTGCTGTAGCCATGAAACAGAAGTAAGGATAGCTGATGCTTCAGGATAAAGTTCTTCATCAATCACTGGTTTATTTTATTAGCATTCAGAGTGCTGTGTGGTGTGATTACTTCTGATGTCTTGTGACAAGCATAATGAGAAAATGCAGGGCCAAACCCAGAGCTGGCACTGGACCCACAAACACAGTTCTGAATTTGGACTCTAATGTAACACATATGAAGGCATAAACCTTTCCTGAAGGAACACAGATTCCACCTCAACCCCTGGCCCTCATTGMGGTTATTGCCTACATTCWGATTTATTGATAAAGCATTGCTGAAGCTTTGTCTCCTCTTTTAAAAATTGCCCTACAAATGATATGTTGACAAATCCGAGGTTCCCRTATTGTCTGGGCTGTTGTTTATTGTGTGAACGTCCTGGTTTTGCTCCCTGAATGACCAAATGCTCTGCAGCCAGATGGGATTGATTCCTTACAGTTSTGTTCATGTATCAGATGTAGATATTGTRTTCCACTTCCCATTAYATCTGCAAATGGCTGGCTCTGATTGACAATGTGGCACTCACATGGAGATGTTTGCTTTGTGAGAACTGGCTGCTGCTCAGAATTATTTTGTATTATTAACTCCTGTACATTGCCCCTGCTGTTTGATCAGTCTGTTTCCCTTTGTTCTGAGCCATATGTGTTTTCAAAACTAATACTTATACACCTTTCAAGGCCTTTGATTGTTGTACAAAAGATGATAAATCTCTGGGGGATCTAACTATATCCTGGAGCATGCAACCTAATGAGAAAAATCAGTTCAAAGTACCAAAGCATGGTGTTCTGATATTCTATCTCCCAGCTTTCAAATTCWGAAAAAAAGGCTCTGCTGTGATGAAGCATTAGCTGCATGAATAGCAAGTCTGACTCTSTATTCCCAGGAGACACTGTGTTTAACAGGGGCACTTCCATTGCTTCTGGATTTCTCATCAGTTCTTTGTACACTTTCTGTAGGTGGTAAATAGTCCACTCTGTCTGTGAGAGGAGAAAGAATGTTCTTTTGGGGCCTTTTTTGGAGTTTTTTTGGAGTGCCATCCCTGGGAAGCTGCTYTGGCCAAGGAGCAAAGGGTGAAAGCTTTGCTCCTGTTCAGAGGTGCTTCCTCTCACTGGTTTGTAATCCTCATCCCCGAGGTGAGGCTCTAAATGATGCCTGTCTTGGGAAGGGGAAAGTTGAGCCATGATGAGGAAAAATGACTCCATTCATGCTCAAACTGACTGTAAGAGCTTTCCTTTCCTGGAAAGAGTCCAGTGTTTCTTTTTGTTATTTTTGGGCTGTTTGTTGTGTTGTTTTGTTAGGTTTTTTTAGCCAGCTAAACCAGTTCCAGTCTGCCATGGGTTCAGTGCCTTGATGTCAAGGCCCAGCTAAATATGATCATTATTCACAGGTTCATGAACAGTACACAGAAAAACCTCAGACTTGACTTTTTTTTTTCTGTAAACCTCTGGAATATCAGGCTCTGTGCAGATACTGCAGCTTTCTTAGAAAGATGTGATGTAAAAATTGACCAATACAATTTTCTTGTCTGTTGTGAACCAAGAARAAGTACTACTTAATGCAGGTCTGGTAAACATGTTAAATCTGATACAAAAGGCTTTCCTGGCACAGGTAAAACATTATTTTGGTGGTGCATTYGTGTGCAAGCTGCTTTTTATTTAGAAACTGTTCCTGCACAAAGGATTTTGTAGCAGTGCAGTAAAACAACCGTGCCCCTCCATCCTGAGCCAGAAAACCACATTTAATTTTTGTTGGTGGAAGTGCTTTTAACTCCCAGCTTTAAACAGTTTGGTGATCTGAATGAGCAGCAGTGAGCCTTGGTTACTCCTACATGGGCAGATGGCAGCTGGGAMATAAATAACTTGTGGGTGCTCTTAGTGCCTCACGTACTGCATGAGTACCTTGTGTCCTTCAGTGTGCTCATCCTCACCTCACCCCTCTGAGAGGATATATCAAATGGCAGAAAAGCCAAGTTAATACACAACTGGGTAACAAGTTCTTAYAGGAAATGCCAGCTGAACCTGTTTCTACCTCTGCCCTCAGGCCTGTCCAAATCACTGGAGATCAAAACCCCAAAGTGATTAAAAGATAGCAGGACTGTRCTTAGCATCTTTGGCATTAAGAAGCCCCTACTATGCCCAGTGGCTGCAGAAATATGTTAACTGGGTAGTTACATTGCAAAAGAGATTACTCCCTGATTTAAGAAATGCAGGGAATGCCAGATCCCTTTTTCCAGGGCTGGCCATAATCAAATTCCTTTCTTTACTGTTTTTTGTAGCCCCACTAATTGAGATCACCCAAAATGTTACCATCAGCTGAAGTCAGTGTCAATTAAAAATCCCATTTATATTCCCTGTGAAAACACATGGCCTTCAAAAGTGTTTGAWTTTCATTGGATCTTCTCATCTGTTTGCCATTTAGAGTTCAGGCCATTTTCCATGTTTCTATCAAATGCTGCCTCATATGGMAGCCTGGCAAATGAGCTTGCAAAGTAACTTATTTGAAGTTCTAAATAATCTAATGCTTGCCTGAAGTTGACCTCTGCATGCAATAGTACCCAAGTTAATGTTTGAAGCTGAGGGACACACAGTTCTCTGGAGCTGCCCTGCTAGGGAAAGGCAGGTTGTACCTGTGCTGATGCACATCAGGCCATGAGGTGGGAGGGGTTTGGAGGAGGCAGCAGGGCAGAATCCGTAACATTTCCACCTCTTCTAGGCACAAGAATTGGCTCTGCYATCACTCCCAAGTAACCCCTGGCTTATTTATTAAAAAAAAAAACAACCCTGTGAATTCTTATAATTGTGACACTGCACTTGGCTGAGCTCCTTTTGCTCTTAGGCACCTGTCTCATGCTGATTACATTTTTAGCGAATTAATTAAAGGACCTAAACATTTCTGGAGGTTATTGGCACCTGAAATTAAAGTGCATTGTTATCTCCTCTCTTAGAAAGAGAGGACTCTGCTAAAGTGAAGCTCTTGAGKAGAGTTTTCTTCTTCCTTTCCTCCCCATCAACTTCAGATATAAAGCACTGTCAGTGAATGACCATATCTGCTAATTACACTGAATGACCAGGGTGGCACTCCAGTTATCATTGTGCTTCCACTTGAAGGATTTGATTTCAGGTTATTCCAGAGGCTTTCCTAATGGCAGGCAGGTCAGTGGAACCTGGATCTTACCAAGGTGCATCCTTTTGCTYAACTCCAGGAGGTGCCCAAATGGAGCTCAGCAAACCTTGTACTTACTCTGTTTTTGGGGGTTTTTTTTTGCACTTAGAGGAGTGGGAGAAACTCCATCTCACAGAAGGTAAAATGCTCTGGCTCCCAGGAGCAGACACCAATGTTTTATATGCTGAGAGAACCAAGTCTATTAGCATCATGAAAAGTGTCCTCTCCTGCTGTGAAGGTTTTTTTTTTTTTTAATACACCTTAAAAGTGAGTAGGTTTTCTTGGATAATATTTGTAGGGAGCAGATCTGTGCRTGTAATTCAGTGTTTTGTGTTGTGCATGAAAGATGAGTATCTTTTCTAAATTCTGAATTCTAAATTTGGTTAATTTGATTAATTTTCACATTAWTCTCTGAAATAGTTAGGATTAGAAGTTATTTGACCATCCTTAAATCTAAGTCTAATCACAAAACCTCCAAGACTGGAGTTTTACAAAACAGCAGCAGATATCACAAGTTGTGTAATGACAAACACGAGCATTGACAACAATTCCTTTCTTTAGCCCTGTGAGAACAATGTGAAGTCACAAATAGGTGCATGGGCAGGCACAGAAGTTGCCTGGATCTTTGTCAGCCACCTGGAATTGAGGGGATCCAARCACAGCCATCCCCATCTGCAGCTGGGGGGTTATAGCTCATTACCATGACATTGATGCATTTATTTAATGATCTGCTCTTAATCCAGTGATGCATCTGCATGGAGCCCTCCTGTCCCTGCTCATGAGGGGTCTATTTGTGCACTCAGGTTCGTGTTTCATTGGAAAAAAGAGTGGTTCCCAGGAAAATGTGAGCTCCAGTTGTGTGTTTGCACTGGGCTTTGGCAGACATTACATAAGAGCTTTGCTCATGTTGGCCTCCTGCTCCTGGCTTTTTACATCATTCTTTGTGTTATGTTTCCAGTGCATGTAGATAATTTAATTTAACGTTTTTTCCAAATGCCAACACGCAGGAAGGCTGACCTTATAAGATCATAATTAGAATTATTTATATACTGTAAAAATGTAACTGATTCAGAATTACTGGAAAACGCGAGATTTTAAATTTTTTTCAAGAATTAATTTTGCTGGAACGGAATTAAGTTAAAGCCTTAATTATTTTCCAACTTTTGCCTTATGCTAACCTTCTCCTA
>CADDXX010000440.1:212881-237010 GCA_902810485.1 Alauda arvensis | reverse complement strand
TGCCATCCAGGCAGTTTGGAAGAGCATTAATGCTCAGATAAATAAATGCAACAGGCAGCTGAGCTGCTGTGAGGACACTGAGAAGTGCTGCATGTCACACGATGGGCTCAGTCTCACAAAGGCATGCCAACTGGGTTAATCAAATGTTCTATTTTGTGCAATTCCTGACCATTGGGAAGGAGGCTGCACAGGAGAATGTAAAAGATTGGGAGTTTSTGGCTTTATTTCTGCACTGCTGAGAAGCAGCAGTTTTTGCAGGAGGGGGAGAGGGAACCCTCTGCAATAAAACCATTTTCATAATGCCATGGGAATGAGTTATTGCTGGAGGTGAGGCACACGTTCTAATGGCTGCCTAAGCTTTCAGCTCCATCTTTCATGGGCTAGTCAGACACTTTTATAGTGCTGACACAAAAAGAGAGCATTTATGTTGCTTCCATTCTCCATCTGTCAACAGTTAGGCTGAAGTGCCACTACAGGAATACTTTTCATCTGATTTCCATTCCAGCGTGGCTCATCAATACACAGCATCTGAGCCGTGCCAGCTCTCAGGGYCCTGATCACTTGTTTTTTATGCACCGTTAATGGTTGGCCAATAGGAAACAAAAGTCTGTCTTTTTAATGTGAAGAGGGTGGTGTTTACTTTTATTGTGGATTTACCTGTGCAGTTTTCTGGGTTATCAAGGGTTGGTTTTCAGTGAAAAGTGTGAAAAGTCAAAATACTTCAGGCCAGARGGGAAGTGGATTTTCATTTGTCTTGTATGACCAATAATTAACTATTTGGGCATCAGGTAGGAGCAAAAGGGGAAGCATTGGCATCATCCCTGTTTTATTTACAATTCCTTTCAGTAATGAGCCTGGTTTTATACAGCTTTTWTCAACAGAAAAGCTATTCCAGACCACTTCAGTGTATCTGTAATACAAGACAATATGTTCCAAAAATACCCTCTCTGTGCTGAGAAAGAGGTGGTTGGGGGATGACAAACTTATTTGAAATTAGAGGAAAAAAAAAAACCCTGAGGAAAGAAGCAAAAAAAAAAAAAGTTAAGGCTCTGAAGAAGGGGGAAAACAATCTGTTTTTAACAGGATTTTCTTCCAAGTACCTCTGTCCCTTGGGTATGCAATATTCACTTAGACTAAATTTCTTCCAGCTTTCTCTCAGATTTTGAGAGCCTCGTTTTTCTCCAGCTCATGTAGTGTATTTTCTGGGTGAGTGGCTTGCAGAGGAATGCAGGTGTGAAAGAGCACACAGCCATGGAGCTGAGTTCCAGAGAGCAATCCCTGCAGGGGAGGAGCAGTGCTCAGTCCTGTTCCTGTCACACTCAGATGGGGCTTCCACACTGTGGGAGGGACTGTAAACTCCAAAGGAGATATTACCCGGTTTTGTTCAGGTTGTTTTCAGCTCATTGGCTGAAATTCCTGGCTTCTGGACACTTTCCATCAGTTTTTTTTTGTGCTGTTGGCCACTGCAGTGGGTGTTACCACACTCACTGCACACCTGGCCTCATCTCCTTGATCTCACTTCTTACCTGTGGTCTGGTGCTCCGTGTGTGTGCAGATGTAAAGTGCTGAGTCTTGGCTTTGTGTTGATTTTTTTTGTCCCAAAAAAAGTGCATTGTGCTGCATTTCTTGCTGTCAGAATCTGTGTGTTTGTGGAGTTAGGGCTGCCCAGCTGGTGCTGGTGATTCTGAGTTCTTACACAGCTGAGATATGTGCATGAATTTTCACAAGATTAGGAGATCAAATCCAAATTTCCTTGGGCTGTTTTTAATGCCCAATGTTTTAACTGCCTTTGTCCTGTGATAGTGATGCAAAGGATCAAAATATCTTAAAAGTGCATTTATTTGGGGCTTTAAGATGCTTAAGTTGTGCCTGYATTTGTAGGTCTGATCTTACAGTTTTTCCTGCAGCTGGGAGCCTTCTGTTACCTCAGCCAATCCTTCATTGCTCCCACCAGGCAGTGACCAGAGTGCTATTAGAAACAGGAGCAAAAAAAATGAATTTTATGCCTGTTTTATTCATATCTACAGCTTTCTGTCTCTTAGTTGTGCTTCTTCAGTCCTCCTCTCATATTGTTGTCCACCCTCTGTTACCTCCCACAATGATGATTAATGGAATGCTCTCCATCTTTTTCTGAACTCTTGGTTTTTCTTGTTAGTTCCTGATTRCTTTAATTCTGCCAGACCCTTTTTCATATCCTTTCCTCGTCTGCCTCTAATCTACAGTGTATCATTTCTCCTACTCCAGCCCCTCATTTCCATTCCTGTAACGTTTCCATGTCCTTTCTTGGAGCCTGGGCTGAGCACACAGACCAGTTAAAATGAAAATATACTTTCCAGATTTTAGTAGCCTAATTATTTTATTTAAAATGAAGCYGAGGCATCAATCAGATTGTTCTCTAAATCCCAGTCACATCAGCAGCTAAATGAAAATATCAGTTATTCCCTGCCATTCTCAACCCACTTGCCTTTAAATGGTATTATCACAGCAAATATTAGGAGTTTAGACATGTCCAGAGTCTTTTGTTGAAAGGCYCTTGCAAACAAGGCAAGGGAGATGCAGCAGAAATCCCAATATCTTKTGAAATAACATTAACAAAGGGCCTGGCACATGTGAGCATTGAGACAGGAGGCTGTCAGATCCCGGGAGGTGCAAAGTGAGAAATATTTGAAAGACAAAGAGCAAATCATAGAAATGGGAAGTTTAAGAACAATAAATGATTCCAGGCTGAGCAGTGCAGGCTCCTGGGGCTGAGTTCTCAGCTCTGACACCTCTGCACTTCCCTGCCAGAGATCAGATCCTATTTTTTCCTCCCCAAGCTGTATTTTAGCTTATGGTAATGAACTAAAAAAGCCTGAACTTTTACTACTTCTATTCCCCCTTTTTACATTGCTCTTCCTGTTTTTATTTTTCCTCTTTTTTTTCTTCCAATAAACTCCAAGGGGATGAAGGTGCCTGAGAGATGACGTGAAGGGCTTTATCAAACTCCTGAGTAATAATAATAATAATGAGATTTGCAATGGGCTTCTAAAGGACACAGATCAGAGCCACTTACCATAATGGCACTACAAAGTAATGAAGATTCAAGTGGTTCTTGTTAGAAATGAAGCTCTTTCAGAGAATCCAAACTCCTCTAATATCCTATTGCTAGAGGAGAGGTAGGCACTGATGCTGTGAAACGTTTGTTTCTCTGGTTTTGTTTCAAATCCAGGGAAATCTGTCAGGATTTGTGGGACTCCACGTGTGCAGGCTGTGACTCTCCCCCCCCATTAGAGCTTTAAATAAGGGTTCTAGTAAATAGCCATTAAAATAAATAGTACCCACATTTAATGACCAGTTTGTTTGAGTGTTAACAGCCTGTAAGCTAACAAAAACTCATCATTAACTGGTGATAACTTCTCTCCACTCCTTTAAATAATCCCTGTTTCTATTAAGATGCCCATGTAAATTTTCTGTTTCTTCCTTTTAAATTTTTTTTTGAGAATATTGTATCTTTCTGCTCTGTGCTTCTTTGGTTGTTCCACTCTCCACCACTCGTATTTTCTCCTTATTCATTAAGATAGCAGTTTTATTTTCTTCTGTATTTTTTTCTCAGATTTATCTTAAAATCTCTGCTTGTTCAGTGAATTAGGTGACAAACCCCTAGGGATAAATTCAACTATGGAACATAAAAGTCACAAATCAGTGGAGCTGTGGGCTACATCCTGATTATGTACAGAATTCAAATGAGCTTGGGGAACCCATTTGTGTGCTGTTAGAGGAAGCAGAAATCGTGTCCCCAGCCTTGCAAAGATACCAGTGCCTTTCTGCAAGTCCAGCAGGATGATTTATGCATGGACTTGCATCACATTTGCAGATCTAGAATCTGTGTGCTGGAGGCCCAATTTGCCTGTAGCATTTGTTTTATACCACTAACTGTCTTGGCTTCCTCCTGTGGAAGGAGGATGGGAGTCAGTTCAATTCCAATAAAACCTTACATTTTGGCCAACAATCAGATTAAAGCTGAAAGCCACTCCATGTGATGTATTGTGGGGAAGGGGGAAAGAATATTTCAAAAGCATTTTCTATATTCATTTTCTCTGTAAGTGGGAGATGTGTCAGAACGGTGTCATTTTAGAGATTTCTTTTCCTTTGGTTTGGGCAGCCACCTGCCTTTAAAAGCTGTAGCAAGGAATTTTGTGTTATATAGTTTGAAAAAGAGAGAATTTGCAGTCCCACTGCATTAAGAACAGGAGCAGTGTCACTGGAATGTGCTGTTTGTAGGTGCCTGAAGGGAGACCCAGGGACTGGGTTTTCAAAGATGCGCAGGCACCAAAGGAAATCAGGTACAGAGCAGTCAGACATGGATCTCCAGGCCATGGCATTACATTGCTTTCTCTGCTGCCCTGCTCCATGCAGAGTTACAGATATTGCTTAAATATTCAGGGAAAATGTGGCTCTGTCTCTGCACTGGTGGTKAAAATCACTGCAGACTCATCCTCTGCTTTGTTTTCCTTGGTTGGCCCATTAGTGAATGATTCTTCATAACAACCTCTGATGGAAATGGCTTCTCTCATTTTCCTCATGCAGCAGGGATGGGGAAAAGCCAGTTCCTAGCCCTGGTGCAACTCGGGTGATGAAGAGAAGGGCAGAGAAGTTGCTGTGGTGGGATAAGCACTGGTGGCAGCTCTCTGCAGAGGTTCTGCATTGGTGCTGCCTTGCTCTGAGCAGATGTTCTGGTCACTCCTCACCTTTGTCTGCAAGGTGCATCCATCACCTTAATTTATAATGGGACATGGAGCCAACAACTGAAGGAGAAAAATCAGCCCAGTCCTAGGAACAATCTTTCCTGATGAATTCTCCCCCCTAAATTGAAACAATTTGCTGGGTAACCCAGCTGGGGTTCATATGCTTTTGATTACTGTGGGCTATTTAGCTTTACAAAATGACATGCTGCTTAATGGTCTTTTAATGGTTATAGGTTTCTCTCTTTTTTTTTTTTATTTTAATGAGCTTCACCAGTTTGTTACTAATGCCCTGTGGAAATCTGGCAAAATGCCACATTTTATGTTACAAATTTTCTGGTTTTCATGTGGCATAAGTGGAACCTGTGCAGCCAGTGGGGATGCCTGTGTTACTAATCACACTGTAATGCCATTAAAGAGGAGGGGGAATAAAGAGCTAATTGAGTATTCTGCAGGCCCAATAATGGCATATGCAAAGATGGGATCATTAACACTTTGCAGCTGAAGTCTTACACCAAGTCCAGCCTGCTGTTCAAGCTCTGAAAGATGGAGCTTTTTAAAGCTCGTGTGTTGCACTTGGCTGCTGCCAGGTTAAAATGTCAGGTGAAGGGCACACCCCTGCCAAGGCACAGGTGAGATTCTGCCCTTTCTGACCAGGAAGTGAGGACTTTCCTTGTGGGAGGACATGTGCTCAGGGCAATCCTGAATTGCAGCTGTGTTAATTAGCAAAGAGTGGGSACAGCCTTGCCCTCCCAGCCATGGTGTGATGAGAATGAGTGACCTGGGAGAGGGACAGGAAGGGTCAGAGCTGTTCCAGGGACTGACAGGGTGGGGTGAAGGAATTTGGCCAAATATTCCCAGAAACAGCAAATCTAAATGAATATCAAAAGTTGTCCAAAGGGAGAAAACTTCAGATCTGTTTGCATCCAGTCAGAATTGGTCAGAGTTCCAGTGTCAGACACTTAGAGATGTGCTGCAGACCAGCTGCAGTCAGGGATCCTGATGGAAACTGAGTTAGCAGGATATAAATAATTGTAATGGTGAGTGATGCCTGTAAAATCCATCTGTGGACAGACAAAAAAGAGGTGTAATTCATGAAGTGCTTAATTGTTAATTAAGGACAGGTAGCAGCTCTAAGATGTCCATGTTTAGAAGCTTGATATTGGTGAATTTAACAGCAATGCTTTAAAACTTTACTACCAACAATCTCTGCTGCACTGCATGGCCCCATCCCTTTCAGAGAGATAAAACTTAATGTTACCTCAGTGGCCCCAGGACTGGAGTGTGTGTAAATGGGTGTTCTTTTTCCTCCTTTATTTGTCTCTAGGCTATTCTTTAAGGTTTTACATCATTTACATAGAACTAATTTGTTCCACATTTTAATAATTTCCTGTGTAAGGAGAAAGATCATGGGGCTTTCCTGTTGTACTGTGGATGTATCTGCAAATATATCTGCAAATATTGTATTCACTGCCTGTGCTGCATCTGACTGGGATTTCTCAAAAGAACTCATTTCTTAGTTCAAGGAGTCTATCAACTTGACAGTATTTGTTTAAAATTTTTTTAATAGCTTTGAAAACCACCATCATATGCTAAGACAATCCCTAGCATAGGAGGAGTCAGTCAGGTGCCTTGGATTCTTGTACAAATACATATTTCTCAAGCACATGGGGAAATCTTGTAATTAAACTTGCCTGCACTTTATTTACTAATGAACACTTTCCTTTAGCTGACCTGGTGCTCACCAGGAGTAGCAGAAATCTTCCTGTTAAATAGCAGCAGATTTTGGGTGCAGCCCTTATTGAAAGGGYGAATTTTGGGTCCTGAACAATGCACCCAGTGTTGGTGCCATGGCATTGTTGAATAATCATTCCCATATTATTCACAGCTCTGCATCTTCAGTGAATTAACCCCACCACCTTCATGGCAGGGGCTGAATCTCTCCTAAACCGGGGATATTTTTAACAGACAAAAAAGGGGCAGTGAAGATCCATCCTACTCTGGCCGTGAGCAGAGTGGGTGCCAGTGTGAGCTTTCCCAGTGCTTGGCTGAGTCCTCTCCAGCTGGGAAGTAAAGCTGAGCTCCATCACCAATGCTCTGGTTGACAGAAAGCTTCCTGCTCTTACTGAGTGCTTGATCAAATATAAAAGGAGATTAATTTCAAGTGGCTTTGAGTTTTGCAGTGAGCACTGCAGTGCCATTCTCCCACAGGAACTGAGGAGTTTGTGSAGTGTGATTAATGGTACCTTTCAGTGATCAAAATGCAAATGGAAGGTGTTGGTTGTAGAAATTATTGCTGTGGGGTTCATTTTTGACCAAATAGGAACGTAACTGTTATCTCTTCCTGCAAATTGTGTTTGTAGAAAATGGATGAACACCAAGGCACCTTTCCTTCTTGTCCCCACTGGGGATTTTAGTCCTCAGGCTGGGGTGTGTGTGGGGCAGGCACAGACATCCTCCTTCTAGTCTGGACACAAGGAACTCTGCTTGTGTCCTTCCTGCAGTGGCTCCGTTCTCACTCAGTTCAAACTGAGCTCCCAAAGGAAAATCTCTTGATGCTGAGTTCTGCCATAGGAGCAGGAGGAGGAAGGAAAGGTGTATTTGGCAGTAAGTCAGTGCAGCTGGGCTCTGACCTGGGAAATGCAAGGTTTCCTCTGGGGTTGAAATTCAAATTGACTCTCTTGGGTGCTGACGAACTGAACCTTCACAGCATCAAACCTCAGAGCTGTGTGTGTGTCAGCAGCAGCATTGTTCCTTTGGCTTTGAAAGGGAGCTGTGTTTCCATGCTTCACTCCAGCAGTGTTTTCYAGCTCTTGCCTGCTTTTGCAGCTCTGGAGGCAGGAGCCCAGCCATGCTGCTGCTTGCTTGTTGCAGCTCCCATGCTGCAAAGACAAACAAAAGTCCTTTGTGTAATATTAATCAGCTTTCAGCACTGCCCAGTGTGGCCTGTTGTCATCAGAGCAGATCAGGAGCCCTTCCATGTGAAAGTTTGTTTTCATATCTGGCCAGCTTTTCTATTCAGACCCTTTTATCATCTTGTAATAAAAACACTTGTTTGTTTTTTCAATAGCACTTCAGTCATGATGCAGGAACTGCTTCTATCAATAGGACAGCACTTTTCTAAGGAGCTTTCTTTCAGACCATTTCARCTGGCCCCTTCTGGCTGCCAGTGGACTTTGAATCCTGTTTACATTAAAACAATRGTAGCAGCTTCATAAATAAACAGGRGCACACATGCCTGAAAGCCATCTTGTAATTGAAAAGTTAAAGTTTTCTCCTACTCAGACTCTTTTATCTAATTCACTTTGGCTTTGAGCTAAATTTAAAGTTCTCTCTTTATGCTTAATGCACAGATCATATTCTATAGTTGTGTCCTACAGTGAGGGTTTTTAATTTGAACAGGTGCTATGTCAATATTCCRGTTATCTGCTAAAACAAACAAACACTCTTGCTTGTCTCAAGATACAGGGGTAACATCCTGCCAGTACCTGGGAGTAAATAAAACCCTGAGACCTGGCAACCTTTTATGTGCTCTTGAGCTGCTTTCCTGTTTGCTCTCCAGCTTTTCCTGTGGCTGGCTGCAAATGCCAGAGGATGGAATTAAGGGGATGATGGAGAGATTTAATGTCTTGGGTTGCCTAAGAAGTACTTGTTAGGGGTCTTTTAAATCTCTCCTATCTCAGGTTCAACGTTTGCTTCTGGGCACTGCAGGAAAAATTGTCTTATTTAATTTTGAACCCATTTACATCCATCATTTCTAGCAGCTTCCTTGTAATTTCATGCTCAAAAAGGATGCAAAAGCACCTAAGTGAACTCTAGAGCTGAAAAAGGCCTGGGTAGAACAGGAATCAAAGTTTCAATCAAAGCTGAACCAATAATTCAGCTTAGSCCACAGTGCCCTCAGACTCTGAATGGATGCTGAGATGAGTGGACAGGTGAGAGGCTGCATCCCTGCCCCTGGCACGGGCCCAGGGATGTGATAAATGGCTTTTCCCAGCTCAGCCCCACACTGCCCTGSTGTCAGCAGAGATCTGTGCAGACACAGAAATCTGCCTGTGGCATCATCTGGGTGAGATGCTGTGTTTTCCATTTTCTGGAAAAATACGTCTGAAAAACAATCTGTAGGAAATTCCTGTGATCAAAGGAAATGTAATGCTCTAAAGTTACATCTCTTATTATCAAGCTCTGACCTCAGAAACTTGATAAAATACTTTTAGCCTGGACTATTTATGTTTTTCCCCCTGCAAGTGAAATGATGGCATCTCTGGCTGACCTGACATCCTTCCTGGCATGCCCAGAGGAGCAGAGGGCTACAAAAATGGCTCAGTAGTTGGTTCAAACACCCCATGCTTCTCTCATTAAGAGAGGGCTTTGGAAGCATTTCCACAGCTCTAATTTGATCTCTGGGAAACTGAAAGGTTAATTGCACAATGTACAGGGGCAAAATAGATTTCCAAGAACATCTGGCACTATATTATTGAGTCTGAAATGAGATTAAAGCCATTCTTCTGGGACATGAGCTCTTGCCAACCACGATGGGGAAGGTGTACAAACTTTATCTGAGTTTAATGAAGACATGGTGTGTATGTTTATACACAGATAAATGCACACACACACGTTGGACTTTTTTTTTTCCTTTTTTTGCTCATGGCCTGTGGTATCTGGGCTTGGTTTTACAGGGTTTTCTCCTCACTAAATTTTCATGAGTGCCAATGAAGGGACATTTTGCTGCCTGCAATAAATCTGTGTTGCAGGGTATGTGGTCTTTCCCCCTTTTTCTTGGAAATGGCAAATTGTCAGGCATCTTTACTCTGCCCCCATCCCTGTGTGCTGCCAAGCAAGAACCTGGCACTGCAGAAAGCAGGCACGGGGAGGGGATAGCAGGGTGATACCTGTTCAAAGCCATCAAGGCAAACATTCAGTTAATCCTGGAGGTGTCTGGGTGTGGAATTAGGGGCAGAACRCTTGCTTGGAAAACATGAGCAGTGTCCAAGGCAGGTGGGGAAAGTGTCAGAGAAGGGTGCAGGTGTGGGAGCGAGGGGTGAGCAGGGCACTCCTTTCTTCTCAGGGCATTTTTCTTAGCTGTGATCCATGTTCCTCCCCCCAGCTGTTCTGGGGGTGAAGGAGGAATGTGTCAGTGGAAGAAATGGTGATGAACAGTGATTGCAGGATCCTTTTCACTGCAGAAGTCCTGGTGGAAGGTGCTCTCTGAGCCCTCCCTTTCCCTGGGYGGGTGGCTCAGTGTCACTGGCTCATCTGTGACCTCCTGTACCTGGAATGTCACAGCCCCTGGCAGCTTTGGCAGCTCTCAGGCCCGGGGCTGAGCAGTGTGGCTGGCTGTGTGAGCAGACTGCAGAGGGCACTCTGACACTGCAGTGCTGCGCTGCTGCAGCTGCAGGGGATGTGCAGCCTCCAGCACCTGCCACCTGTGGGGATGGAATTCCGGCAAGGAAGAAAAGTGGGGGAGCTGCTCTCTTGGATTTACAGTAAATACCTGTTTGTCTTCACCCAAAAGAAATGCTTTATAGGGCTTATTTTGTCTTCACCCAAAAGAAATGCTTTATAGGGCTTATTCTTCTTTAACCCCTCCTTTCCCCCAGTCTTGCTCTGTTTGAAAGGAGCTAATGCTGCTACTGGCTGAACAGCTGTTTTTACCCTGCAGTCACTATTTGAGCAAAAGAAACAAGTTGAGTAAATCCCCCTGCTGACAGCTGAAATGGCTTTTAGTCTGTTCACAATGGGTTTGACTTCAGCACACTGTGAATGGACGTGACAGTGGGGTGGTGTTGTCCAAACACCRTTTGACTGCAGCCAGGGCTGGGAGTTAGACAGGAGAAATCCCAGCACCTGGGGCRGGGGTGCTGCCAAAGCAAGCAGGAATGATGGATGTGGCCCCCCTGCAAGGTGAGACAGTGAGCAGGGCAGKGCTGGGCCTGGGCAAGCATTCTTTCTCTTGTTTGGGGGGACTAAAAAGCAGATTTGTGGCTGGACAAAACTCTTCAGGTTGTTTGGTTTTTTTTCTGCCTTTAACCATCTGTCAAATGTGACAATTGGGGCCTGACCCCCCTGTCCAAAGTGGGCATGTTCAGCCATAGAGGGGATTTTTTTGTGTTTCAAGGTAAGGGCAGTGCCATTGGKGGCTCTGTTCAAGGTGGCCACAGGACAGTCCAGCAGTGGGGTCACCAGCAGGGAATTGCCTGGCACAGTTGCTCCTCTCTTGGTCTGAGACATCTGAGATGCCTCATTCTGGTGGTGCAGAAGGGACAGGCTCTGCTGTAACTGCAGTGTCAAACCAGTCTCACTTTCCTCCATGGAATCCTTTTAAAAGGGGGACTCATCTGAATGGATCAGTCCTGTCAKATTCTGAAATTCCTGGCAGTGGAGTTCTTAGCTGCTCTTTCTGCATTAATCAGAGGACCAAAAAGCTCCTGGTAAACGCACTGCTATCCAGTTTTCTTCTTGGGATCTGACTGTTATCAATCTGATTTCAGTAATTGCACTCTGGGTAGTCAGGAGCAGCCATGCAGAGCCTGCCCCTGTGAGCACCTTCATGCACAGGCAGATTCTTATTCCTGTCAGTGTTCTCCTGCATTTCACTGAAACAGTTTGTACTTGCAAAAGTTGAGTCTGCAGAATTTGGTCCAGAACTTAATCTGATTTTACATATCCTCCCTTTCTAATAAGTCTCTGCAAGGCAGGGTTTTTTATGCAGCTGCTTTGATTTTCAAACTGCCCCTTTGCTTTACAGTGTGCTTGGTGGCTCTTGCCTGTCTTCTGGAGTGCTTAGTTGTCATTATGAATTGAGCTTCCCAGAGCCCCCTTGGAGGGGATGAGCAGCTTAGAGCCTGTGTAAACTGAGGCACAACAGAGCCAGGAGGTTTTTTTCCCTTGAGTGTTGTGGCCAACCTCTGGCAGAGCTGGGAATGCARCTCAGCTTTCCTCATCCCCAGCCCTCTCCTGCAGCCATGGGTGAGCTGGAGCAGATGAAACCCAAGCAAAGGGGCACAGCTCCTTTAGGGAGGATTGTGCCCATCACAGGCTCTGTGCTTGCCCCATGGCCTGCGTGCTCCCAGAGTAACACACAGATCAACATTTGCCAAGTCAGCTCCTCAAAACAAGCTTTTATAAATGAGTTCAGGGGAAAAGGAGACAGATTTTATTTCTGCAGAAAGGAGGGGGATTGAGGGAGGTGGTGTCCAGCTGAACCCCAAAGGGGGGAGAGTTTATTAGGCCAAGTGGCCTTTCCCTTCTCTGTAATGCATTCAGTTCATAACTGAGAATTCACTCTGCAAAAAGATAACAAAACACAAGCCTTGCTTCCAAGTGTGTGTTAACACTTTCATTYCAGGTGATCCAGTTCTGGCAGGGCCCTGAGCTGTGACCCAGCTGGTGAGCAGCTMAGCAAGAGTCTGTGGTACTGCTGTGATGGAGGAGGGAGGAGGGCTCAGATTTTAGCACAAATTCCACATGGACCTCTTTTGCAACAGAGTAGGGGTCCAAGAATCCACTTAAGGCAGAAGAATGCTGCCATGTTAAACCCTTGGCTGTGAGCCTCACTCAATTGCCAGCATCCACAATCACTTTTCCCATGAAAAACAGCGTTTTCTGCTCTGGCCATGTGAACATTGCCTGCTTTTAAATGGAGGCAGACTGTGCTGATCGGGCCATGGCTTTGCAGTGCCAGCCTGTACTGCATTAAAGTATCTATAAACCCTCCCCTCCTGTCTGTTTGCTCCTGAGCTCTCATCAGCTCCTGTCTGKTTTCCTTTTCTCCTCCCTTTGGCTGCAGTATTTGCATTTCACCTTGAGCATTGCTCAGATGTGGCCCACCTCCTTCTGCTTGATGTCCCCTTGCTAAATGTGGTGCTGGTGGAAGTAGCTGGTGATGGGATAATGCCACTGAGAACATTTGGGATGAACAGAAGTGCATGGAGTTGTTCTGGCCTCCTCATGAAGTGCTTTTAGAGCTGAAAAGCTCTTCCCTGCAGCTGCAGGACATGAAGGAAACTTTGAAGGAGGTGGAGAATAAAAGCAGTCTTCAGGAGAGTCCTGTGCTCAATAAAGACCCAAACTTTGCTTAGAGAAGAGAAAAATTGTAGCTAATATGGGGATTACAGGCTGGGGGATGCTAGGCTTGTGTTTTAGAAAAGCCACAAATATTTGCCTTGTGATTACACCCAAATCTGTGAAGGTTTGGTAAATAACTGATTGCAACCCTTGGGTTTTGCAGAAAAGAAAATAAAGCCCATTTCCTCCACATCAGACTGAGAACTGAAGTTCTCCAATGGATATGAAACCATGCWATGACCCAGGCAATGAATGACATAAAAGGAAATAAAATAATAACAGGAACTCTCTGGGAGGAGTTGGGCCTTTGCTTTTATTCCTTATGGGTTTGTCTWGATGATCATTAGATATCATCTTTAATAATGAATTATTGCTGAATTTTGATCAGGCAGTGCCATTTTACCAGCTATTTCTCCTCATTAATACCCTCAATTATGAACAAGTTCATTAAAATTCTATTTCATTTGCTAGCTTTTGACTCTCAGGCCACTCTTTTCTAATTGAGGTTTAAAATTTTATTGCCTTTTTTTTTTAGGGAGGGGTTTGCTTTGGGAGGGAGGATGGTTTTTACTGCCAGGTTTGGATTTGCTCTCTTCCCCTCACCTTGTGGGTCACTCCCAACGTGCAGCCAGTGTGTGCTGGGAGTTGGGTGCCCTGCCTTGGCACTGCTCATCCCAGAAAACCTTTTTGGCCAGGATTTCCCCCAATCTTCAGTTTGTGAAGGCTGCAGGGAGCTGATTCCACATCAGAACTCCCCAGCACTGCAGCCCCCAGAGGGGAGGAAAGTGGGGATGCTCCAGAAGGAACAAACATTGGCAATTGGGTTCCCACTGTTGGGATTAGTGATGGAAGGGGCAGGAGAACTGGAGCAGCATTCCTAAGCCAGCACACTGGAATGATTAATTGCATTAAGGCACTGAAAAAGAACAGCAGCTGCACTCCMTGGAAAGCCAGATTTATCTAAATTTCTCCAGCTGATCAGTAAAATCATCACTGAGGCYTCTGCTTTATAATTGCTTTTACAYAGAAAACCAGAGYGAGCAGGGAAGAAAAAAACCCCAAAAATTCCTGATTGTAGAGATGTCTGTGTTTATTTTGCCAAATTTTAATAGCTTCAGCAGTACAAACACTTGAACCACCTATGCTGGTGGTTCCAAGTTGGCTTTTTTCTCCTTTCCAAACCACCCCTCTGTCTCTGAGCAAACAKGACCTCATGATAAATCAGCATTTTGCTGCTGCTGTCTCCACTGGGTGTGTGCTGTCCATGAAGTGCTTTTGCACTTTTACAGCTCCAGCACTTGCTGCTGTCCTGCAGGAACAGGGAGAAGGGGCAGTGGGATGCTGTTACTTAAAAAAAAACCCCATGAATTTGGGTGTGTGGCTCTCTGGTCAGCAGGTGTGTGTGATACAGCATCAATGCATTTCCTATTTCCCTCAGTCATTTTCATGATTTGACTTTGCTCCCATAGATACAGAACTTTTCCTAGATAAGGATTTTTTTTTTTTCATCTCTTTATGGCATTAAGTGAGTTTTATTTATTGGGGGTGTGTGTGCATTTGTGAATTTTTCAGCTCTGACTCCAGAGCTATTTAATCAGTGAAACTTTCTGCTGAGGACTGGAATATTCTGTTCTTTTGGACCACATTTACTTAATAGGATCAAAGGGAGGAAATGCTTTTTCTCTTCAGGGTAACTGAATTAAAAAAGCACATATTTTGATTTGCCTGTGTTCAACCTTGAGGGCAGATTTTAATCTAGCCTAAATGTGTGTAGCTCCATAAACCTCACTGAAATTGTRCTGATTGATAGCAGCCAAAAATCTGCTTTTGTGCTCACGTTGCAGCCTCATTTGAATGATTGAGTGCTATTTGCTGTAATATTTGTGAAAGACAAAATACTTTGTGTATTCATTTGTATTATTTCAGATGTATGCTGTGGTAGTTTGCTTACTTTAGACTTGTAATCAGATATTACAGTGATCACAAGATAGCATTATGTTAAAAAATACTTCTTCCAAGTTGAATTCTTCTTTTTTTTTTTTCCCCAAGAAAGCTGACTTGTCTTCTTTAATGAAAAAGGCTTTTCATCAAATCAGTGCTGAAAAACAAAAAACCCCAATGAAAAATAATTCAACATGTGGGCTGTCACTTTTGCGTGGAAAATTAAAAAGGAATAAAGAGAGAGAAAAAAGTGCACTGGAACAAAAAATATTTCCTGACCAGTCCTGCTTAGGAATTCTTYTCCTTAGCGTGTCAGGGCTGTTCCTCCTTTGCAGGAACACTTGAGTTGCTTTGCAGTGCAGTTTTTATGCAGGTTACAGTAGTGATGTCAGGAGAGCCCCAGCACTGGCTGACGCACCATGGGCATTCACAAAAATGGAAAAAATCCCCAGGGAAATCCAAATATTGCCCTCAGTCATGCAGCTCAAAATCCAAATATTGCCCTCAGCTCCTCCTGCACGTGCTGTGTGTGCCCCTGGCTGTCACATCTCCCCCAGAACAGCCAAGGCATCAAATCCAACAAGGGGAAATCACAACAGTCAGCTTCACCTCTTCTGTTTTCACTGATGTACTTGCAGGAAGCACTCCTGTGCTGGGGAGATGTGCTGGTGGTGCAGATTGCTGTGCTTCTCAGAGGGGTTCTGCAGGCTCTCAGTCTGTCTCTGCAGGGAATTCTTATTTCTCAGCTCTCTCTGCTGTGTGTGCAGCTCTCTTCTGGTCTGGATTGCTTTATTAATTCAGATCTTTGAGTATCACAGGTGAGCAGGAATCTGCTGGTTTACAAGGGTGTTTACAAAAGGAAATCTGGCTCTCCAGAGGAGAAATAAAAGTATTTGTGAGTGGACACAGCAGGAAATTACAGATAAGTTTGTATGGATCAATGGCAGATTGTGTGGTGAATTATTTACTGTAGGATTTCTGCAGTGACAACTGAGGTGTGTGGATCCCCTGTGGCACTTTTGTATGGCACACCTAGATTCTGGTAAACCTGACCTGTTTCAACAGGTTGAATTTAACAGAAAATGTGAAATCAATTGAATGGGTTTTGTTTGTGGAAGCCCTTGGTGGTGTGTTTTAAATACACTTGAGGTGAAGAATGCTGAATAAGTTTGGAGTATTTAGGGGCAGAATTGCTGAGGATTTTATGGAACAGAACAGCAAGAAGCTTTGTCATTCCAAGCTGTAAATGATGCTTAGCTGAGCCCATAAAACACACATCAAAGGTGTACATATGGGTTACATTTTAATATTCTTTCAATATTAAAGACCTGTTACTAATTTTAAACTGCATTGGTAAAAAACTAATTTTTTTCTTTTTTCTTTTTGTCTTTTCTTCTCTATTGCTAAATGATGTAAATGARTAATGTCAATTTTATGCTGATTTATGCCAGCTGAAGATCTGACAGTGAGAGATGTTTCCCCTCTGTATAATCATCCCAAATAGGGAAGGGAAAAGAGCAGGAAGGAGTGGTGTCATCTGGAGATGTGAATAGTTTGGCTGCAATACAATCCTGAAAAAGRCTCTGATACAAAGATGGAAATATGGGGATTATCGTAGAAACTCTTGAAATAATCCTATAAATAGCAGAGGAAATTCTGGCTGGGAGTTTGTCTATTGAAACCATTTTAGGAATGAGATGGCTGACAGGAAGAGAACCCAGAGCCAGAAACCACAAGGCAGATCCTCACCTGGTGTAAATCAGCACAAGTACAGGAATTCCAGAGGCACCGACTTGAAAGGGCTCTGATGGTCTCCAGCAGTGAGGGTCTGCACCCAAACGCTCTCACTCACTCCGGGGTGGCTCTGGAGCTGCCTTGGGGGCATCATTTGGGATTAACAGGAGTGTAGGGGCAGCCTCCTTTGTGTTGGGAGAGTGAGGACAATTCCCTCATAGGAAACAGGAGTGTAGGGCAGCGTGCTTTGTGTTGGGAGAGTGAGGACAGTTCACTCCTGGGATGTGAAACGAGCCTTTTTGGCTCAAGGGATGCATCTCCTTGTTTTATCCTGCTGCTGCAGGTGTGGGCTGTTTGACAGCCAGGCCTTTCCTTGTTCCCCAGGCTGGGAAGGAAAGGTGTTGACTCCATGCCCGTGATACTCGTGGTGTCCCCTGGTTAGCACATCAATAAATWAACTGATAAATGCTCCAGCATCTCACGAGATATTTTAATATTTTATTAATGCCAACAGCACGTGCCCATCAGCAGCTGACTGAGTATTAAAYCAGTAACTGCTAATGCAAAAACCCAATATTGTAATCTGTCACACATACCTTGGTGAAATAGCCATGAAGTTTAAAAGGCTTAGAATAAACAAGCATAAAAGCACACTGTGGCTTTTCTTCTTCATAAAGATTTTTCAATTTTGTGCTCAGAGAAGCTTTTTACTGTAAGAAGGCAGTTTCTGACCTGCTCTTGGTTATATATTTTATATATATATTTATAGGGGGAAATATGTACTGCTGCCTTCTCTGCAGCCCCAGCCTGTGCTGTGTGCTGGAGCTTCATTCCTGGTTCCCAACAACCCTTTCCTTCTGAGCAGGGTCACCCAGCCACTGTTGTTCCATTTGGCTGTCCTTGCAGCTGAAATAGAATTTCTGGGATGCAGCATATGATTAGTGATGAAGTGTAAAAAGTGAACAGGGAAACAGTTAAAATGTAATGAAAGGAAGGAATGCTCTTTTGCCTTTTTTTTAGTAGTTTCTCCATGGCATTTAAACATTTTTTAATTTACTTTTCCTAAACTGAGGGACAGAAATAGATTTCCAATGTATTATACAAAAGAGTATAATACCCATCAACTGCTAAAGAAAAACAACTTGTGATACATGCAATGTATGTGATATTTAAAATCACTGTCACTGGTAATCTCATTTTGTGTCATTCAAAGCTTTTAAAGCTGCTCTCTGAGTGGGGATCAAATGTGTAAATGATACTCACATTGCAGGTAGTCTGTAACTCTGATTGTCACTGTGATTTACAAAGAGGGGAGTATGGGCATTCACAGCAACCTAAACAGTATTTCCTTTTTCTCTTTGTTATAATCAAATACTCACCTTTAGATTAAAAAAAAATACAATAATGACTAATGTGCAGTGATCTTGTGGATTAGCTGCAGAGCCTTCAGTATCTCTTTGAGTAGTGATTACCATCCTTTTTTTGGGAAGGATATCAATTTAAAGCTCAAGTGCTTTGTTGCTTTTTTTTTTGTTGTTGTTGTTGATGATGGCTTTGCTCATGGCTGCACACAGGGTAAATCTTCAACTTTGAGTGTCCTTCTGAGGTGACCAACTGAAACAGCAGCAAAACAAATGTTTAATGGGAGGAATGTTGGCAGGAGCCCCAGCAGAAACAGGTGGTTATTGGGTTATTTCCATCCCCTGTAATGATGCAGCCAGGTTTCCATCTGGCCAGCATGTGGCTGTGTGTGCACAGAGAGCACCAGGGGCTGGGAGTGTGCCCCAGGGATGGTGCTGCTGCACCAAAGTGCAGAACAACAGCCAGGCCTGCAGCTCCTCTGGGCTAAAYCCTCCCACTGGCAGCATCTGAACTTCTGCATCAAATATTAAGGATGAAGSCAAGCCCTGACACTGAGCCCTGTAATTGGGAGGCAGTTCCTGGGAGCAGAGGATTGTTCCTGTTACAGCTGGGTGTTTGTTATAGGGGAGTTCATCACCCCGGGAAGCTCAGGCACAGTGCAGAGGAGTCCCTGACTTTCTGCAAGCTTTGCTGTATGAGGGRAAAAGCTCTGAGTGAGCTGATCAGAACAGGATTAGGAAACAGGAGGGGAATCAGTGGAGACAGGATTGCCAGGGATCAGATGAACATCTGGGCTAAGTGTCCCCATGCCTCACTGGCTGCATGCTGAATTGCACTGGGTGAGGCATTTTTACAGCCAGGTGTGGTTTTCCTTTGGGCTGGCAGCYCCTCTCACAAATCACAGCCCATCCTCACACCTATGTGCTCTCTGCACAGGCWAAATCTGGGACCAAACACTGGCAAAGGCTGAACCTGGGGCCAGGATTTCACCTGATGCATTTACTGGGAGATTTGGAAGACACCCTTGTGAAATATTTTTGGGCAGGGGCATAAGGAAGGGAGTTTGTGGGCTAAGAGAGGAGGAGCAASAAGCTCAAACCCCCTTGGGGCTGTCAGCAGAGCTGACACAGAGCCATTTCCATGGCTTGGGAGTGAGGGGCAGTGAATCAGCTCATGGGAAGTGTGTTCCATGGAGGAGCAGTGTGTTCCACACAGAGCAGTGTATCCCATGGGAAGTGTGTTCCACACAGAGCAGTGTATCCCATGGGAAACAGGAGGCTGTTGATGCACACACAGGGCCTGATTCTTTTACTGTCCTTGCATTTTGTGCACCTTTAGCCCTTGTTTACCCCATCCATCAGCTCTGTAGCCTCTGGCACGCTTTGGCACAGGTGTAACTCATGGGAGCAGGGCTCAGAGGGGTGAGGAGCAGGGCTCAGGCTGCCATCAATCMCAAAGCCCTTGTGGGCTTCTCTGATGATTTGCACCAGCTGAGGAGCTGGCACAGGCACATTTCCACTGCTGATTTATCACTTCTGTAGGTGTCTGTGTTCAAAATTCCCCATGCCTCTTTTTCCCTGGCTCATGGGTGACCTGGTTATGCTGGAAACACTTCTTCCTGCCAGGATTTAGGGTGCTGGCCAGCAGCACTTGGCAGCTGAAGGTCAACTTCTGCTGCCATTAATTGGTGGTRCCACACTGAGGTGCCAAAAGCCATGGAAAATATGAGATGACATCCAGCAACTGATGAATGTGATGATTACAAGATCAGGGAGTATTTAACAGTAATGGSTATTGGACAGATTTTGGAAGGAAAAACCCTTTCCTTTCCATTCAGCTGATATTAAAAAACCCCAAACCATGCACCTGACACTGGCTAGTGAGGCTTTGTGCCAGAGATCCATTCCCCCTTTCCTGTTTACCTTGACCACAACAGTCTGGGTGTGACCATCCAGACAGATCTTTGGTTAAAGRTACTTCACAACAGAGCCTTTGGCTCATGGTGACAAACCCCCACCTCTCCCAGAAAGATCCAGTCTTCTTATCCAACACTTCACAGCTGCCTCCTGCCCCTGTTCTGACTAACAGAAACCTCCTGCTCTTTGCTGAATTGAGGTTGTGTCTGTGTCTGCCACCGTGGTTCTGCATCTCAAAGGACCTTTGGTTCATTTGGGTCTGCCCAGAGTGGAGAAAGGCTGTGCAGCTGAGCTGGTTCCAAAGCAGTTCATCAGTCTGTGATGTTTTCAGGAACAGTTTTATTTTGCTGCTGTGTCCACTGAAGAGTTCAGGGCTGTGCTGGCAGGGGATCAAACCCTGTGTTATTTGGTACTGTGCTGACTTCATAAGGATTTGCAGGATGGACTCAATTAAGTCTGAARAATTAGGAAGGTGTGTCTTTGTGGTCTTTACATTAAAATGCATTCTGTTTCTCAAGTTCTCTGGAGTTGAACACRTGCCACGTTTTGAAGCCAGTCCACAAATAAATGTACTGTGCTACATAAAATGCATCTCCTGGAAACAATCTAAGGTGTATTTATATCTCCTTCTGCTGTGAGAGATGTTAGTAAGTGCTTCCAGTAAAAGAACATCTAAAGGTGAATCCTGAAAGCCAGGGGTAAAGAGTTGTAGGATATTGTTATTTATCACTGAGGAGCGTTGCACAACTCTCCATCTTCATTTCACTGGGGCCCTGGCTGAGTTGTTGAAAGCCATAATAAAAACAATCAGTATATTCTCATTTTTCTGCGTGAGAGGATGAAGTCATGGCATATGGTCAGCTCACCAGTGCTGTTAATAATAAACCACAGCTAATTAAGTGCTGATTTATTCCTCCACGTAAGTGAAACAAATTGCTTTAACGGCTTTTGCTGAGGACCATCTCCTCAGATGGATGGTGGAGAGGAAGTTCAAACTCAAAATTATTAGAGATCATATTTCAGTGCGCTGGAGTTTGATGGTAGAAACAATTAGAAACCTAACAGAATGTGTCCTGCATTCCCTTTGATGGAAAATCAGAGTGGAATCTGGGGAAAAGTCTAATTCTCAACACAGCTGCTCCCCTTGCTCCGCTGCACCAGATTTAAGCTGGATAAAAATGGAAACACGTTTAAAAAATTGATCATAGCCTATAATGGCAATAATCACCTTGAAATTGGTTGTTCCTGCAGTTAATGACCAGAGTATTAGAGCATAAAACACCCTTGGGTTCCCCCRGGCTGTTAGCTCACACTGCTGCCTGTTAACTGCTGCGATCTTTATTTGGTGCCCCTCTCTCAAAGGTGTGGGGCCAATCCTGGCAAGGTGTGGGTGAGAGGGACCTTGGGCAGGTATTTGTGAGAATCCCCTTTTGCTCCCCACAGATGGAGCAGCTTGGTTGATAAGGTTTGAGGTGTAACTCCCAGCAGTTTGACTGAACTGTGCTGAGGAATTGCTTTGCTCAGAGTGAGCTCTGCTTTCTGTGGTGTTCCTGGGACTCACCAACTCTGACTGTGCTCAAACTGTGCTGACAGGAACACTGAGCTCTTCCATTTTCCACCTCATCCCTCCTTACAACACAAGAGTCAGCAGGAAAGGTCTCCTGGAGGAAGGCTGTGCTCCAGGAGATATGCCTGCTAGATTTAATCACCCTTGGAGCTTTTATTTTGCTGAAGGACTGAAGTGACAGCCTTCAGAGAATAATTATATGAAACACCATGTGTGAGCAAAGTGTGAAATGTCTCCAGCACCAGCCAAAGCTGTAGATATTTTTATTAAATATTAATGCCATGGGTTTGCCAAGCAGATATTAAGGTGGTCTTCATGGTAATTTAATTGAGCAAGGAACATTTCCTGCCATTTTTATCAATGTCAGGCTTTACATGACGTTTTACATTAAAAATATAAATTGTAGAGAAAGAGAGAGAAAAATAATTAATAATCAGTTTCCATTCATGAATATCTTAATATTTCCCTTCAGAGGATTTAGAGTTTCTCCTGAATGTTTTTCTTGGAGGCCAGTGAGAATCTGAGCTAACCTGGACTGTGTGCAAGTTCTTCCACAGGGCCTCCCTCTGGAGCCAGGCCCACTCCTGCTAATGCAGCTCCTATTTCTCTCTTTGTAAAACGGGGATGAGGACACTGGAAGGAAACCTTAAGTTACTTTGAAGATTTTGATATAGAGCTCTGAAAATATCTGTGGATGGAGCCCACCTTTCCTCCTTGGAGCAGCACTTGATGATCAAATGTCACAGCAGGACCTTTCTGTACAGAAAATACAGACTGATTAATCTGACTGACATAATGCCTCTGCACAGGGCAGCATCTCTTATTTATTTATTTTTTTTTTAACCATCAGCCCTATCCAGGGAAGTTTTTACCTGATGAAATACCATGCTTTGCCCAAAATTGCCTCTTCTGTTAAGAAAAAGAGGTGTCTCATTTGAGTGGTCAAAGTGTTGTTAAGCCCCAAGAGTAATTAAAAAGGGGCTTGGAATTAGATGCTCAGGTGGGCACATCTCTCTGCAGTTACACCACCCTGTGCTCTCCACATACTCTGAAATGTGTTCACTCATTGAAAAACTTCCTTTGTGTTGTGGTTTTGAGTGCCCTGTACCAGGCAAAACAACAACTTTCCTTTTTCTAGAAGTACTCAGCTGTGTCCTTTACCATTATTTATTGAAGGCAGATACATTCACAGTTCATACTGGCTTTAATTCTGCTCCCCCTTCACAGCAAATGCTGCTTCCAGCTCTTCTGATTTTGCTTTGCTGGCAGCCCGTGGCTGGCACCACTACAAAGCTGATTTTCTTTTTTTTTTTTGGGAGCCTTTAGAGGTTTATTTAGATTCCTTAAATGTTTTGGCTTGATGGTATCAAGGGTATTTTGAAACTTTTGAAGCCTTTTCAGTTCCTGACAGCACCAGGCAGACATGGRAGCACACAGGGACTGGGAAGGCAGTGCCACCTCTGCTTTGAGAAAAGGGGGGCCAAGAACAAAAAAAGGAGCAAAAATAGCAACTGGTGGATGGGGAAGCACTTTGTTCACCTGCCTGGGGGAGGGTGGAGTGGCAGGGATGGTGCTGTGTGTGCCTGCCTTGGTGCAGAGTGCATGGCTGGAAGTTTGGATCTGTATAAACGCTGATTGCTGAGCCCTGGTGATCAGTTCTGAGCCAATCCCCAGRGATCAGCCTGCCTGTCACCTCCAGGAAATGTTCTGCTTTCCTCTCTCATGGTGCTGTTTGGGGTGCTGCCCCACAGAAACGTGCTGCTGGTTTGGTTTTTGTTGGGTTTGGGTTTTCTTGGGGTGGAGGGGAATGGATATGGTGAATGCTGGGGGCACGTGGAGGCAGCAAGTCTTGGGCAAAATGTTTTCAGTGTGCTACAGCTGGAAAATCACAGAGAGCTGCTGCTTGAGCTGAGGAGAGGGGACATCTCTGCATAACATCTCTTTTTTTTATATATATATATATATATACCTCATGGCATAAAAGTGATCTTCTATGGAATGTGTGCCATAAAAGTGATCTTCTGTGGAATGACTGAGCAGACTTAGCCCAAAATRCTTCTGATCCATTTTAAGAATTTGTATGTAGCCCCTAAAAATCATCCAGTGATTTCTTGCTGATGCAGTGAATCATGTTTAAACCAAGGGGATGGATGTCATTTCTCATACAGCACCGTGCCTCTCCATTCTCCCTTCTTCTCCCCATCCCTCCACCTTTCTGGACTTCCATAGCATTTTCAGCAAAACTCTAAAGAACTTGATATTGGAAGAGTTAATTAACTATAATGCAGCCTTAGGCCTGCTTGTCTTTCTTGGTAGAAAAGGCTGTGTGCAGGAAATGTGGCAGAATATGGATTTTCCTTCTSTGCCTGGAAGGGTGGTGGACAGTGTTTGATGCAGCCATTAAACTKGTGAGAGTGCTTTGCAGAGTGCAAGGAGGATGAAACCTCTACACAACTTTAATKAATTGAAATTAGTCTAATGATTAGATGAAGGCTACTCCCTTAATCTTTAACTATTCTCCAGAATTCTGGCAGAAGAATAAAGCTGATTAACTAATTCTGTACAAACGACCTTCTCTTCAGTGAAATGCCACAGGGACAGCTCCAAATGGGAGCTGACAGACAAAACAAGCAGCCCTTGAGCCCTGCACTGTCTGTTTGAGCTGGTGAGTGGATACTCCTGCCTTAAAGCACATCCTGCTCTGCTGATGGGCACTGCAGGCTGCATCTGAGAACCATCTCTGCATGTGATGCCTGCAAAAACTCTGCAGTRAAACTCCTCTCAGACCTCRRGGTCTCTGTGCAGGYGAAGCTCCCCCTGA
>CADDXX010000440.1:185797-212874 GCA_902810485.1 Alauda arvensis | reverse complement strand
GRARGRRSCYTTTSYKGGKTTTTTTTTTCTTTTAGGTATTTGTGAGCATTGAAAATGCTGCTTTTGAGAGTGTCTTGGCAGCAGAGTTGAGTGTTTGTAGAAAGCTTCCCACCAGGACAGTAGATTGTCAATAAGCAACAAATTTTCTCTGAGCTGATATATATATAATATATAATAATATATATAGTAAAGGCAAAGAACTTGATTGAAGGCATGCAGGAAGGCTGCTGAACTCAGAATTGATTTTCCCCTGTAGGAGTGATTAGAAACAGAATCCATTATTGTCACAGCTCGTGGGAGTCAGGCTTGTGTGGCTGATCCWGAGCAGTGTGGGGACACTGCAGGCCTGGGAAGGGAAGCAGTGGTTGCTGGATTGAAAACCAAACCACTCCTTGCCTTGGCCCTTCCCCCCAAACTCCATTTCTCTTCAGGCTCTGTCAGTGAGCTCCAGCCACCACTGGATGTAGCTGTGGCTTCACAGAAATATGGCCCAGCAGACACCTTTTACCTCTTTCAAGATGTCATGAAAGAGATTGCTTCTTGCATGGTATTTCTGGCATTGATGGCTCCTTCCTTCCTCTCTTCTTCCCTTTCTTCTTTAAATGAAAAACCCTGGGTGATTCTGAGCCACCTGAAGTCCCCAGGTTGTTCCCTTGCCGTTGTTGTGAGCAAAACCATGAGTAAAAGGCTGGGAGTGTTCAGACATCCATACTTACAGGTGTTGGTTACAAATACTTCAGAGCTTTCCATTTGTTGGTAGGAAGCAAAAGTGATTCTTTTTTAAATCAAGCACCATCCAACTCCTCTTGTTCAGGAAAATATGTGAGGTGTGTCACTGAAAATGGGGCTGGAAAGGACAGTAAGTTATGGAGCCTGGTCCCCTTCCCCAGGGCAGGATCAGCCTGCCCTAACCCTCCTTGACAGATCTGCAGCAAACCTGTGGTTAAAAACCTCCCTGAGCAGGAATGTGACACCCATCCTCAGGCTATCTCTGCCAAAGCAAAGCTCTTCCCACTGCTGGAAAGGACAAGCCTGGATCTCCCTTCCTTGTAACTTAACCCATTGATTTCTTGCCTTATCCTCAGAGGAGATGGAAAAGAATTCTCTTTTTTGCAGCAGGCTGTGTATTTGTGGCCTGTGTATTTCAATTTTCTACTGACTCCTCATCCCCCTGACCTTCTCCCCCCTGCCCTACACCAAATTTTCTGGATCTCTCTTTGCTCCTGATGCCCTCCTGTGGCTTCTCTCAGGCTAATCTATTGTGGAATAGCTTGGTTTGGGGTTTTTTTTGTTTTGCTTTGTGCTGGAATGCCCACAGCTGTCTCTCAGCCAAGGCACGCTCGACTTTCAGCAGCTAAACCATCATTTTGGTTTAGAAGGCTTCAGGGAGACAATGCACAAATGGTATCTTGCTACCACTGTGTGCTCAGTGAATGAGGAGGATGTTGGAGGCTTGCCTGGCTGGCTTTGGACAAGCAGRGTTGCTTTGGGAGTTTGCTCCCAGGGCAGACAATAGGAGAGGGGAGCTCTGGGAGCAGTGCATTGTGCCCACATGTGAACTCAGCCCCAGACATGCCAGAGGAATCTCCAGGCAGAGCAGGGTTTGAGCCAGAGCAGTAGAAAAATCAGAAGTAGAAAATTCCTGGCATCCTGGCAGTGGAACTCCTCACTCAGATTGCTTGCATTAGCAAGAGCAAACACCAGAAAACATCCAAGAAGCARAACTAAAGGAGCTCCAACTCTGTGGCCTCTCCAAGCTTCTTCTTTCTCATTCAGGATTCTTTTCCTGTGGCTGGGAGAAGGATCCTGCCTTCCCCCACTGCTTTCCCTCCCCTTCCCCATTGGTGCCTTTTAAATCAAGCTGTCCTCTGCAGCTCTGCAGCAAATCTGCACATTTCTGGTTTTGCTCTTTCAGAGGATAATTTCTCCTGTTTAATGAGATCTGAAAATGAAGTCAGGCATGAGTTGGAGAAAGGTCACAGCATGTGCTCAGAGGTACATTAACTACTGTTGGAGCTGGCATCCATTGACTTCCATGAGGACAAAATTAAGCAGCAAACAGTAAATACTTCCACCAGCACTTTATTACAAGCAGGACCATTTACAATGAATAAGAATCTGAGAAGCTTCAAGGATGAAATGGGGATGCTCACAAATAAAAAGAAAAATCTTGCTACTTAGGCTTAGAATATGATTGCAGCCAAGGTTAATGGGGAAACAGTTAATGAGGGGTACAGAATCCAAAGGCTGCATTGATGCCATATTGTGTCTTACACGTGTAATTAATGCCACTGACTGCTGCTAAATGGCTCTACCTGAGCACATTTTCTCTGGCAGSAGCTCTAAATCCCCCACACTGTATGCAGGAGAACTCTCCTGATGCTTTACAACTCCCACTAATGCTGAACAGGCTCAATCAGARCCCATCTCTTSCACTCCTTTCCAGGAKGGTGATTTGCATCCATCACCACCASGATRTGTCCATCACTCRGGGCCCAGTGGTGAAATGGCAAATTTGGCATCAGCTTTACAAGAGGCAGGATCAGTCCYTGAATGCATTTAGTGAGAGAAGAACCCCATTTTTCCATTTCAGCAGCGTTTCCASAGCAGGAGGAAATGCTGTGGGAAATGAGAGTGAGAGAGCTCCCTCTTGGTGAGTGTTTTCTCTGCTGTCATCTTCCTCCTCCAATTTTTTAAATTCAATTTTTATGGGAAAGTTGCTTTTCCACAAGTTCCAGGCAAATTTGCAGCTCAAAAAAAACCCCAAACAAAAACAACAACAAAAAGATGACCCAAAAAATCAGGTGACGGTAGAGGTGAACCATCAGGCAGAGCAAAAGGATGCAAAAGCCACAGAGCCAGCTCTGACCAAGCTCGCTCCATCTACATCTGCTCCTGGAAGCTGAACTCAGTGCCTGGCATGGGAAGAGGAAGAGCAAAATGAGATTATTTGGAAGGAAGGAGAGGGACTGCACAGAGCTTACACTGACTGGCTGGTTCTGTTGTTTGAAAATATTTTGTTTTGTTTTCTTTGCACAGAGGCTTTGCAGCAGGRCATTTGTAAACACTGTTCCTTCCAGCCAGTGCTCATTGTATTGACAGGAGTTGCTGCAGCTGAACAGCTCCATCAATGTGCTCAGGCCTGTTGGTGGGTGGCATCCAGAGGGCAGATTCCAGTCTCTCTGAGACCCAGGCCTCTTCCATTTCTCTCTTTAAAACATCTCCCAGGTGCTCTCAGGCATTGTTTTCCTTCCCAGTCCCCTCTTCCCCAGCCTTTCYTCTCTCTTCTCAATAAAATGGTTTGAAAAGCCCAGGCCAAATCCTTAATGTCTTTTGGTTGAGGACTGAGAGACTGCCAGGATTAACCCCAGGTGCCACCTGTGCTCAGAGGAGGGGCAGCTCCTCCAGTGCCACATCACCCCACAGCACTGGGGGCTGCAGAACTGCACCCCTTTATCTCTGTGTGAGAGCATTTCCTCAGCCCMAAACTGGGGTCAAACTGGCTGGTGCTGCTGAGTGCAAACAGCCTTCCCCACGTAGAGGTAAATGTCTCATAAACACAATTTACATCCTTTCTGCATTCCTGGTGATTTGGGATTTATGGCCTYCCTGGAAATCCTGGGCTCTGAGTTGGAGGGATAAAAAAGACTCAAGATTGGTGCGTGAGGTCCAGCCTGTGGAGCTTCCTCTGCTTTTAAGTGGATTTTTTTTTTGTTTTAACTTTTGATCATTGTGCTGGGCTGAATTTGCCTGGGTGCCTGCCAAGCCCTGCTCATTCAGCAGGTGGGAAGTGCATCCCTAATTCCAAAACCACACCAAGCCAGTGCCTTTSTGTGTGCCACCCCAGGCAAGCTTTCCTTCTGTTCATGGGCTCTTACTCAGCACAGCTGGAATCTGCTGCAGACACTGCACATTTGTCCTCTGGCTGTGAGAGAGGAAACTCCACTTTCTCTGAGTGGCTTCTTCTTATCCAGCTCTCCAGCAGTTCTGGAGATTGGAGTTCAGTTTATAAATCCCTCCTGTGGCATTCAAAAGAGGCTCTTAGAGTGACTGAATGAATCCAAGTTACACCGACAGGGAACTTTTTATCTTCTCTCCCTTTTCTAAATGTTGAACTTGGAAAATCCTGGATTAAGTCTGTATTCCCTCAGCTGCATCGTTGTTTTCTGGGAGCAGGCTTGCATTTTCCAGGGAAACTGAGTGGCTTTTTGACTTTGGAGAAATGGGAGAGAATTAGGAGTTCATTTAATGCCTTCTGTAATGTGGTTTATTTTTGTTTGTTTCTCCTGGTTTTTTGTTAATATATCCTTTACACGTTTACTAGTTGTGTGCTACCAATGGGAAAACAGGCAGATAAGATGATGATGATGATGAATAAATTTAGGTAAGCTGGAAATACCACATGAAATGAAATTTGATGATGATAATCCTCCTGCCCAGCTTTTGACCCTGTACATTTTTAAATGGGAGAGATCCAGGTGTTGCCTGTTGAAGCCCATCCCTCACGGCCTTCTCTAGTGGCTTTCCTGACAGATTTTAAAGCTTTTCTGTTTTCAGTAGTTATTTAGAAGCTGTTTTAACTGCATGGACTAAAATCCTCAGAGGATTTAATCACTCAATGGAGCATAAAGTTTGGCCCCCTCTGTTTTAAATGCTGATAATAAGGACCCTATTCTGCCTAARCTCACCTGAGGTTAAGGTTAATGCAGAACCACATTCATCAGTGAAAAGCCTCCTTGCTCCTGTCCCCCAGCCTGTGTGGCAAGTGCAGGAGGGTGCCTGTGAGCAGGAATGCTCAGGAACATCTCTGCAGGCTGATGTGAAAACCATTTTTTTTAATCCCTRTGATTTTAACACTCTTAAACTCCTTTGAAGGTCCTGGGTGGGGGATTGAGGTTCCACTGCCACAATGCTTTTTTTTTTTATTTTTTATTCTGCATTCCACAGGAGTTAGCACTTGCCATGGAGACCTGCACTGTGTCTTTTAARCAGATAAAAAAGAGAGGTCAGTCAGATGTAATTCCCCAACTCCTCATATAAACAATTTAACTGCTGCAGCAGCACACTTGTTTGGAATTACTCCCTCAGATTCAATTCCCTTTTCCTGCTCCACTTGTAAAAATGGTTAGTGTCCTCTATAAACTGCTGCTCAGCCCAGGTCCAAGGCTTGCTGTGGAGTTGTAGAATAAATGTTAATCTAATACAGGTTACTGGGTCAAATGCAATCACAGGCTTGTGGGAAAAGCTTAATACTGTTCTGCTTCTTCTAACACAGTAAACCTGGATATTATATGATAGGTTAAATACCACTGAACCATGGCAAGAATTTTCTTGAAAGTGGGATTTAGTACAAAGGAAACTACACTGGAAGAGTGACCTAGGATTGACTTTGCTCTCTGAGAGCATTCTAAGAAGCTGAGGTATGCTGTGAAAATCATCTCCCTGAAAACATGAGGTACAAAGGACCCTRGGTCAGCTGCAGCAAGGATGATTCAGCTAATAAAAGGCTGAGTGGGTTTTTACACTGCTGCCTTCTSTCCACAGCAAAGAGCATTTTGCTTTTTTCTCCCCCCTGTGAAGGCAGCATGATGTGAGCAGCCTCAGGCTCTGATATGTGAGATTGTGTAAATACACACCAAGAAATGCAGAACTTGAACTCTCCCATGTGAGTGCTGACAGTGCCTTATTCCCCACAGGCTGCCCTGTGYCATCCCTTGCTGTCACCTCCCTGTCCTGCAGAGATGGGGTTGGCACAACATTTCACTTCTTTAGTGCCGGGTTTGTTTGTTCCCAGCACTGCTGAGGCCAGAGACTCAGGAAGGGCACTGGGGGAAGGTTTGAGGACCCAATCCTGCWCAGAGATGTGGCTCTTCTTTGTACTGTGTGGTGCTGCTGTGCACTTTCAAACAAATGTGTTTAGGACTTGTTTGTCTTAGGAAGAAAAGAGGTAGGAATGTSTCAGGAGTTGCCAGATACTCTGTAAAGCTTTTTTTTTTTTTGTTGTGCTTTTTAAAATCCTTTAAAATTCCCCAACCCTTCTTTGTCCCCAGCTGCTCAGTACCCCAGACCTTGGTGCACTTTAAATTATTGCAGTTTCAACTGGAAATGCTGGCTGGTGTGTAAGTGAAAACCCAAAATATAAAATTAAAAAGAAATGTGTGGCTGTTTGGATCCATCATTTCCAGCTGGTGGATGAGTTGTGTCCAATCAGATTTTCTCCTGTTTTACCACAGGACATGCTCATGGCATAGCAAGAGCTTTGGTGAAGGCTCACCAGCAGCAAAGTGTGCAAAGTGTCCTTGCCTGAGTCCTGAACCTCATGCATGAAAGGCTTGCAGGGTGTTTCTTTTCCCTTTAAGGAATAATTAAAAATAAAAATAACCCCAACAACAACAACAAAAAAAAGTGTGACATTTTAGAAGGCAATTTGCTAAGCTCTGCATGTTCTGTGTACTTCAGTGTGTGAACAAATTAGATTATGAAAGGTAATGTATTAGTGATTTGACAGTAATGTGGGATTTTGGAAGCATTAATTGCTAATGCATGTTTCATAATTTCAGCCAAATGATCTCRGCTGAAATGCAAGAGAGGCAATTGAAAAATTCATTGAGATTGCAGTGGAACCTGCAGATTACTTTGATTTACTGCAAAGCACTGCAAGGCAGTAGGAAATGTTCACAGCTGCTGTGTTTACAGTGATGGTAGAGATGTGTGATGGAATGGTAAATTCATATGTGTATTTATCTTGTCAAGTGTAAGCCTCATTCTTCATCTTCATGTTCCATGTAAAAAATCCCCAAACAAAGCAAAGTGCAGGTTACAACRGAGTATTTTCATTTATTATTTGTGTCAGACAAGTGTTTGGATACCCTAACTGAGATCAAGGCTGTCATGTCTCCATGCAAGCACCAACTTGCTGAAAGCCAGGGTGTCACTTCTTCCTCACTGAGAGCTCTCTTCATGGCCTGTATTGCCCAAGTCAACCACAAAAGTCCATAATTAGTAAATTATTTMTTYTATAAATAAATTARTGTGATAATTTTGGCTGTTTCAAGCTGCAGGTTGTTTAATGGGTGGCCCTTAAATGAGATTAGTTTATGGGACGCACCACAAAATTCTGAGATGCACCTGAACAGAGCAGCCACACTTAAAAAATGTGGGCACCACCTTTGAGCAAAACTTGTAGCACCAAGCAAATGCTTTGATGTGRTCCTTGTGGGGATAACATCCCAGGAATCCAGCCTGTGGTCTGTTTGATGTAGGGGGGAGCACAGGGGCTGCTGAAAACCCAGAAATAGCACTGGCATCTGAAACACATTTCCAGGCAAAACTTGCTCTGCCTYGCAGCCAGCAGGGATTTGCAGTGAGCAGGTTTGGGTTGGAGCTCTGAGATCCAGGTGCAGGCAAATCCAGAGCTAAATGCTCACCTTGCTTTGGAAGGAAGCAAGGAGCAGTGAGTGCATCAGCTTGTCCTGAGAGGTGCCTTAGGAAATGAAAACACTGCTGAGAGAAGCTKTTAAGGAAAGTTCYTTCATTCTCCAGCACTCARTTCCATGGAAGTGTTGTGTAGCTGCAGARCATTCAGTTTTGATTTGGTTTCATTCAGATTTTGACCCAAAGTGGAGGCTGCTTTTGGTTGCCTRATTTGCTGCAGTAAAACATCCATGTTCCATTCAGTCTTACCTGCACAGGAGTGAGCTCATTGCCAGATGACAATATCATATGGTGACACTTTTTAAACAAAAATAAATTCTCTTCTTCCTTGGAGAGGAAAGGAATGGAGAAGGTGTTTGCCCTTCTTTCTTCTTACCTCCTGAAAATACCATTGTTAGGACATATTATGGCGTCTGTTTTAATTTGGAGAAGCTTTTTTTTTTTTAATATGCATTAATTACCTTTCTTGCCTGAGAACTGGGTGCTTGAGGGCCTGATCCAACATCCATTGCTGTAAGTGAAAAGCCTTCTCCAGCTGTAAATACTGCATTGTTGTTTGCCTCATTTTGACAAGACCTTCCCATCAGTAGAGGGAATTCAGAGGCTGGTTCACAGTCATGCTCATCATAAACTTCTTGTTCTAAATGTGTCAGTTCTGAGTATCTCCCTTTTAAAAGGAGGTTTGAGATTTTGATTTATTTACAGGACAAATGCTCTTCCCTTAGATCTTCACTTCGCATAAGTCTGTAACAGAAACAGCAACAAARCCACCTGAAGCATCCCTTCATATACCCAGAAACAGTTTATGGGGACCCTGAAAGACACTGATGTTATCTTTTTAATATTGTAAGGAATAATCCTATTAAAGAAGAAACAAGGAAAACTGTTATGCCCACAAGGCAGAATTATCCCMAGTTGATTGGAGGAGCTCAGGTTACCCTGCAAAGCCCAAGCTGTGTGCTTGGCCTATCTTTCCATCAGGCCTTGGTGAATGAACAGGCACTGGTGGATTCTGCTCATCTCTCTTTGCAAACTTTGTTCAGTGGAATTAGATACAACTTTGACAAATTAGAAGTGCCCCCTTTTAGCCCCGGTGTCCCTGCCCCAGCACAGTCTGCCAATTGTGTCTGGGGCTCTGAGCCATCAATGGCAGGGCTTGCACAGAGCTGCCCTTTTTAATCAGGGAATCTGTCAGCACTGGCTTCAGCAGTGCTGCAGCCTCCTCCTAATCCACAGTGCAGAGTGCCTTCCCTCTGTTGTGRCTCTGGCACAAATATCCCCTTTGTTTACAACAAAATTAACCTTTGGGAKGGATGGCAACAGAGAGAGGTCTGTGTTCCATCTCCCCTGGTGGGGCAGCTTTGGGGTTAGGTAAAACCCAGCCACCTGCCCAGCCAGGGCTTCTATCCCTGCTTCTGCTCACAGTTTCTCAAAAGGYGGTGCTGGTCACTGAGATTTTTGTGTTTTCAGAGAAGCTGATGGAGATTTCAAGTAGTGGCCTTCAGGGCCAATGTATCTGCAGCTGACTTGGTGAGGAGGGAGAGTTGGGAACAAGAAAGATGTTCCAGCCCTGCAGAAAATCTGTTAGGAACTGGTTTGTGGTTCAGCACAGAAAAGCAGCTCTGCTGGACCAGGTGCTGCCTCTGATTTATGTTTCTCAGCTATTATCAAGAGAATTGGTCTGGCAAAGGGTTTTCTACTTTGTATCTCACCTTATCTTTTTTCTTTTTTTTTCCTTCTGGTAAGGAGTATTTGTTAAATCTGTCATATTGTAGTGAAAACTGCCTGGAAATTAGCAGCATATTCTGTCACAGCATTGAAAATCACAAGTTCTTTATACTCTGACCTGTCATTTCTTCTGTGCCCATCCTGCTGGTGCTGATGTGGAGGAGATTTTGAAGGTGTTGGGAAGGTGTTTTATGGCCCTTGTCTGAACCTGTTTGCTGAGATGGATTCTTGCTGCATGTGAAGTGATGAAATTTCAGCATCTGGGTCTGTAGGGACTGGCCTGAGCCAGGTCCTTCAGTTCTGCCTGGGTAACCAACCCCCCTGSTTTTATCAGAAAACCTTCAAACTCTGGTGCTGCCTTAGACACAGGAGTCAATCAGCCACAGGAACCAAATAAAACAGCCACCAGACTTCATTAGTTTCAATCCTCACGGCACTATTTCTTTCCCTGCTGGTTGTTCTGGAGGCAGGGATGGCTTTGCAGTGATGCMTGTGCTCCACACCTCCCTCAGCCCAGGGTGAGCTCTGATTGCTGGGGGCTGCTCTTGCACAGGGGCCTCAGTGAGTGCAGCCTTTCTCCTGAAGGTCACCTGCTATTAGCCCATAAATCCTGAGCTCTGTGCTCCGTGCTGGCTACCTGTTTATTTCAGAGTATAATTCAAGATGTTGGTTAAAATCTTATTAAGCCCTTGCAGGCCTGGGACAAGGTTAGCCAAGAAAATTGCTTCTCCCTCCCACTCCCCACCCCATGCCCTGCCAGGGGAGTTATGATCTGYTGGGTTCCTGTGATTATTCTCCCTGCAGTCACAACAACATGGCTTTGCAAAAACCCAGGTCTGTGACTGCAGTATGAGGCAAACAACTTCCACTGGAAATTCCCTTCCCTTTCTGCAGAAGGATCTCTGTTCTCTGGTGATGTACATTCTCACCCCTGGTTATTTGCTGGTTTTTCTCCTTATCATGCCCCACAGTTGTGGTGTGGGATATTTTTTTTCCCAAAACACAATGGATAAAAGCTCCAGTGTTAATAATGCTTGTTGCTCTGCAGTGAAACATGGCAGATGAGATCATGCTCCATGGCTGCTCATGTTGCAGCTCAGGGAAACCTGGAGCAGTGAAGCCTGAGAGCTCCAGGGACAGCTGGAGTGATGTGGGAAAGGTCAGTGGAAAGAGCCTGGGGACTGATGAGCTCCTTGGTGAGGTGCTAGAGGCCAAGAAGGGCATGATAAGAAATTAAAGCACTGAGACACTGAGAAGGAGGCAGGAGGTGGGTGAGGAGCCTCCCTCAGTTGTTCCCTTGAGGAGCTTGCTGAGAGAAATTTAAGTTTTTATGGTTGTTTTTATGGTTGTTTTTATGGTATCAACATTTCCCTCCAAAGTAAAACCTTCAAGATCCTTTGTATTAGCTCTTGTGCACTTAAAAAAACCCAAACCAAAACAAAACAAAAAAACCCCAAAAACAAACAAACAAACAAACAGACAGACAACCCCAAAACCCTGCATCAAGTGCTGGTACAAAGGGAACTAATAATCTGGCTCAGGTGCTGTCCCTGTGAGTGTCCCTATGCAGTATTTTCCTGGCAGTGATAACAGTCTGGATTATATTTAACCCCAGCACTGTTGGTTTTATTTGCCATGGTTATTTTTAACCCTGATGAGTTCCCTGGCAGGCTCTGTCACAGCCCTGTGTGGACACCAGTGACCTCAGAGCAGTGCAGCTGCAGGAGATGTCCCAGTGGCAGGAGCTGCTTCAGCCACCACAGGAAATGCCATGTGCAGTGTGCCCCTAACCCACCTGAGTGCTTGGGTGTTCAGAGGGTGTTCTCAGGCTCCCAAACCTGCTGGGCTTGYCCCTGCTCTCTGCTCTCCCTCCCCTCTAACCCTCAGTGTTGTGGTGTTCTCATCAACTTCTCAGAGGTGTTACCAGCTTCTCTGTTGGGCCAGAAATACGTCCATGGTCAGAGCCTCCAGGGATTTGCTCTGCTGGGACATAGGAGAAGCTTGGAGCAGTTTTATTTCTCTCAGAAGGTGCCTCTGTGGCTGCTCTTGCTCCAGTAAAAAATCAAACTCTGATTTCCCAGATTAGGGATGCTGCAAATTAAACATGACCCTCATTCAGTGTCCTCTGCACAGTCTTGCTCTTTCTGTGCCRCTGAGCTTCCACCCCATCTGTAAGTGCAGGGTAAGAATTGTGGTGCTTGGCAGAAACACTGATGGCAGAACTGAGCATTTCTTTAGTCACAATTTCTGGCTGATTTTGAACAGCTTTGCATGTTGAATTTTACAAAAATGTCTCACCATATGGGCAGTATGAGTTGAACAGCCACGCTGCAGAAAACTCTGGTGAACATATTGGGGAAAACAGAAGGGTTTGSTCTTTGAAGATTCTTTTTGGGAGGGGGGGAGAATGGACAAATTTAATCTATTGTAATTAATATTTTCCTCGTTCCCCCTCTGTGGCTGTGCAGCCTCAGAACAAATATGTGCTATTGAGTTTCTGGGCAGGCAGCAGTGCTGAGATGTGATCTGAGGTGGCAGATCTGCAGATACCTGCACTTGTGACTTGCCCACAGCTGCTCCTCAGGTCAGGAGGTGCCAGATGCCATGGCAGGGTTGTCCCAGCCCCGTGCTGGTGGTGCTCAGTCAATCACACAGCTCTTGACTGATGACAGAGCTGCCTTGGACAGGATGTTCCACTGCTGGTACCTGAGCTGGCACATTCAGAGTGTGTTCCAATATCTCTGTGTATSACCACACTGTGCCATAATCACCCCAAACCTTACTCTTCCCCCTTAAAATGATAAATTTGCAACATCTGGCTGTGCAATTGCCACTTCAAGTTATTTCCCCAGATGCAGGAGGTGGCAGCAGTCCAAGAAAGAGCCAGTTTACTTTAACAGGCTCATGGAACTCTGGTGTGCTCTGCTGTTCAGTAATCAAAGGGCACCTTTCAGCTGTGGGTGAGTCCCAGCTCCAGAACACCCCAGTGAGGTACAAGCTGTGTTTGGAGCTGATGGAGGCTCCAGGCATGSGCCAGGACAARTGAGAGCTGCTGGCTGACACAAACRTGTCTGGGCTCTGCTGGGTGTCTGTGCCTTGCTCTGAGAACACACCAAACACAATCTCATGGCCCAGCCAGGCTCCTGTGCCAGACCACACTGCCTGAAGATCTTACGGCAAACCTGCTTTCTTTAAAATCTCATTAGGAAGCTGCTGTCCTTCACCAGGAATTAGAGTCCTGTCATTGCTACAGCTCCCATTGCAGCAGTGTTTGTGYTGTCAAACCCCTGTGGGGCTCAGGGTTTCCCACCTCCCCAGGGCTCCTGGGGGCAGCTTTTCCTCTTCTGATGGGCTGCAAGTGCTCGTGGGTGTGGTAACTCATCCTTCCGAATGGAGCTGCTGCTGACAGCCTGATTTAAATTTGTCTGTGAGACAATGAGGAGAATCGGCCAATTCCTGCTGCTTAGGGATGGCTTTGTGAGGTTATTCCACAGGAATTGTCTGGGAGCTGGGTTAGCTTCAGATGSCACCAGGGGACAAGTGGTTAATTGTAATGAGTGTTTTTGTGTTGTTGTGCCACTCCCTAACAATGAGGCTGTTCTTGGGGACAGGACGTGATTTGTGTCAGGAGATGTCCATTATAAATAGAGGTTGGAATAAAGTCAAGCTCTGGTAGTTTATTTTTGGAGGCAGCCYAGAGAGATAACAGGAGACATTTCAGTGTCTTTAACAGGTGCTTATCAATTACCACCATGGAAAGTGTTATGAAAACTTCGAAAGAAGGGGGGGGATGTCCCTTGAAGGCTCGGTGTGTGGGTACATCAATCCCAAACATGTGAAAGTCCCGGCTGACATGCTGTGTTGTGACAAGTCATCTCGCATTGTGTCAATCATCTCGCCTTGTGCTGTATTAAGTGACATACTATAATGTGATTGATACAACATGAAATGACACATCATTGTACGAAATATCATCTGGAAAATTTRGGAAACTACCGAGGAGCAGGAGCTGGCTGTGGCCTTTCAAGTTTTGAGGCAGGAAAACTAAAGAGGTAAAAGGAGCTCCCTGGAATCAGACCTGCTGCTGCCACTGGGGATAAGGTCAAGTGTTCTCTGCTACCTGAACCTTTTCATGGGTAATTAAGTGGGTCAGTTTTTAAAAATGCTCTTGTTTCTTGGGGACTGACACGTATCTGTGGGTCTGAACGGAATTTCTCTGAACCACTTGGCACATCATTAGTCGTTAGTGTATCTGCACCACACAGACAGGGCTGCGAGCTAAATGCAACCAGTTCCATCTCAGGGAAAATAAAATAAAATAAAAACCCTTTCACGACAAAGCCAAACCAGGCTGCTCCTTGGCAGCAATGGCACAGGGCTTCCTGATCTTTGGGCTTGGCATGAGGCTGTGGGTGACTGTTTTGGGAGCATCCTACCCCAGAGCTGCACAGCGTGGCCTTTTGCTCTCTCAAACGCAGACTGAGCTTGGTAGCATYGTGTTGTACTGACTGCATTTAATGAAAGGATATTGGACTTTGTGATCTTTTTTTCCCCTTCTCAGCAAGTCAGTTCCCTTCTTCTGAATGGAGCTCCATTATTATTATAGCATATATTACTTTGGATCATGTTACTGCTCAATCAATGCACATCTCTGTACAATAAATATTGATGTTGCTTTAATGTCCCACAGCGTTTGCTGTGTCAAGATTATTTCAGTCAGAAGCCACCCATTACTGCTTGTTTCTAACATTTCCTGCCCACTCAGTGTGAAAAAATKTGCTGCTCAAGCTTCTCTTGTGCCCTGGTTTCAGAAGAAGGATGGAGGTAAGCACTGGGCAGCATGACTCAGACTCCATCCTTCTGAGCCTTGCACGTGTTGTTTTGTGTCTTCCTCACTTCATTTCTCCTTCCAGCCATGTTTTTAGAARTGGCAGGTAGTTGGGGATGGTGTCTTGAAGTGTGTTTGTGCAGAGCACAGCACATTAGGGCTCAGATTTCACTCACAATGCTGATACCTGGTCTGCAGAGGGGCAGTGAGGATCCTGTGTCAGAGCACACGGGAGCTGGGACGTGAGAACAGTTATTTCTCCCCTGAAACATCTCCAAGAGCAAAGGAACCAGGGGTGAGATGTGCCCTAAAAGCCAGTGTTGGATGCTGCACTGCCAGCAGCAGGAGCTGTCAGGGGTGAGGAAAAACTCAGCATCTCTTTGCTCTCCTCCTCCTGCGAGCGTGCGCTGGCAGCGGTGCCTGGCTCAGCACAAACACATATGGCTGATCCCTGGAGTCTGCAAACACTGCATCACACTCCTGTCTGTGCTGTGAAACGCACACTGAGAGYTGTTGGAAGGCTGCACTCACGTTGGAAAAGCTGCCACTTTTGGTGTTTCCCATCTGGGACARTGTTCACAATATCTGCCTGGCATATGTGCCATGTTAGCACAAACATGTATCTGCATCTATATATATCTATATATTTATGTTATATCTACTTTTCACCTTCTTTGTTGCACAGCAAGGCATCAGGTCAGCAGCAGCCATGGAAAACCCATGATCTGTTTGCACACAAACACATGTGTGTGTATTTATGTCCACAAAAAGRAAAAAAAGCCATCCAGGTTTGCCTGATCCCTCTGCATTCCTGGCTSCCTCTGCAGCAGGGAATTGAAGTGATCATGGTGATAAGGGAGGTGTCCACAGTGAGACACTGAACATAGCTCAAAGTCACCAAATTGAAACTGGAGTTGGAGAACAAGTGTTTAAAATGACTCCAGCATCCCTGGTGCCTTGGGAATGCAGTTCCTGGGTGGCTGCTGCAGGAAATGCTGCAGGGATGCTCTGGCATTGGAGCCAGAGGGGGATGCCTTGCTCAGCTGGGGATTTTGGGGCTGGCAATTCCCACTGGCACAGTTCCTCAGGTCTTATCTTCTGGCAGTGCTTGGGGTTCAATGTCCTGCACACCTGGTGTTCCATCCGTGCTTGCAGTTGCTTTGTTTTTGTGCTCCTGGCTTTGAACTGTCACAGTTTTATACAGGCTGCATTAGGTGAAGCTGATTTCTCTGGGTGAACTGTACTTTGTACAATTATCATTCATTTCCCATATACTTCTCATGTGAGAAATACTAGTGAACTGCTAATTAATTGTAACTATTGATGAAAATGATTGCTAAGTTTTATAAGGGTGAAAAAAAGGAGAAATTATTAGGAATGTCTGTATCATAAGGGACTTGGCACTGGAGACAGGAAACCAAGTGTGATGCCACTTTTTCAGAGCTGAAAGCTCTCATTTCATCGTSTCATTGATTCATTATAATTTATGATCATTCTGATTGAAACATTGCCCTGGGGAGGGAAGCTACCCAAAACAGTTCTGTGAGCTCTGATGAGTTCAAACGAGTGTGTTTTTGCATCTCCATGTCCATTATAAAACCCACTCCCTGTTCTTTCAGAAGGCTTGCAAGGAGGACTACAAAGGTTTCTGGAGATGGCCGAGTTAACCAGGAAATTCCTCTTAAAGCACCTTGCTGATCTCATCCCTTGATCTGACATTSAGCATCTGTCTCTGGCCTCCACTCTGCTGCTCAGTTCACTTTTCATGGCATTTTCACTGCCCCCAGCTTTTGTGATCTCTGCTTCAAAGGGTGCAGAACATTTTATTGCTGGGACATCGTTACCCTTGCCCAGGTGAGAAGCTTACAGGGACAGTGTCAGGAATCCCGTTTGTTCAGCGGCCACAGAGCTCCCTGTCTTCTTTTCCCTTTTAATTTTATGACATTCCTCTCCCAGGATGATCAGATGATTCTSTGCTCCCAGAAGCACGTTCTGAACTCAGCCCTCCTGAGCTGTGCCATTACCTGATTCCTCTTTTCTTTGGTTGCAGGCAGCACTGATCAAACCCTTGCTTTCACCTGAGCTTTGCTAACACTGATGCTCAGAATCTGGGAGGATATTTCTGTTTTCCCAAGGCAAATGGAATTCCATGGGCTGTTTGTTCCTCCACAAAGCAAAGGCCCTGCCAGTTAATGTCTCTTCTGTGTAGCAGGAAAAGTGCTGACCCAGCTGGGGGCACTGGGACTCAGAGCAGGCTCCTCAAGAGCAGATGGTTTTACAGGCTACTCCATTCATCAACTCTGCACTGTGCTGGACTTCTTTTTACCCCCTTTTTTTTAAGCAATTTTTTCCCCTTTTTTTTTTTCTGGGTAAGAGAAATGTAACTTCCTTTTCCAAGAGATGGCATCTGATGTGTGTGTGTGTGTATGCCATTATATCCCAGTTATTTACAATTACTGAGCTAAAATGCAACAGATGTTTATAACTGGTTGCAAGTAAACTCTTTGGTAAATGTGCTGAATGAATGCCATACATTTTTGAGTGCTTTAAATGCTTCTCAGTGTGAAAAAGAGAATTTGTTTCAGGTAGACAGAGTAATCCAGTTCTGGGATTTCCTGGTTAGGGGTAAAAAAAGAGTCAGCTAACAAAATCTYTAACACAGTCAGACAGGTAAAGGAGTCCCAGAGCCTCTTAATACACATAACCTAAAATGAATTACTTTCATTTCTGGTTAAGCCCCTGAATACTTGTATAAATGCTTGAAAAGAAATGAAAAAATACTGAGGGAGCAGAACACTTGTATTGCTCCCTGTGAAAGATCTGTAACTGAGGGGGGGATGCCTTCCTGCCAGGCAGCCTGTGGGAGTGAGCTTTGTGTGAKAATTCCTTTACACTCACAGCCAGCAGCTTGCAGACCCAGGGGATGAAATGRTAATGAAATGATATTTTAATCTGACTTTGTTCCCTGTAACCCCTCTGAACACTGAGTGTGGGTGCCCTGGTGTTCCAGGGCAGACTGGGGTAGTGCTGTGTGAGGAGTCCCATGTGGAAGCATTAAATGGTATTCCCAAAAAACTTACCTGAATCATTTTATTGTTAGAATTTTTCAGCATAAGGGTTTAGAGTTGGTATAAAGCTCKTGTGTGAGCACATGGGTGAGCTCCTCCTTGGAGGCTGCTCAGGGAGGGTTCTCGTGTCACCCAGCTGACAGGAGCTGGGAATCCTAACCTGGATATCAAAGGGAAAAATAGTCAAGAAAACAATTTACATAAAACATTTAAAAAATTATTTAGTCTGGATGGGCAAAGGGAGCTTCTCCATTGACTCAGGGGCAGCAGTGTCTCTCTCTCTCTCAGGCTTTGGGGAGCTGGAAGCCTTTGCCAGAAATGTCCTGAGCTGCCATTTGGGAGAGCTTTGCAGCACTGGGGTGCCATGGTGGAGCTGCCTCCTCTCACTGTCCCCTCCTGCCAGGACTGTGAAGGAACTCGGCAGAAATCTCAATTTGGGTCAAATGACCTGTGTAATTTTAATATTTACARTAGATTGTAGGAAACCATGTACTGATGACTTTATATTTCCTTAACTTGGAGACAGCCAAGGAGTATTTGTATTTGAAATATGGCATGAAATATTCCCAGTAGTTGTCCTAAATAAACACCAGTGTTTGCATTACCTTTTCACCTGCAGCAGATTAAAGAGCTCCTTGGTCATTGGCTGTGAGTGAAACCAAGATCAGTCCCTACAATTCTGCAAACCATTGTATAAATATCTTCTGACTGCTTTTATAAATTAATCACACAAGATTATGAGGGACATGCCTTACTGTGCATATTTCTTGCAAGCAAAATAGAACTGTCTGCAGTTCTCTTTGCAAAATTACAGAATGGACTGAATCATAAAATAAAACACACAGGAAAATCTGCTATTTCAGGACAGCTGTTCAGTATTTTTGGACAGCTGACACTTTTTTTTTAAAATAAAAATAAAGCATGAGGGATTTTTTTTTTCTAGAAATAGTGAACCAAATTCATTAAGGGGATAATTTCAATTGACAAAATATATCATTTCCTTTCTCCCCAAATCCTGCTGAGCAAGCAACATTTCTTATTGCTATTCCTAGAACTTCTGGGATATTTTTTTTGGTTTTTTTTTTTTGTGTTTCCACATTCAGGCCCTGCTCACAGSCAGCCATTGGGTTTGGTTAAAGCACTTTGCTGGATGGAGTACATGAAGATGTTTTGGCTTAGAGGAGTTTTATTAGAAGATGTCTTCTTGGCATGGGTTATATTCAGCATAAATTGGTTGTCTGCCATATTCCCATCAGATGGGGAGGAGGAGTGGAAGCACCCCACTAATCCATCTAACCCAACAATACTTTTCTTAGCCCTAAAATTAATGATCTAATTCAGTGCTTTGTCCTTGTGATCTGAGCACTTCCACAAAGACTTTTTTTCCCTTGTAAAACTGTTTTTTTTTTCTTTTTTTTTCCCCACCTGGATGTCCTTGTGTGAGGCTTTAAAGGCCAGATGAGAGCTGCAGATCTGCAGCCTTGGCCTCTCCTGGATGCTTTTTGTGCCTGACTCCTGCCTTGTCCTGAGCCAAGCTGCAGAGGATTCCCAGTTCCCTGGTGTCCCATTGTGCCAGTCACAATTCCAGCCACTAAACCCCTCACCAGAGGGGTTAAAAGGAGCTGCTGTAAACTTGGGCAAACCTCCCTGCTGCTGCTGAGAGTGAGATTTACTCTCTGCACTGTCAGTGGAAGTGAGTGTGACAGGTTTATCCCTGCTCACAGGGGTGGGGGCTGTTCCCTCCCCAGGCAGGTGGAAGGAGAAGGCAGCACAGGGACAGCTGAGAGCTCACAGAAATGAAATGGCCATCAATTATAAATCTCCCAAGGAGTCACAGCTTCTGCTCTTACTCCTGCCTTGCYCTCAGTTTCTCAGCTGCACACTTGWGGTTATTTTGGGCCTGTTGTTATTGCCTGCAGGGGTTGCCAAGTGATGGCTGGGCAGGGTTTCACCCAAAAGAGCCCAGCCCCTGCTGTTCCCCTCRCTGCTGTGCTGCCCTCACCTGCACTCTGCACATCCCCTGCAGGCACCTGGGCTTGGTGTCAGCTCATTCCACCTTCCTGGCCTCAGTTTGAGCTGGGATGAGGAGAATTAGCCAGGAGAATTACTCAGGGGCAGTTTGGGAAGTGCTGCAGATGAGGCTGGATGAGTTCCCTGGGAGTCCCCACCAACCCCTGGAGCTGTTCAGAGCTCTATCCTCGATGCCACTGGGGACATGATCTTGCACAGGGAAAAAAAAAGGTGTTTCTGCAGGATTCAGAGCTCTGAGATGCTGCTGAAGGTGCAGAAGGAAGCWTGTGGAGGCTGGGTTTCAGCTGGTGAAGATCAGTGGGGCTCCTCTGAGGAACTGGCACTCAGCACCTTGCCCTGATCACGCTCATCAATCAGCAGTTTTATTTTATTTTATTTTATTTATTCCTGCTAGCATCTGTGCATATCCTTCAGTACTGACCCCTTTTGGATACTTGCAGACTGAGTTTAGRATAACCACTCCAAACTCCTGTGAACAGCAGCTGCCCCCTTGCCTCTCTGTCTATTCTTAGTGTAGCCAAATTCCCCATGAATTCTTCCAGGGCCTGACTTCTGTGCTGAGGTGGCACTGCCACCATTTCCCTCCAACATCAGCCCCTCTGCTGCTGTTTGCAGTTTCCATGTGTATGAAATGCATGCTGCAGGCCCAGTTTAATTAATTAATTAATTAATTAATTAATCACTGCTTCTCCACTGGAGCAGAAACACCTCAGAGTACTCAGGTGGGTGTTCATGAGCACTTCAGTGGCATCCATGGGAAGTTTTTTGTGATTTCATGCTTAAAGCTGAGCTGGTGTGTGTGGGACCAAGTCCTTCAGGATCTGTCACTTTTATGGACCAAAGCCACTCATTTTTCTGTTCAATATGAATTCTCTAAGGCCTCTGTTTCCTAGACCTGCCCAAAAGGTTAACTCAGAGGTGCAAACAAGCACTGGGAGCAGAACCAAGGGCTGCAGCTGCCCCAGGGGATTGGGGATGGGCTGGGGGCCAGTTGGTGGCCACAGCAGAGTTCCTCAGGGACATTCCTTCACACACAGCCTTTCTGGCACAGCCTGACTGCGCAGGAAAAGCAGCTGGTGGAAAAGGAAACCAGGCATGTAAGGAGGAAGCAAAGAAGACTGGCCTTTTTATTGCCAGTRAAATTTCCTTTACTGCCAAAAGGTCTTTGAAGGAAAAAAAAAATAAAATACCAGCTTGCTGGGTGGCATGCAGAGGCTGATTTTAGCTTTAACCATATGGCAGCACAGAGTCAGGTTTCTCCCAGCACATGCAGCTTCCCACCAAGTGCTTTCCAGGTTCTGTCTGCAGCATTTCTCCCTCTCTCCCTTGCATTTTGGGATACGACATGTTTGTTCTTGCAATTTTCTTTCCCCCTCCCAACATTCCACTTTCTTGATCASCAGCACTTGTATGATCTTGATTTCCTTAAGCACTTCTCTCCCTCCTCTGGGAAATTTATGCTTCTTTCTGGCATCTGTCCCCTCTCCTCTCTGCACACTCAGGCAAAGAATTCATTTCATTTTTCTCCCCTTAAACAATGCCCTTACTRCTTGTGTCAATAAATTACTCTTGCCATTTTTAAGAGGCCCTTCTGTCTCCTTCACTGCCCTCTCCTCCTGGATGTACTTTAAAAATGTCTTATTTGTCTTAACCCCTGCTGTGATCTTTTCTCTGCTCAATTCTCCATCTTTGCCTTCCTTAACATTTTTTAAAGCCAGTTGTGCCCTCTGATCTTTACATTCCACTGCTGGACCCCACATTTTGTAGAGAAATTTTGCACAGAAGGTTATTTTCTTAATTAATCCCACTGAATCATGGGATTCACTGTAAGCACCTTAATTAGTACTRCCCCTACTTMTTTGAGATYAGCAGTGTGTGTTGGTGTTTTCCTCTTTGCCATTCTGCCTGTCTTTTCTTCAAACTTGGTAAAACAACATTTAGGTCATCCATATATTATATTTTATAATTTTTAGGGTTAATTTTTTTGCAGGMATCATTTTGATTTGGTCCTGCAAAAACAGATCCAACGTTGCCTTCTCCAGCCTCAAATGGGTTTTCTTCAAAGCCCTGGATTTGAGATGCAGTTCTCTTTTACTCCACAGACTCCTCATGCCTTCCACTCTGATCCACTTCTCAAACTGCAGTGTATTTCTCAGGTGTAAACAATTTMAGAATTCATTTGGGTCCTTGCTGCTGAAGGTTAGGCACCCACCCTGATCTGTGCTCCTCCTCCACATTGGGCACTGGGTGATTACAGCACAAATTCCATGGTGGGCATCCAGAGGACCATTCTACATTAAATATATAATAATTCCCACACCCAAGAGAATGGAAAAAAAATATTAGACAAATACAAATCTGCAGAGAGCTTGTTTTCATCCCACCAATTATAATTATTTACTCTTCAGTTTGCAATCAGCTGGCTGGTGTGACTCTGAGCTGGAAGTAGCTGTAGTTGCTGTTTTGTTGGAATAATATCAAATTTCCCCCTGTGCTTTGCATAGCTGTCACCCAGTGATACGATAGGTCCATGATTTATTGAGCCACTAAGAGCACTTTCAGTGCCTTGTCACAATGAACTTGACTCAAAGCATTAAAACACAAGACACCAAACCAGCAGTCTGAACAGAGATGCCACACAAATGCTTTCAAATCCAGTCAGGCTCTGGTGCAAATCCTGGAAGTGAAGACMCCCAGCACGAGTTTTCCTGGGAGTTGTCCATGCCAGGATCTGCTGTGTGAAGTAGCAGGAATTATAAATAAATACAAAAAATCCATCCCAGCTCCTCATTCCTGTGTGCCACATCCTCAAATCCCTTCCAATGGCTCATCAGGGGTTGGGATGGCTGGGGGTACCACGGGGGATCAGGAATGTCTGGGTGTCTGCAGAGAGTGATGCTGGCAGCAAAACCCAGGGGTTGTGTCCCTGAGGGGAGGGAAAGGAGGGAGGTTTCATTTTGAGGTGTGCTGGTGATGCATGAGGTACTCMTGGAAGTGTGGATTTACTTGGAGAAGTGCATGTGAGGGCAGAGGCTGACAGTTTTAAATACTGAGGTACTTAACCCTGTGTATGAAAAGATGTAATATTATTTCAACACCTGGTGAATACTGAAATTAYTGAAATCTGGGACTATTCTTCTGTTTAGCTGCTCAAACATTGCTTTACAAAATGATTTTCARTGATATTTTGGAGAATGTGAGTAAATGCCATGGCCTCTTTTTAAAAAACCTTTGCTTGAAGCATCTGCTTTTAGCTGCTTAGGTGGAATTGGAAAAATTATACACCTTGTTGTAACTTTTCTCTTGTTCAGGTCAGTGGGACAATAACCACTGATTTCTGTGGGAGCTGGACTCAGCTGATGAATGCATAAAAACCTGAAATTGGACTTAAATCTTCAAAGTCACCGTGTCTCTTTCTTTGTGAACACAGCTGATGCTGGATTTCAGGAACATTTACCCATATTCCTCACAGAGAGGATCTACAAAAGCCATTTATGTGGTCCCTCAGCAAAAATYAAAATGCTTTAGCAACAATAATTGAGAAATTCGCTTTTGTACAGCTTCTGCTTTTCTTCCCTTCCGTTGTTTTCTTTTCCACCCCGTCTCCCACTTTGTGTTCCTGACGTTTGGAATTCCTCCTCTCAGGCTGATGTGTTTGCAGAGGCTTTGGGAGGRGCTGTGAAACGCCTCAGAAGGAGACGCTGGATTAGAGGACACACACACCCCGSCTGTGTCCTATGAGGTCTCAAGTAAAGTCTTGTTTAAAGTAAAATATCAACTGTCTTTTGAAATGCCATCATTCCCCGAAGCCCTGTTCCAGAGCCCTAAATCTCCARTTCAGTATCTCTGCATCTACAGGCAAAGGACAAAGGGTCAAAGACATAGTTTCTCCTTATTTAAGATTCCCCTTTCATTTTATTACAGGACCCTGGGGTAGAGTCTCTCTTCAAGTCCAGTCTTCACCAATCACATGCTAATAACTTGAGCTGAAAGAGGGCTCTGCCCTAATGTCATTACACTCCCCAGCAATGATTGATTGGCTTATAGGATGTTTTTGAAACCTAATTACTGTCTCAGTTTGTATTCGAGCTCATTAATCTTCTAGCCTGTAAATAAGCAAAATTGACTAAATAACTGAATTTCTTTAATGATGGGTTCGAGTTATCTTTATACCTACTGTTTCTATTAACCTTTTTCTTGCCAGAAGTGATTTTTTTTTTGGTTATTGGGATTTTTTTTTCATTTTTATAAGCCTGCATGGCTGGCAATGCACCTGTTTGAAGCTCTCAGCTCACCCAATGCTTGGCTGGTGCTGAGCAGACCCAGCCTGGCTGCAGCCTCCTCATCCTCCTGGAGCCACAAAGCTGATTTTAGGGTCCTGGGAGGAGCAGTTCTCCCTACAGCCTTGCAAAAAYGATCTGGGGGAGCTGGTAGGAAGGCACACAGCCCAGCTGGGTGTTTCACAAATTAGATAAAAGGTGAGAGGAATTGTTCAGGAAACTGTTTGTTCTGTGTGGAAAGCACTGGGCAGCAAACTCCAACCTGGGCACCTCYTGGAGCTGTGACCAAGAGGGGCAGCGAGGCCCCAGCAGCTTCCTTCCATTGGATGGGTGYCTGTGTTTTGAATTCCTCCTCTTCTCTTGCTCCAGCAGTGAGGTTTGCTGTGACTGAGCCAGGCTCTGCTCATGTCCCTGGCAGAGCTAATGGGAGGTGATGGCCTTTGGCCACCCCTCCAGTGAGGAACCTCTGCTGCAGGGGCAGCTGGGGCTTCCACTTCCACTGGGGCTGTGCAGGTGCATTTCTGGRAAGGTTTCCTTTGTGGGGGAGTGGCACAGAGGGAGAAAATGGCCTTAGGTGGATGAATGTAAAATAGAAAAGATGCTTTTTGTGCTGTTGGTATTATGAGGCACAGACCAAGTGGTTTCTGTCACAGAGCTCCTCAGTGCTGGGGACAGGAGCTTGTGCAGCTTTGTGGGCAGAGGGGTTTGGTTGTTCATKGCTTGGCAAAGTAAGAATCAAAAAAAGCAGCAAGTCCAGTATGGCCATGGATGTAATAAATGAGAATTTTCCACACAGCTCCAGTGAAGGGCAGGATTAAGGGAAGGAAAAGGGAAAACTTTGGCTGGAGAACCTGAGGAGCAGAATTGGTCCATCCTTGGGCTGAGCACCGTGCTTTGCCAAAGGTGTGGCCAGAGGTGTTAAAATCCACGGGTGGGGTGAGGTCAGGAGGGGAGCAGCATCTCTGACTGCATCCCCAGGGTCTCCCACCTTGGGGTGGCTCAGCCTCCTGAGGAAAACAAGCCATGTTCTGCTTCATTTCCTGGTTTGGGAAAATGGGGGTGGAGTGCTAAGAGGCTAATTGCACATTGTTTTTAAAAATTAGTCTGATAATTCATCATATTGTAATTAAACTAATTAGAACACTATTCATTTCCAACCACCTTAATGAGGCCTCAACTTGGCAGGGAGCCCGYGAGACCAAAATGTTGCAATTTGTTAAACAATCGAAAGACTTTGATAACAAATGACTGCATTCAGCTCCATTTTAGCTAATAAGATTTCTATATTAATCTAGTTATACTTTGTTCCCTCAGAACCTGGCAGGGCTTGCAGCTCTTCTGATCCCCCTCCCCTCAACGAAATTCCTGAGGTCTGAATTCAAAATAACTGGAGAATTTTCCCAGCCTAGCAGACCCTCCTGATTTACTGCACTGTAGCAGGCATTTCTGAGACTGAAATAATGATTTAAAATTTTTTGGGGGGATTTAAAAAAATTGTAAAAATTTTTGGGGGAGATTTAAAAAAAAATTAAAATTTTTTCGCCTTCTTTTAATCGAGTAAGCAGCTTTCAGAGTGAAAAGCAGCAAGTTTTTGGGGCGGGAGTGTCTGGAATCTCTGGGATTGCTTTTGGGGGCGCTGTTGGATCAGGCTGCGCTCTCCCATCTGCTCAGCRCAGGAGATTCCCCCTGCACCCTTTTCATTTTGGGCTCCGTGGTGTCACTGTGACAAAAGCCTGGCAAGGGCAGGAGGATGGAAACTCCAAACTGACCCCCCCAAACTCACCTGGGCTTCCCTGGGGGTTGGTTCATCAGCGGTGGAGTTCCCTGCGTGCTCCCTCTGACGGAGTAATGAAGTGATAATTACCTAAATGAATAAATGGTGATGGCTGAGATAAATATCCGCATTCCCTTAATCTATTTTCCTCTGAAATTGCGAAAGGAAATTCGGCTTTAATGGGAGGTATATGTCAATTTTTACAAATGATTGTAAATCTGCTCGGAGGGAGCTCGGATGAGTCAGTCTGTGTTGCAGCAGTAAAAGTTATTGATGTATGAAGGCATCAGATGGACCAAAAAAATGGAACAAGATATTGTAATAATGGTGTTTCTCAGTGTTGCTACCTTCTGCAACATCTGGTTTGTTTCTGTTCTCTCCACATCCTGCAGATGTTGCTGAACACATGARAAACACTGATGAGAGAACATTTTAGCCAAGGAGCAATTTCAGTGAATATTATAAAAGGGTATCCTCTTCACTCTGCAGAAGTTGAGCAGCTAAAGAGTTCTGGTTTCATTGCTGGTAAAGATCAGATCAATCAGCAAATGGGCCAGGGGCCCCCTAAAAGTGTCAGGAATAATCTGTTGTGGATGGAATAGAAAAGTGTCTGGAAACAGTGTGAAGTAATAAATCCAGATGGAGTCTGAGCCTCACACCCTTCCTGAGCCTCCCTCCCTGAACAGCCTCACTGACAGGAGAGGCTCGTGTTGGAGGGATTTCCTTCCCTGCCCTCCTCTGCTTCACGTGGCACAGAAAGAGAAATCAGGGCAATGCCAAAAACCTGCATGCAGGTGATTTTTCCTCAGTGTTTCTGGGTTCTGTGGCCTGCTGATGGGCCAGGTTTTAAATCCATCTGCCTCCAGCACCTGTGGCACTCTGCTTGTCTGGACAGGGCACACACAAGAGTGTGCAACAAGAGTGAGGAAGGAAAAGGCTGCTGTGTGTCCTGACTCTTYATCATGGAAAAACAGACATTATGAAAGAGATACTGGAATATTTCTGCTGGCACTTACTGAGTGACAGGACAGGGGTGGGCAGGCTGCAGAAAATGCACCCTGGCCCTTGGCATGTGCTCACACTGTAATTCAGGGGTGAATTTAGAAATGGAAGGGGGGCTGAGTGCCTGCCATGGACTTCAGCTGCCAGAGGAAAAAAAAAATCTTCTTCAAAGCCTTTTTCCTTGATGAAGCTGAGCATAAATTACTGGTTGTTTTTGCAGCAGAGGAGCAGCAGTGGATGGGAAGGTGCATGAACAGGTGCATGGATTCTCCCCTCCCCTCCTGAGCAGCTCATTTCARTAGACACCAGTTATTGCTGTGCATAATAATGAACATCTGTCAAATGCCTTCCAGAGAGGGTGAAAATCCACCCSCAGAGCTGAAATGCAGGCAGGCCCTGTGGTGGCTCTGCTGCTCCCCACATTGCCAGAGAACCTTCTCCAGGCTGAAACCTCTCCAGTTCACACTGGGGACTATTTCCTGGTCCAATGTGTTATTTCTCTGCACAAAACGTGGGATTCCAGTGACCAGCAGTGTCCCCAGTGTGATTTGATAGGAATCTCTGACTCCAAAGGCCTGGAGACCCCCAGTTCCTGAGGGGTCTTTCCTCCAGCCAGGAGAGAACGAGGTCCCCCAGGTCAGACTGTCCCCCCAGACTGAGCCATTGCAGCCCTCATGAAGGAAATGAGGTTGCCAGGGTGTGGCTGGAGACAGAGTCTGGCCATGTTTGAAGTCTGTGGAGTGGCTCCAGGATGAGATCAGGGATTGGCCTCTCCCTTCAGCCTCCCCTTTAAAAGCAGCACACGTCGCCTGACGCTTGCATTCCTCTGCAGAGCCTGGGTCCAGGGCCCTCTAAAGATGTTCAGAGATTTCCTTCTGGAGACTAGATCAGCTTACCAGACAAGACATGCCATCCAACTGCAGTAAACTTGT
>CADDXX010000440.1:168368-184722 GCA_902810485.1 Alauda arvensis | reverse complement strand
ATAGCTTGGAAATTCATTTGGTGTTGGTTCTCCATATCAAAAGTTACTGCAGTAACTGCAGGAAATCAAGTTTGATTTTGTAATACAGTCAGATGAGTACTTTGCAGTGCTGTGTTTAAGATCAATAAGGAAGCAGTAACTACATTTGCTGTCATATGATGATATTGATGTAAAAACATAGTGGTCAAAATGATAAAATCAATTTCATAATTTAATCAGAAATGTTTATTGATACTATTAAAGCTGAATCCAATAGCTCCTGATATCCAGGTAATTYCTTATCTGTCAGTAAAACACATTGAAATGTTCTTTCTTCTGAATGCTTGGAGCTAAATCATTGGRAAAAAAATAAAAATCCAGCAGCAACCTGTGGCTGGAATGGGCAGAGGATGGGAGGTGGGCAGAGGTTTTTTGGTGGTTTGTACAAAATGCTTTGAGCTGTGCAGAGCTCTGTCTGCATGGGGGAAGGGATGGGATTCTGTGGCAGGCAGTGGGGATTGGGAATGGGTGTGGATTCAGGGGAAAAAACCCAGTTTTTGGGTTTGTCTTTGCAGGGATCAGGGGGGCACCACTGGCACAGGGCTTTGGGAACAAGAGAAAAAAGTTTTAAAAAAATTATAAATACATAAATAAGAATGGAGATTTTCACGTGATTGGAGTTGGCTGACTTGGAGACTATTTCATGGACCACATGGGTGTAAAAGCTGGAGAAATGATAGTTAAGACTGCCTAATTCTCTCTCTGAAGACTGTMTGCATAATAGAATCAATCCATTAATCCTGGGCAGCAATACTGAGTATGTACTTCATTATGGGGCTGGGACTGAGGTCATCCCTGGATGGGTTCTTTTAATGGGGTTTTTTTCATATGGTACTTCTGTTTTTTAAATACTTCGTTTTAAAAGGAGCCATCTGGTGAGAAATATTCTGTTTTATAGGAGCATTTTTGTACTCTAAAGAAATTAGTTTCTTTGTAAAAGGTGAAACTTTTTMGCTCCCTTTTCTCTCTTGAGGTATGTAAGATGATAGGTCTTGCATTTGGATATATATTTGAATTTGATCAATATAAATTATTGATGGAGTGATTTCTATTTTTATTTTTACATAGCTGGTCAATGATGAGTATTATAGGGCAGCACAAGGAAAAATTGACTGTGATGGAAAGGGATATTTTCACTCCTTGAAGTGAATGTGAGTGATGGGCATTTGTCACACACCAGGAGCAGCTCCAGGTTCATTTACACTGAGATTCATGTTCCTCATTACTTTAAATCCTGTAGGAAGCTCCTTTGCCCAGGCCAGGAACCTGCTCATCCCATGCCCCCAGGCTGACTGCAAACCCAAAATGCTCCCAAACATTCTTCACTTTTGAGGCACTTTGTGAGGATGGAGCCCAGATAACACAGCTCAGAGCCAAAACCATTTCCAGGAGGTCAAAGATAAACTTTCTGGCTGACTCTTAAATTCAGTCTGAACACTTGAGTCTGCTGCAAGGTTTCTGCAGCTCCCTCATCCTCAGAAGGGACCCTAAACTTACACAGCAGGTTTAGATTGGATATTCGGGAGAAATTCTTCCTTGTAAGAGTGTGAGAYCCTGGCASAGGGTGCCCAGAGRGGCTGKGGCTGCCCCATCCCTGGCAGTGTCCAAGGCCAGGCTGGATGGGGCTCTCTGGGACAGTGCAAGGTGTTCCTGGTCATGGCAGGGGGGAGTTTGGGATGGGATGGGCTTTAGGGTCTGTTCCAACCCCACCCATTMATGATCCCATGGAGCTGCCCATGCTTCAGGCACAGATCTCAGCTCTGAGAGGGCTCTCAGAGGGCCTGGCCACTGATGGGAGCTTTGTTTTCTCTGTAAAGCAGCAGGAGCCATTTGGGGAAGCCATCAGTGAAATTCTCTGCTGTCACCTCTCCTTTCATTGCATTTGTCAGGATGGACTCAAATAATCTTTTCTCCTTCCTACTCCAGACAGTGAGAAGAGCAAGCCTGAGCAACCCACCTGTTTAAGGCTTGTGGAGTTAAGGGTTTTTGTTTTTTTTAATGTGACAGGCAAGAAGATGGATGAGGCATTTTTCAGAGTGAAAACGAATTCAAGTCACTAAATCACACACCCAGAGCAAGTGTTCCCTTCTCTGGCATTTCCAGAAATTCCTCATTGTCCCTGAAATGTGACCCTTGAATCTGATCCCATGATCTCTCTTTCTTTTCAGAATCACACGAAGGATTTATATCCAACATGGAGAGTGAGACCATTCCTKCAGAAGGTAGGCTCATTCTTGATTTGCTCAGGCTTGTTTTTTACTGCAGCTTTTAAAAACTGTGTGTCCAAGTGTGCTCTGTGGAAGGGCATGTTCAGTCCTCATGGAAAAAACTAAGAACTGCCAGAAGGTGCATTCAACACTTGTAGGGTGGAATGAGCTCTCCCCAGAAAGCTCCCACTTTCTGTTGTGAAAAGAGTGTGGGGAAGGAGAGCAGAGACTATTCTGATTTGTGTTCATGGGAGAACCAAGTGACCATGGATTGTGGATGCACACAAATCCATAAAATCTTGTCATCTGGCAAAAAATGAACTCCARAGTTCAGAAGGTTTTGTTCCCTATTAAAATGGGATTGTCTGCCTCAAGTGTTTAAAGCTTTTCTGATTTAACTGAAGGAGTGCAACCAATTAGTTAAAGATTAGGCTGTGCACTAAACAGGGCTTAGGTCTYTTCCTCGCCTCRGTGTTGTTTGTCTCAGTGCTAATTGCTTGTCCAGATTGTAATTTCCTTCAGTGGTGATAATGTATAAATCAAAATGGTCTTCTGCAATGTAATTCAGGAAGAATTATTGATTGYCAGGCTATTTTTGGGTTGGACTCCTTTTGAGAAATGGGGATGACAGGACTTGTTTTCACRAGACAAGGAGCTGAGCCTGTGGTATCTGATGTGAAATATTTGTGTCTRTAGCACCTATCAGTAAAGCAATTTGTATCCAGTTTGTGGCACATTTTATGGCTGATATAATTGATTTAGAAACGGAGTTAGCAGATTGTCCTGTGCACACTGGAGAGGAGTGGGGCTGCTGCAGTGTGCCAGGCTGGGGGAAGAATGGAGACTTGTTCTTGGAAGGGTTCCCATGTTTTGGAGAAGCGTTCAGAGAAGCCACAGGAATGCCAGGATTAAGGGCCTGAATGCAGAATAAAAGCTTCAGGAGATGGTGATGGATTTCTTAGTGCTTTTATTAAGATCTCATGCTGTATTTAGTACAGGTTACTTAAAAGAAAAAGAGAACCTATTCAAAAAACTGACTTCAATTTGAGGTTGACTTTTGAGTTTCTAGGGAGATTCTCCTCATTTGATATAAATTAAGGAATTAATTGTCTTTTATTGTCTCTCTGTAGTTGGTGGGAGAAAAATGATTTCTTCCACAGGATGATAAACCTGTATTGTCCTTGACAGTTATTTTGGGATGGGCTGAATCACACACTAAAGATAGTTATCCCTCTCTGCTGGCTGTGGGCAGCCCAGACTTCACACACTGGGGTTTGTGATGGCTCCTGTGGATGAAGCATGTCCCTCCTGCAGTGACTCTGAGTCCATCTCTCATCCAACACATCTGCTTTTAATAATCCAAAATTAAAAAAAACAAACCAAAACAAAAAACTCTCACCCTTCTTAAGCATTCGTATTAATTAGGTGTGAAAAAATAACTTTTTGGATCAGTTCACCAGCACTTCAAGGTCATTTAACCACCTCTGAGTGACCTAAGGCTTGTCAGCCATGGTACAGCAGGTGGGGAGAAGGAAACACAAGYACCACTTCTGGAAGCATGAAAGAACAGCATGAAAACAGCTCCTTTCCTTTTGGGTTCGTTATTTGCTTTTTGTTCATCTCTYGAACTCGAGGATTTCATCAAACAATCTGTCAGCACTTGTGTGGGGAGCAGAGCCCTGCAGCAGCAGCAGTGGGAGGAAGGCACCAGTAGCTGTTTGTAATTTAGAGCAAATCATTCCATCCCTGACACGGGCAGGGCTCCACTGAACTCGTGTGTGTCTGTGAAAAGGGCTCCACCCCTGGAATTGTGTGAGAAAACAAGAGGTGGCCTGGAGTTTTGAGCTGTGTCCATGCAGAGAGCCTGGAAAAACCTCTCAGGTTTAAGGTCCTGAGCAGGAAACTTCCCTGGTGGGGAACATGATTTAAAGTGGTGCACTCAGGCTGATTTCCAGCAGCCAGGAGTTCTGAGAGTGTTGAGAAGAGTTTWTCAGAGATAAATTGTGAAAAGGGGAGGCACTGGAGGTGTTCACTGCACTCAGCACCTCCTTGGGTCCCACAAAAGGGAGGGTTCAGTCCTGACMCAGCTCAAAGGAGTGAGGCAGCACCACAGTGTGGGGAGTCCTGCTGATAGCCCAGATGTCTTCAAGCACCTCAGGTGCTGAAAACGTGTTCTGCAAATGCTTTGTGAACCTGTGGCAGTGTGGGTCTGTTTTAGTGAGGTGTTTCTGGGACATCACTGCAGGAAATGATGGTGCTTTAATAACCAGTTCAGTGAGGGTGGGAGGAAGATTGTGTGTTCTGCTCTCTGTGTGTGATGCCATCAATCAGAAAACATTTCAGCAGCATGGCCAAAGGATTTTGCTTCACTTGGAGTTTGCTGAGCTTTTTGGTTTGCTGGGGGAGTCCTTAAGGTGACATTTTATTTCTCTTACTTGGCAATTTAGCAGTGTTCTGTTCCTTAAAGGGTGTTAAAATCTCCTGGTAGTGCTGCATTCCTTTTGCTGTAATCCTAAAATGCTAATTATCTGGAAAAAGGGTTTGTAATGGTCACAGAACCAGGAGGTACAGGCAGAACAAGTCTGTTCTGACTCAACACAGAGTTTGGGATCTTTGGGATAACAGTGACCCAAAATGACCAGATCAATTCATCCCTGCCCAGGGTAGGGCTGATTTCATCTCTCTGGACAGMTGCTTGTTGAACTTGTTCTCACAAATGCCTGGTGCTGAAAATTCTATCATGTGCTGCTTTTTCCCAGCCAATCTAATCCAACTCTGTGCTCTRRGAATGAGGAACTTGTTACTAATGTCTGACCTGAATCCCTCACATGTTGGTTTATCCCACATGGACATAAATAAATCTTAATATCAATAAAAAAGTAATATAAATTACTTTTTGCTGGTAGGAAAATGCAATACCTTTTTAGAGGKCCAAAAAAGAGATGTGCCAGGGTTTATTGCTGCTCCAGGCCTGTGCAGCCATTGGAAGAATGAGTCTTCTCCTCGTGAAAATGTGATCCTTTATGGGAGAGAGGGAAAGCTGTGATCTGCTGTTCTGCTCTGGAGCTCTTTTCTCTTCAGGTTCTTTAGATTGGCAAGAAATGAGTGTGCATTTTAATTCCACCTGGCCCTTTTCCAGCACGGCTGAGCTGCCCAGCAGATGTCTGCTCTGGGTCTGAGCAGCAGGAACATATGACAGGGAAGGCAGACAGTGATCCCAAGGAGCCTCATCCCCTCCTGCTTTTCACACAGATTTGCTCACACTCTGTCAAACACCCACCTGAGTTCTTTATTCTTTATTCTCTCAAATAAATAYTTGCAAAAATCACCTCCTGAATGTGGTCTCCTCTCAGGGCTTCCAAAGAATCAAACCCTCTTCAGGAAGGTGTCTCCACACTGCTTCTGATTGCCACTCCTGGCACCAGGGTGGGAGCTTTGTGGGCTCCAGCCCAGCAGAAATCCTCCAGGAGAGCAGGGAAATGGAAACCATCGGGCCAGATCCGCAGGGCTGGAAGTGATTTACCCATAACTCTTGATTTCATCTCTCTGTCTGCTCAAATTCGTCTCCCATCTAATCAATCTGAACAGGAGGACTGAAATCCTGGAAATAGTGTGTTTATTAGTCTTTAAAAAAAGTCCTGGAAGTGTGTGTTTTAACAAGTTGTTGAGTTAGCAATTCTTTCTTGCTCTCCAGCCCAGCCCTGCCACACGTCCTGGAACTTTCATCTGCAGCCAGAAAACTTCAAAGTCCTCCTGAGGTCAAGGGCAGTGTGGCAACATGTATTAAATCAAGATTTCCAGATTAGAGTGAGTTCTGGGATGTGGACAGGGACTGCAAGGTAGAAATCAGGCTGGGCTTGGGGAGATGAAGGATTTGGGGATGTGTCAGCCTGCAGAACAGAGGAGATTGGATTGATTTTAGTTTTGTTTAGTTATTACAATATAAAGAGCAGGTACATGGCTGCAGTGCTTTGTCCTGCAGCTTTCTTTTTATTATTGTTGCAATTCATGTGAGGGTGCTGCACARCCCAACTGGGCAAACAAAATCCCCTCAAAGGGCAGGGAACCAACCCTTTTCCAAAGGCCCTGGATCAGAAATGTCWTGAAAACACAGTTTATAGGGTGAAAGAGCCATCTGCAGTAAATAGTCAGCTTGCAGCAAAGCTCTGGATTGTTTGTGACCACATCTAGCTTTTGTTCTGTTTGATGTCATCTCATTTTCAGTTCACCACCATCGTGTTCCCTCTGTCCTGAGAATGAAATGCAAGCTCAGTCCCTACCTGATGTATTTCTGCTCAGGGCAGGCACTTACCTTTATTAGGCAGCACTGAGAGTTGGGACTTCTCCCTCAAGAAACATGAAAAATCCTTCTTTTGCTACAGGAAAAACCCCCAAATTCTGAGGGTTTCCCCATTATCACATGAGCTCATATTCTGGAATTGTCAGAATTCACAAGAATTCGTGGCAGTGGGAGTTTTTGCCAAAAGAGATTTGCATTTGAAGCAACAAAATAATACCCATGTAAAGCCTGCTTTCATCCCTTGAGAATACMAGGATTTAAATGAGGTTTTAAGTAAGATTTTAGTCCCTGTGGCCTTGTTTGAAGAAAAAAAAAATCTTCAGACTGTTCCAATGGATCTGCATTTGTTTCCAGTCCAGGCTATGTTTCCAGTCTTCCTACACCACACATACCTAATGCTTGCTTTGAAAAGCTCTTTTTAAACCCCACTGCCAAATTCCCTTAGAAACTGTGATGGTCAGGGTGAGCTTAATTAACTAAAGAGAGGGTAATAAAATTAATGAGTGTGGCTGTGGTACCACAGCTGCAGTTTCAATCTGATKGCCCCAAACTGCCAGGTGAGTGAGCTGGAGTGCTGATTTCTGATCAAACATCTCCCTGCAGATGGATCAGCCTCTCTGCTTCAGCTCTGAGCTGCTCTCCAAGCTCCCCAGGCACCTCCTGCCTGCTCCTGATTTAGTGTGGGTGCCAGTCTGTCATGGGGAGGGTTGGATATGAGAACACACTTCAGGTGAACTTGCACAACGTCTCTGAACTCTGAGGCATGGTTTAGATTTCCAGCCCAGATTCAGGTAGTTCCTATTTTTTGCTAAATAAATGACCTCACTGCTGAATAAAATTGCTATCTTGCTTCATCAGCATTGCTCAGTGGAAAAAAAAAATTGCTCAGTGGAAAAAAAAAAAGAAATTAATCAGATTTCCTGCTGTTCCATTAGCTTTTTTCCTTTTTTTTTTGTGTGTGTGTGTGTTACATTTAATATTCCAGCTGCCTCCAGGATGATTTTTTTTCTTTTAATACCAAAAGGGCTTAGTCAATTTTCAGGACTAACTACTTGCAGAATGTCAGTTTAATAAAGCAGCTTCATTGCTGGGACTTGGCACAGAAAGAAAAGCTGAGGCAATGTAAAATTTTATTTTGATGAACTTAAAAGAAAAGGAGGGGAGGAAGGGATGGCAGTTCTGGCTGTTGCTGAATGCCCTTGATTTCTGACTCAACTGGGGCTGCTCAGCGTTTTTGGCTTTCTCATTGCTCAAGGGCAGGAATGAGGAGGAGCTCTGGTGCCCCTGAGATGAGGGACTGAGCTCAGCCAGCCCATCAGAACATCCCATTCTGCAGGCAGGTGCCAGTCCCAGGGTGCTGCAAGTTCCTGACAGCCTCTGCCAGCTGAGGCACCTCTGCTGAGCATCCTCACTCCATTTTCCAGCTGAGGCACCTCTGAGGAGCATCCTCACWCCATTTTCCAGCTGCACTTTAAACTTCCATGCTTCAAATCTGCCCATTTGTGAAAGGTTTGGTTTGACTCAGGTTCTCTCACACCTTTCATGCTGGTAGGGASTGGGCTCCAGCTGAAATAGCTGGAAAGAAATAAAACTGTTCMAAAAATGGCTGTGAAAACCCARCCCTTTAAATTTTGTGTTAYGAAATAGAGCCTCAAGTCCAAAACWYATACAAATGTAGGTAATTAAATGTTTAAAAAAGGCCAAAGTGAGGAAATCAGACACGGAGGGAAATGCTAATATTTTAATTAGCCCCTTCAACTGATTCTGATTATTTTATGAAGAAAGCCCATTTCATTCTGGGTCACTCTGAAAGCTATTCCTTCTCASCTGTTTGCTCAGGTACTCTTGAGGCCTTTATTATCCTTGTTAGAATTCTATATAAGGCAGGAATATATTGATGCCAAGGCAAAGGACATCCTGCTCCTCCCCACAGAGCTTTCCCTCCTGCTTCTGCCCCCTCTGCTTGTGCAAGGTGAGCACTTCCCTTCTCCTTCCCCACCCTGCCTTGTCCCAGAGCTGCTGAGTGCAGGACAGGAGGGTGGAGGATTCAGATTCCTGTGCATGGGAAGCTCCCTCACCTGCCATCCATCAGGAGCAGTCCCCAGCTGCTCCCAGGCTGGAGCTGCAGTGCCAGGGGGAGGCACTTCAGTGTGAGAGGCAGGGAAAGGTCTGTGCCAAGGTGTTAAAAAATGGACTGCAGTGAAACTGGAAACTTCCCTTGGTAGTGAGCACATTATCTGAGCATCCCATTACAAATTACTGGGAGCTAAAAAGCTGATTTTTTTTTTTTTTTTACTGTCTTAAGGGGATTTAACTAATTAGGCACAAGGTCTTATGCTCGGGATTTAGTCAATCATGTTTTTTCACTTAKGGTAGGGCAGCTCCTCTGGTTTTTTTTCATGTTCTGGTGGCCATTTGTGGCTGGGGCAGGTTGAGCTGAGCAGAACCCAGCTGCAGTCACTAAAAATGCTCAGCAGTGCTGATGTTCTGTGCTTGCTGTGCATGAATTTGTTCTTAAAGAGTCAAACAGAGGTGGCTGTACTTCCATTAAAGTCAGTTTAAATTACTTAAAAAAAGTAAGCTAGTTAAAATAACTGAAAAAACTATCGGTGCCCAAATCCTTCAGTTTTCCCAGACTGATATGTGGTGAATTTTGTGATTGTTTTTTTTGATGGGGTGTAGATCCTCACTAGGCAGGGATCTCTGTGAGTCTGCCTTTGGTTCCTGCCCAGTGTTCACTCAGAGATCCAGCTGTGCTCACTCAGATGTTGTCCTGTGTCCTCTCAGCAGGGTTTCATCCCCTCACCTGTTCCTTTTACAGGACTTTGCTTTGTGTGAGGTATAAGGAGACATTCCTGACACATTTATTTAACTCTCAGTTGTGGTTTGTTTAATTCAGAAAGCCAAGCTGCAAGAGCACTAAAACCCCAGCACTCCTGACTTTTACAGAACACACCGTGTGATGTCTCAACAAGCCAGAATCATCTGTGTTTGACTTAGTGTCCTCCTAAAAGGTGTGCAGGGAAAATCAATACCTGTTTTGTTCCTCGCTGCAGGATCTCAGCGTTTTGCAGCCTAACATATATTTTAGTGCTTTCATTGCACCACTAAAGGTCAAGTACCAGATCTGTGCCTGTGATTTCCTGGACTGCTTTAAAGCACAGCCAGGGCCTGTAACTCTTTAAGCTCTTTAAGGTCACAGTGCTGTTCTGCTGAAACCAGTGGGGGCGATTTTTGGATGGCCAAAAATGGGTTGTAGAACAATAATTTGTGCAGTATATTTGGAACTTTCCATCATAATTCCTTTTCATTCTCACATGTAATACCCAGCAGTGTTTCTGTAAGCTGTGTGTTTAATTGCAAGCTCATGGCAAAGGCTTTTCTGTAGCTCACAGGGGCAGGGATGGGACCTGAGTGGCAGCAGWGTGTCCTTGGATTGGGGATTTCTTGGTTATAAAGATTACAGTGGTCTCAAAGGARTTTCAGATCTTACATCTTGTCTTTGTGCTGTTTCCTGACTCAGTTTGTATTCCATTCTGTGAGCAGCACTGTTAATTGGTTGGAAGTGTTTGCATTTCCCACCTCTTCCATTTCTCTGTTACCTCATATGTTGGATTTTCTTCTTAGCAACTCAGCTGGTGAGATTTTTGACACCAAAATAACCCATACAGCAAATTCCAGACAAATTCATAAACATCAGACAAACTCCACGCTTGTTTACCAGCCACTTTTGCATTTTATTGGCATTTCTGGTTCTGTTCTCACTCCTCCTTGCTGCARTGAAGGTTTTATGCTCCCTGATTTATTTGGTGCAGAGCACCCTTATGCATGTGAAAGGTACAATATAAATCAATCAATAATAATAACAATAACTAAAGCAAAGCTAACACTTCACTTTATGGCCTTTTAAGCATCAAAACACAAAGTCTCTGTTGACTGACAGCCTCCAAATAAATCACTGCACAAACACCCCACACTGCTGGGTACTTGGTGCAGTTAAACCACAGCCTTACAGGTGGGGTGGTGAGAGTTTCACCTGTCTCTTGTCCTGTCTTTTAAGCTGCATCTTGTAAATCAATTCCTCTTTTAATCCTGGTAAAAGACAGCTTTGTTCAATGCAGTTTGGCAGCTCACCTGAGCTCACCTGAGCTGTGCAGGACATGCACATCTCCCAAATTGCCCCCTCCCTGCTTGATGATGCCTCTGTGGCTCCCTGCAGGAATTTGTATTTCCACTGAAAAATTCTCCCAGTGATCCCTGAACCTTGCTGAGTGCTGCAAAATACTGCAGGAAAGGGAGCTGAACTTTTCATGTCTGCAAGGGAGGAAGTAATAACTTCCCCTCATCCTCTGTACTTGGGCTGGGTGATGAATGCAGGACTTTCACTCACAGGGCTTTCTTGGTATTATACACTTGTAACAAATAAGGTTAGAACCTTTAAAATATAGCATTTAGAAGTGGATGGGAAATAGCTGCTTCTCAATTCCTTTAAAGGTCACTGCGTTTGCTTTTCAGTTGTAATTTTAGTTGGGGCCTCTGCAGAGCAGAGCTGAGCACAGGCTTGGCAATGTTCTCTCAATTTCCCCCAACATAAAATGGCATGGGCTGTTCATACCCAGTGAATGAGTGTGTGTTTCATGTGTGTGTTGGGGTGTTTGCATACAGAGCATTTCCAACTTTGGGGGTCACTTACTTGGCCAAATAATCAGGCATAAATGCAAAGCACAGAGCAGCCACTGAACTCAGAGCTTCCCGTGCTCTGAATCCAGCTGAGGTGAGGCTCTGAAGTGAAAGCTCAGGGAGGGGCTGGGAGGGGGTCAGAAAGCAGCTGAGATCACAGAGAGAGAGATGTTAATGGCAAAGATCACAGGCAGCAAAACCAAACAAAATGAAGCAGCTAAAGACAGTGATTCTATAGATCTGAGCAGACTGTTGACTGTGTGGAATTGCAATTATCTGGCAGGCTCCTGGGACCTTGCTCAGGGAATCATTACTACAAAACTGAGGAGATTGTTCTCAGGTGCAGAATGTATTGATTTTGCTGTTCTCCAGCATCTTGCAAAGCAACTGACCATGTCATTTAAGTGTTCGTTAACCAAACACATCAATAAACATAAAACTTTCAAAAAAGCAAAAATAACCTCATAAATAATTATAAAGGAGTGAATTATTACCTAGGAGCAAGTGTAATTGATGTCATTATAAATAAACCACAAAATATATCCTGTACCAAGCTTAAAAATGTATGAAGGCATCCATCTACCTTGTTAAGAAATGATAGTTTATCTTGCCAGGAGGACAGCTCTCACAGCTGCCTGAGTGCAAGAGGTGTGTGCAGAGGACAGATTACATTGTAAATATTTTTTTATTCGCTGTATTTTTCCCTTTTTTTTTYCCCCTCCTCACCCTTTTTGTGTGAATTCGAAGCTTACAAAGAGAGAGGGAGACACAGATGACATTTGTTACAGCCAGGCTGCTGCCCTTTACCTCSTATTTTATACATAAAAGAAAAACAGTTGAATACTTTCTGAATACTTTTCTTCTTGCCAGCCCAGGTTGGTGGCAGTGTCTCCATCCCTCTTCCCCTGGATCCTGCAGGGATCTGGGCTCTCCACCAGCCCCCCAGGTTTGGGGAAGCTGATTATAAATTGTGTATAAAGAGACRGGAGCTCCCATTGCCGGATTTTGTGGAACCTGTATCTAGCTGGCTGATGGRTCACATTTCCTGCTTTCAAAGTGAAGAATCTGAAGGAAAAACTGATTTTGTGTTAATTTTGTGCCTGTCCAGAGGCACGTTCCCTTCCAGATCAGATTAATCTGAATGCCTACACATGATGAGAGATTTTGGACTCCAAAGGGGCTGCTGGTTGTTTTGACTTCCCAGCAGTTGTTGCTTTCAGTTATTCCTGTTTCCTTTCTCTCCTGCCCTGCATCCCCCTGGCTTCTGTGGGGGTCTCTTTTTGGAAATGTGTTTTCACAGAGAGTTGTGAGACTCTAGAGAAGGGAGGAGGGGATGTGGCACAAATGTCAAAATGTAAATTCCATTCTTAAAAAAAAAAGTCATCTGATGGTTTGACTGATTTTATCAGCTGATGTGAAACAAGATGGCAAGATTTCAACTGACTTAAAACAGGGGAAAAGAGGAACTGGTGGTGCAGGAGAGCAAATAACTGAGTGTTTCCATATTGCAAGCCTGAAGTGAAGGAGGATGTTATGCCACTGAAAAAAACAGGGAGTTGACTTGGATGTGCAGAGCTTCAGCTCTGCGTTTGGAGATTTTTCCCCTCTGCCTTTCTGGAGTGTCCAGCACTCCCCTCCAGCTCCCACACTGCTGGCACTGTGTCCACAGCCCTGGCTGGAGSAGCTTATCTCAGCCCCTCCGTGGGGAATGGAACAGAACATATAGTGCGAGTTCCTTGGCTCTTCACCCCTCTGACAACAACCACAGCAACAACAAAAAGGAGCTGGGCTGCTTCTTACTGCTTGGCAGTGGGACAGCTCTGGGAGGAAAACGTTCCTGAAATTATATTTCCATTTAAATTTGGGAAGACGTTTGAGGGGGAGCAYGAGGAGGTAGATTTGATGCTGCATTGAGGGACCTGTTTTCAGTTTAAGCAGAGGCATGCATGAGAGTAACATTTTTCCTCCTGGACAAATGCAGGATGCAACAAGCTCAGACTGAAYCTGCAGCTGAATCCAGATCCAGAAAAGCTGTTAGGAAAACAGGCCAACAGAGAGGGGAGGGCAGCCTCTGGATTAGGAGTCAGGATTCATCTCTTTTTCAGCTATCACATCTCAGTAAATAAGGAATTTTTTTTTTTTGCCTTCTAATCTAGCAAAATATTTTATATCAGTTTTATGTCAATTTGTGTCTTTTCGATAATGATGGGAGATTCTGCATTAAGAAGTGTTAGTGTGCTGACTCACAATTCAGATGTTTTTGATATTTTGGATGGGCTGATTATCTAGATGTTAAGGATATTTCCCATGCTTTGGAATAATAGTAATGAAAAAGGACCAAATTGACATTTATTAAGTGTGTTTGAAAAATAATTGCTATTCGTCACTTCTTGCAATTAGCACTGTGTTAATTATCTCTGCCTGGCTCATTTGCTCAGTTGCACTTACTTAAGACAGCAGATTTTGGAAACAAAACTGTGTTTATTGAGGAGATAAAAATTATTGGAGGAAATCTGCAATTCATTCATTTAATTCTGCTGCCTGAACTTCTCCTAAAAAAAAAAAAATCTCTGTAAAGGCACAGATTTTAATCCTTCTTTGCAGAACTTCAGATGAGAGCAAACCCCCACAGACAAAGTTTTTCAGGGTTTCTTTTCTGGGGTGGAACATCTCAGCTGTGCACATCCCMGGAGCTGGCTGGCTCCCACATTCCTGGTGGTGACGTGCAGGAAGGAGTTCAGCAGKGCTGGCTGTTGGTTTGTCAATAGCTTAATTCTCCATGACAACCTCCCCAGAGGAGTGAGAAAAGTCAATAGCACAGAGTTCACATCACCTTGGGGTAGCTGATGGGAGGCAAAACACAATAAAGGAGATTAGAGGCCATAAAGTGTGATAGGCAATGATTAACCCATCAAAATGGAGGAATAGAAGGAATCGTTAAAATGACAAAATAGTGTGAGTCATTTGGTGCTGATCTAATTAAGTAATATTCCAATGTAAATCACTGGGGTTGTAYAATCTGAAAGCCAGGGGGAAAAGGCTTTTGGCCTGACCAGAGATTTCTGGAGAGTCCCTGTAATTACATCCCTCCACTTGACATCTTTGTCTTCTACCTGTAGTTAATTTTTGCAGATTTGGTCAGGACAAGCTCAATCCAAACCCAGTCAGAGACAGCAGGAAAGCTTTGAGTAGTTTCTTTATGATTTTTTGGCATAGCCAAAAATGGATTGGTCAGTCAGTTTGGCAGAATGGATTTTTTTTTCCAGTGGGAGATTATTTTTTTCCTTGCAGTTTATAATTAGATCTCATTGTCATTTCATCATGTTCTTTATTTCTGATGGCATTGCTGGTGGCTGTTTTAAGGATATGGGTGTTCAGGTTTGGCTTTGGAAGAAACTGAGAGGAGAGGAGGGATATGGATTTCAGATCTGTTTTACCCAGGCCCCGGGGCTCTGAAATTCCTTTCTTAACAGGAAAATCAGGAATGGTTTGTTTTTGCCAGGACTTCATTAGTACTAATTTGGTTTCATAACATAAAACCAGACTGGGTTGGTTCAGGTTCAGTTCCCTTTTTTACTGCGTGCTCCAAGTCTGAAGATGAAATTCCTTGGGCATTTTGAAATTTTGTGAAGTTTGAAGCAGAATTTAAAGTTCGTGAGTTTATTTCTTTTGAGGAAGTTCARAATACGTGGTGATGGGGACTTTAGAGTTTCTGCTTGGTATTTGGATGATGTTATTCTTGCTGGTGTGCACCTTCCACCACTGATAYTCCCTTCCCTGTGTCAGCTCTGCTGCCTGGGGCTGCCACATTYACTCACAGGAGGTTTAGCAGCTGATGAAAAATAGCACAGAACTTGCTTCTCCAAGTTTCTCCATGGCAAGAAGGCAGCATTTCTGATTTTGCTGGTTTCACCAYCTGTACCCAGGCCAGGCACGAGGTGGATGTGAAGCAGGATGAAGAAGACTGATGGCCAGCTCTCAGGGAAGCTTTTCAGTGTCCTGCTTTCATGCAGCTGGCCATATTGCCCACAGTGTGTGGTGCAGTTTCACATGAGTTCATGTCACTCTGTTGTTCTCACCGATTTATTATTCATCTGCCACGTCTGAAATAATTATGGGCTGTAAGGTTTGTTTCTTGCCCAGCACCTGTAGTGTTTATGCCCAGCAGGATCCTGGGCATCTGTCACAGCAGGCGGATTTGGTGTTGGCTGCTGCTCCATCACCAGTGACCCAAAAGGCTCCCAAAGTGACCCASTTCCAAAAATGCTGCTGACCAATGGCACATTTACATCTCTCTGCTAACAGCACTGCTTTCAGTGTAACCCTTTCACTTACCAGCCTTGTGATCAATTAATAATGCCAGCATCTGCTGTAATGAATGGCCCATCAAATAAACTTCTCTTACCCATCAGTAATTATTGGCTGTGGCCTTCAGTAAATAAGTAAATGTTCAGATGACATTATTTGGCTGATAAGAGACTCTGTCCCTTTCTATGAAACATAATCTCATCCATTAAAGTCTGAGGTGTTTGATCACAGCCTCTGCAATGAATTCTTACAGGACAGGGAAAGACTGGCATTGTCAGGGGCTGCTTCAGACCTTCCAAATCCTGTCAGCTTTCTTTATAGTTCAGTCTCCATACAAAGTCCTTGCAGGTGCGGGTTTTTTTCCTTTTTGTTTGTTTGTTTTGGGGTTTTTGTTGTTTTTGTTTGGGTTTTTGCTATTGACTACACGCCCTCGGGGTTTTCCCGCCGTTTTTGGCCGCCATCTTTAGAAGGTCGATCCTTTCGTGCCGGGGCGCCATCTTGGTTGTGGCACACCCTTGAAGCCCCCCCGGACTGCTGTCTAATCAGGCGCCTGACTCAACCCACGGCACGAAGCCACCCAGGGCGACCACAGCCCGTTTCCTCACAGCTTAAAACACCGAGGAAAATTCCGCCCGGGCGGCGCCGTGTCCGTTTTTTCGGTCAGGCAGTTGACTAGACACCTCGGGGTCCTTGCATTTTCCCGCCTTTTTGGCCGCCATCTTTAGAGGGTAGMCCCTTTCGTGCCGCGCCGCCATCTTGGTTGCGGCACACCCTTGACAGCCCCCTCGTTGGGCTGCCTGTCAGCAATTCCCGGCAATTC
>CADDXX010000440.1:125685-167878 GCA_902810485.1 Alauda arvensis | reverse complement strand
CCGGTAAAAGGGAAAACCCGGACTGGATTTCTCCCGGAGTACGGATCTGGATTCTGTACCTAGAGGGTAAAACCCGGACTGGATTTCTCCCGGAGTACGGAATGGACTCGGTAAAACCGAAAACCCGGACTGGATTTTTCCCGGAGTCCGGAATGGAGTCTGCAGTACCTCGCTCTGCCCACAAGGCGGCAGCACTGCCCCCCGGGTTCCACTCGCGTCTGGGGACGGGCACGGGGCGCGGCTGCAGTACCGCTCTCTGCCCACACGGTGGCAGCACTGGAGGCCAAGAAGAACCTGTCCAATCCCCTGCCAAAAATCCTCCCAAAAAAATGCCCCAAAACGTCCCCAACCACAACTAAAACAACCCTGCCACTCCCCAAATTAGAGGAAAAAACCACCTTTCTTTTAAGCTATATTTCTGTATTTTTTAGAATTTAAAAAATATTTATATTTTTAATTTCTATTTTTCTTTTATATTTGTATAAGTGTGTATTTTTAGATAATAATAATATATGCCATATTTAGTATTATCTAGCTTTTCTTTAATATTTTTATTAAAAGTTTAATATCTTGCACGCGAAGCCGTGTGCCACGCTTGTAAAAGAGGAATGTCATCCTTGTTCTGCTGACAGATGTAAAAATCCTTTAAACCTTGRTTTTATTGCCTAAACTGCCTTGTCCCTGGTGGGGGAGCTTTCCTCCCCAGGTGTGACAGTGCAAATGTTATGGCACAAAGTCCAGCRTGGTTAGATTCTGTCACATAAATGTACATCAAGTTTGATCAAACACAGCTTTCTTCCTGCTGGAAAAACCCATTCGTGAGCAGTTGTTTGAGGTTCACAACCCAGCGTGCAAAGAGAGGCAGCTCCTCTAAAGCCTTGTTCCTRGGAAAGTGGGAAGTGCAAGTGAAGAGCAGTAATTAGGCTGAAACCCAGAGATGACCTATTGGATTTTATAGGCCTGGATTTCCAGCACTCCACCTTTTCTTTTTTAATTTTATTTTTTTATTCCTTTGTGGTGAGAATCAGTGAAGGAATACCCAGAATGTGGGAGGGAGCCCTTCCAGAACAGCCTGTTACAGACAGTCCCTGTCTGGGAGAAAAGGAAGTGATAATGCTTTGGAACACAATGACATTTTGTGTGTAAAATGATGGAATTGGCACAAGGCTCATGCTTGGTTATTGCTGACTGAATGTGAGAGTGAATTCCCCTCCTCCCAGCCCATCCTGGGTTTTAAGGCACAGAAGCATCAGCAACATCCAAAAACCCCAAATGGTGCAGAAAAGTTGAGCAGAAGAAGCTGAAATTGATAGAGGAGAAATTCAGTTTCTCACAGTCTTTTGGAGGGCTGGGTTTGCTGTGGTTACAGAGAGGATCCTGCCCCAAAATACAACCAAAATAGCAAACTCAGTAAACCCTTTTGTGCTTGAAATGATTGTGGAATCTGTTGTGAGCAGGACATTGCTCTTCCCTTGGCAGTAAATAATGGATCAAATAGACTTGCAAGGGTGTCTCATCATTAGTAATATTTTACTTTGTGCTTTTCAGTGTATTTTGTTAGCTGGGTGCCTGTTCCAGAGTTCAGCCAGGTTTAAAAAGGGCAGGAACTGTGAACTGATGGGGATCTGTGTGAGTGAGACTGGAGCCAAGGCAGTCTCCAACAGGAGCTTGAACCAAACTTTGGCATCCTTATGATTCTCTTTCATTGCCTTTTATTTTTTGTTGTTGTTGTTATTTGGAAGAATAAAGAAGATTTAACTAGAGTAAATCTCAAATTGGAGAAAGCCATGGCACTTCATTGATTATAAAGGTGCTCTGAGATGGTTTGGGCTGCAGGAGTGGGAAGGGTGGCTAAAACTGGGGGGATCTGTGACCTTTTTTGAGACATTTGAACCCAGGTTCTGCCTGGTTCACATTGCCTGGTAATTAAATCAGATGTAATTGCCTTTCTCAGGGTGTGTTTGGCCTCTGCTTGCACATGGCAGGGGGCAGACCCAGCTCAGGGTGGAAACCACAATCATTGTAATTTTATGTATCAGGATTTGTCATCTCCCCGTGTACACGAGGTGCTGAGGAGTGTGTACATGAATTGATGTGGCTGAGAGCAGAGGGGGATGAGCAGAAATCTGCTGGGGGATCTGACAGCAGCACCCAGGGCTGATTTATGCCTGCAGTCACTGCTGTGGAATGTGCAGTTGTTGGGAGGCCAGCAAAGTTGGGAGAGTTTCCTTTTGACTCCAGTCAAATCCAGGCTGAGTTCCCCCTGTAAGCAGTGCACTTCTGCATTCCCAGTGGGGAAGGATGAGCTTCCCCTACCAGAACTTCCATTAGGATAAAGAGGCTGTAAGGAATTTCAGGTGCTGAGGAAAATGGAAGCTCCTGAAACAGGGAAATACCTTCCAGAGTCATGAAACCACAAAACCTTGGCAAAAAGCTGGAGAACCTGTGGAATTTGTCTGGTTAAAGACAAATTTTGGGGGTTTTGTTAAAGAGGTGGAGGCTCAGCCAAGGTTTGTTCAGACATTCACAGGGTGAACAAGGCAAGTTGTAGAAAAGTGCAATTACCCACCAGAAATTCCTGCTTGTCTTGTGGTRCTTTTCTCCTAAGGCTTTCAGAGATGTTCTGAAATCCAGATAGTAAATTTATCTGCATCCTTTGCAAACCCAGAAGCTCTAAATTTTGCCCTTTTTGGGCAGATTTACTCTTCTTCTAGCTGAAATCCAGGCTGTGTGCTTGCTTCAGTCTAGATCTGAAGTCATATCTTTTAACAAAGTGTGGTTATACTGGGGCAAAAGACATTTAAATCTGGCCTTAGAAGCATCTGGAAAGCCATGAGAAAAGTTAAATCTCCAAGCTGATATGCCAGTGTACCAAAAAAATTCATATTCTCAATGTGTTTCTGTAGGGCCTGAAATTCTCATCAGGGTTCTTGAGCAGCTTTACAGGCTGGGTAGGCAGATCATAAAAATCTGGAATTAGTGGGGGATAGCTCAGAAGGAGTTGGCTGCAGATTTAAAATGTACTTTAACAAGTGTGTCCCATCATTGGTAATGACAAAATCAGCTCTGTGTGTGTTGGTAGATAAAGGAAAATATGCATCTCCAGGAAAAATGCTTTGGGCTCCTTTCACTTTAGTGCATTTATAAAAATCTTTCACACTCATCAAGATGATTTCTCTTTATGTTTAGGGCACTGGAAAAAAAAAAAGCCACTAAATCTAGCAAGTTGATGAAACAGATGATGGAGYAAATCCTCCTGCCTGCTTTTGGGAGAAAAAAATCTACTTTTGGGACTTCTCTAATGAATGATGACATTTTGCATTCAAGGAGCAAATGTGACTCTTCCTGCTGGCCAGCACTCTCTGGCTTTCTCTCTCTTCTCTTTGGGTATCCCTTCCCCTTCCCCTTCCCCTTCCCCTTCCCTTTCTCTCCTCTCCCCTGGGCTCTGTGCAGGTTTGGGACAGTTCTTCCCCTCCCTGATGGGAGGATGGATTTGGGTGTTTGGTTTCAGTGGGAGACAGAAGCCCTGGCCCTTCACACCTTCCCTGAAGTGCCAGAGTTCTCTCTGGAGTGGGAGTGCTGAAATAAAAAGTGACACATTTTTAATTCTGAAGCGKGGTGGGAGTGGGAAGGAGGGAACAGAAAGCAAATCCAACAAGGCAAGATTTAGGGTGACATCACTTTCTATATAATTGCAATGCCAGCAGACACTCAATAAACATATCAGCATTGTTAAAGTGATTTATGGCCCAGATAGTTGAATATAAAATATTATCAATGGATGTGTCATCATTGATCTTTCCGGGGGCTGGAGGCTGAAGGATGGGAGAGGGAGGTGATTTTAACAAACAATCCTTGACAGGGATCCAAAGGAAACAACGTGCAGGGACAGACAGCTGACAAAGCCAGCACGGGGCCATTAAAACACGTGATGGATTTGCTGGGAAAGGGAATATTTGTGTGTATTTGTGGGAGAGGTGAGCTCATATCTGCCATCAATTTGTCAGCCCTGCCRCGGTGCTCTCAGGGCTGGCATGAATAATGCCCAGCCATTCCCAGGCTGGCTCTGGCAGCAGCTCCATCACTCAGCCCTGGCTTATTTACAAAGCAAAGTGTCTGTCAGCCCGCAAGGACACGACTTTGCCACTAAAAAAGATAAGGGAAGGAGTCAGCCAGTGGCCTCTCCGTGCAGGATGTGTCTCCTCCAGAGGAGCCCTGGGCTGGAATGAGTCAGAGGGAGGGCAGGAGGAGCTCCTGGCAGAGTGCCTGGCATGGGCTGCAAGCAGTGCATTTATCCACCMCTGATTAGATTAGAATTATTAATAGGGGTCTATGGAGTGGAGCAAAGGGTCATTTGGAGTTTAATTCTGTTCTCAGATAACTTCATTTCGGCTGATGGGATTGTTATTGTTGGGGTTTTATATGTTTATAGGAAACAATATACTCAATAATGAAGTCATGCATCCTCCTGCAAGATCAGGGGAGCTGTTGTGGGGCTGGAGTGAAGTCCTCACAATTGTGTTAATTAAGTCATAGTGATTTGACTTTGTCTCCTCATAAAATGCATTTAAGAAGTGACTGAAAGCTGCTGAGAAAGTGTTCCCTCAATAGAAATATATGGCAAAACAAGCAAGAAATGAAAGCAGCCTTGGATTGAGTAAATGGAATTGCTGAGGCAAGGCTTTTACTTACAGCAGACAACCACTTGCTCTGGACCTGCAGCTTCCTGCTGTGGGGATGGAAATGGCTCTCAGCTCAGCACTGGGTGGATCAGGGTGGGAAGGGATGGCATGCAGGTACCTCGGGATATTCTGTGCTGTTTGTGCCATGTTTTACATTTATCTGCTGTTTGTTTCCAGCTCCAGACCGTGGAGTTTGAGATCATGCCCAGAGTCAGGCACTGAAATCTGCATTTGAAGTGGGCTGGTGGTGTCCAGGGCAGAACTTGCGAGTGATGATGAGCAGTGCCAATTAAGCTGCTTTCTGAAGGAAATCTAGATTTAAATCTCATCCCAAATGGGGCAAATGTTGCCTGTGTTGTTGTCTGAGATGCTGTCGCTCACATTTCACACAGCATGTCCTGCTGTTCCCAGTAACTCACTCGTGGCTTTGTCACTGGCTGCGTTGTCTTCAAGGCCTTCAGTGTGTTGATAACATTTCTCTGAGAACTTCAATTTTGCCTATTTTTTAGTGGCAGGAGCCAGCTTCTGGCATGGTGTAAATTGGACTCTGTCCATGCTCCTCAGTGGAGCTGTGGTAACAGACACTTTTGAAATCAAATTAAGCAGAGAGCATGGAATGTGGGGGGGAAAAAAGCAACATTTTGATGTTTGAGGATGGGATTTCAACTGCAAGTGGAGGGAGTGTCTCACTCATGACCCCAGGATGTGGCCACAGGATAAATAATAAATCCTGACCRTGCAAAACACTTGCTCAGCCTTCTAAAGGTACTTTAGGAACAAAGGTAACCCCACCTTGTTCAGCCAGGATGGTGCAGCTGCGGGGTCTGTGAGCAGATGCTTAAGAGGATGGTAATTAATGAGGAGAAAGAAAGTCTCAGCATTTCCAAAATGCACAAAGCTTGTGCAATAAAGGAATGTTTAAGACACAGGTGTTTATCTCCCAGCCTGTGTGACACCCCTGGTGGTGTGAGGAGCTGCCATGGTCAGGTGTGTCAGGGATGGGTTGGCTGCAGGTGATTTSATGTGTGTGCTGTGGGAAATAACTCACAGGAGTTGTTGATCAGCTCTGTTCTGAAGGAACCTCCTGAAAGCAGCAGGACCTGCTGCTCAAAGTCACTCTGGAGATGGCAGGTTTCATTCCCAGCAGGGTTAAACCAGCACTGTGCTCTTGTATTTATAAGTGGATGAAAAAAAATAAATTTAGGGGTTGGTTTTGAATGCTTTTATCCATTTTCTCTTCGGTTTATTGTGTTGCCAACAGAAAATGAGTGATTTCCATCAGGGGATGGAAGATGGAGCAGGCACACCTGCCATCATGCTTCTCCCCACAGAAGAGTGGGCAGGTTCAGAAAAGAGTCAGCTATTAAAGTTTAACCATATTTGAAGGGAATCTGGTGGGTCTGGTGCTGATTTTCACTGGGGGAGGAGTGCTCTGAGCATTTGGGAACTTTTGCTGGGAGCATTTGCTCACCCTGGGAGTGCAGGGACTGGAGATCTGTTTTGCCCTGTCCTGAGTCTGCTGGGGGAGTTCTGACAGCTCTGGAACCCATTGGAATTCTGGCCTTTCTCTCTGTGTGTCCAAGGATTTATTTATGCCTTTTCCTGGCTGAGTGTCCCATGACTTCAGGAATTTGCCAGCCAGCTTGAAGATCATTTTTAATGAAAAAAAAAAACCCTTCCAAAGTTGGGTTTCCACTGCAGGATCCCACCTCCAGCCCTGTTGATTGCCATGAAATCCAGCAGAAGTCAGAGGGAATACAGCTTTMACAGAAAGCCCATAAAGGCAAACAACAAATAATCTTTATTCAATGAACTTCCCATCATTTTCACAAAGGTGCAGTCCTGCTTATTGCCTTGCTAGGAAAAATCTGCCTGGAAACTTTGCAYGGGCCTCCTTTTTATTGGGCTTTATCTCCAGCCAGCTGTTCCACCGAGTTCCTTTTTTTTCCTCTTCTGAGGATCTTCCTGGCTGTGTTTTACCAGACTTTATTTGGGTATTTAGGAAGGCAGTGGTGATTGGGGGGTGTTGAGGTGGAATTTMAAGAGCTGCATCTCCTTTGGATCCCAGGGCAGCCTGATCCCACTGCTGCCTCCATTCCTGGGCTGCAGGGAGGAAACTCAGCTGCACAGGGCAAAGCTTTGAGCTTGGAAAAAGGGACATAAAGTCACCTCATGAGCCTGGTGCTGTGTGTTTGGGGGGTGCTGGGCTTTTTGCAGAGGTTTGCAGGCACCTGAGAGGCACTTTGGGAGGTGTGGAAGGGGAGAAGTGAATGTGATTTTTTTTTTTTACTAAATATAATTCCGCTATAAAGAAATCAAACCCTTAAAAAGCTCCAAAGCATCCAGAAGGATTCATTCCTCTGACAAGTAACTTTAAAAACACGCCTTCAATTGAGTCCATGTGTCTGCCTCCAGACTGAAGTTCCTGCTGGAACTGCCTCCACAAGGAGAGGCATTGCTGTAAATAATCAGATTTCAGACTCCCAGTCACTTTGAGTATGGCCCTGGATTTGGGATAACAGACACAAAACTGGCTGTTCTAGCACAGAGAGRGGAACTGTGAGGCCATCAGCACAATCCAGCCCAGGAAATGCTGCCAGCTTGAGACAGAGTAAACTGAGAGCAGTAAATCAAACAGGAACACAGATTTTTATTGTGCACCAAACAATGCAGGGCCTAACGTTTCCACAAATGTCCTTTTGCTATCAAAACCAAAAGCTTTTAAGGCTTCAGAAGGAGCTGCAGGCAAAGAGGCAGTAATGAATGAGCTGGGGGCCAGGCAGGTTGTGTTGTAGGGCTCCTGAATGAGTCCCAAATTTCAGCTGTGCCCTCCCAGCATCACTGCTGRCCATCCCCAGCTGTGCCCCCCAGTTTCCTGCCCCATGGCCTTTCCTGTGCCTGCTCCCACCCCCAGGCTGCTGCTGGGGACACTTGGCCCACACAGGGAGATAAGAATTGATTTGGAGAGGAACTCCCGAAGTCATCGAGTCCTGTCCCCTGCTGCTGCAGGCAGCCACATCACAGGAGAGCTCCCAAACACTTCTCTGCTCCCATCTTGAAGCCATTGAGGTTTTCTTGCCCTCACTGCTCCTACTGAGAGGCTGCCTTTCTTCTCATGGTTATAAACCCTCTGCTCATTTCCAGCCTAAATGTGTCCAGGGCAGTTTAATAGATACAGAGAAAATAAATTAATCACCAAGTTGCTTTTATTGATGTGCTTTTGACACACATGTCCAGGGCCCTACTGCTTCTGTATGGGTTTTTTTTTGATTTGTTTTTTGCTCGTGGGAAGATGCCTGGCTGAGGGGAAATTGGGACAGCCCTGCTGGGTTTGGGGTCCCAAAAACTCCAGTTTGGGCAGGAGAGGGTGATCAGGGCAGGGAAGGAACAGAGAAGGRCAGTGAGGAATGGGAAACAATTCAGAAGATCCTGTTTTTTTTGTTTATCTCACCTGGAACTCAGTGGAATCTTCCTGTATTTCAAAGCCATTCCTCTCAAGCTAAAGAGAATGAATATCTTCCTGTCCTTTGGGTGAGCCTGGTGTTGCCAGCACAGCCCCAATCTGAATTCACTCATGCGCACTTGCCTTGCACTGCTCTGTTTTTATCCAGAGGTCTGTAAGTTGTCCCTTCATTGGATTTTTCCCCCCCTCAGATGCACACACACATGGGATGGTGCTTTCTGTCCTTTTGGAAGGGGAGCTGGTTCCCATCAAGGCAGGGAATGATCAGGGTTTGCAGCAGGGGCTGAGCTGGGGGCAGTGCCTGCATCCCAGTCCAAACCATCAGGTGGCAAATCCASCCAGCAGTTCTGTTTGACTCCAGTACAGTTTGTCATTGTGTCTGCCTCCCCTCTCTTTTAATTTTTAATTTCTGTGTTTAATCACCTAATATCAATTTTATCAGCTTGTCAGGGTGTGGGAGAGAGCAGTGSGGGATTGGTTTCACTTCCTCATGGTGCAGATCTGTTGTGGTAAAATATTATGGCAAGTTCATGTCTCTCCTACTTTGAAACAATGAGATTCAAGTGAACTAATTAAGGCAGTGAGTACCAAAAGCATCTAATTAGTATTAACTCTTAGCTGTAAAGCCAAGGTGGGTGTCCTCACTGCAAGATACTTCCCTGTGTGGTTTAAAATGCAAGGTACAATTCTGAAGGGTTTTGAATCAGGATGGATCCTTGATAGTTGTGGACTTAGGATTTATTATTTGTCTGTATCATACAAGTAATAAGCAAGAGATACAGAAAAAGAACATCTATGTAAATTAGATTAAGACACAAAATAAAAGCTTCTCTCAACCTCCTATCAACTTCTTAAAACTTCTTTCATACATCCTGAGTTCTCTCCTGCTTTTAGGATTCCTACAACTCTTCATGCTTTGGCCACAGAAAGGGAGGCAGCTTTGCTTTGTGCCGTGTGTGTACTGTGGATGTGGAAATGTGTTTGTACATGATTCTAAGAGGGGAATTAATGGTGGGATTGGAAATTGAAATTCTGGCTGCTCAGCCTGTGCTGTTAATGCCATGCCTGGTTCCAGGTGCTGCACTTGCATTCTTGCACAGACACCAGCCCAAAAGGAGCTGTTGTTTTAAATAAATACTTTAAAAARCTCCTGTAGGGTTCTGAGGTGTCCTCGCACCCAGCTCTCCTGCAGCAGTGTGAATTCAGGCTGGTGGGGTGCAGGCAGTGGTGCCAGGGTGATTCCCAGCACTCCTCCCATCCTGTTCCAGGAGCTGCTTCCCAGCAGTGATCCAGCTTTCACTGGGGATCCCCTTTGGTGCCTGCAGTGAATAAATCAGGCTTTCCCCACCTCCTCCTCTGCCAGCTCTGCTGGCTGCTGGCTGCACTCAGGGAATTGCCTCTCTCCCAGTGCTMCCAGTGCTGAGATCCTCCCCTCCCATGGAATCTCCACTCACATTCCCCTGCAGGGGCTCTGCAGCTCTGCTGATTGTTCTCCAAATTGCTGCATTTTCCCTGACAGGCTTTAGTGCCTCAAACATCCCCTCTGTTCCTGACCCCCTCGGACCTCTCAGCTGGGAGTTTTCCACAGTGCCATCAAACYGAACGCTGTAACCTTTAAAGGAAAAAAAAAAGCTGTTAACGTGGGTTAAAATCACAAATGTGTTTTAGGTTTGATTTTGGAAATTCCAAGTGATGCTGCAGGCTGGGAAGGCCTGCCCTGGCTGGGAGCCATTCTGATGGATGTCACACTGCTAAACAAGATGGGCTCAGAAATGTGCCCCAGTGCTTCCTCTCTTGATTTCAAACAAACACAAGCAGCAGATTAACATTTGGCTGACCCTGGCAGCAATTGCTAAATGTAATGTTTAGAGCAAGCTCACACCCTGCTTCTCTGTGCTCACCCAGTGCAGAATGCCTTCAGACAGCTTTCCAAAAACAGCTTTTTTTTTGTACAAATTGTTGGCATTTCTGCAACAGGAGCCAGGCACACTGAGCAGCATCCAAACCTGGTGGCCAGGTGATCTGAGGGGTTTTTTCTTGACCTGGTTGTGCCAGCACCAGCAAGGTGTTCCTCCAAGCTGACCATTTGCTTCAAGTAGTGGGTCAAAAACCCCAGAGTTTTGTGTCTGTGCTGAAGTTTGTGTGACACACTGCCCAGAAAAGCTTTCCATGAGCGGGGAATCCCAGGCCAAAAAGCATGTGAGCTTTGATAGAGTCAAATCATGGGCGGAGAAAATTAAACTTTCATCTCTTGTCAATGAAATATGCATTAGGGACTCTCTCTGGCCACCTCCAGACTCTGTAATTTTTTTTTTTTGGAGCTAAAGATCTAAATCCTGCAGCCACCCAGTGATGCAGAAGTGCTGGGTACTGCCCTGCAATGGYGAACAAATGGCAGCAGCTTTGGAGAGCTGCTATTGACAGTAAAATTCTAATTTTGCTCCAGCTCCCAGAACAGATGTACCTCAGAGTCCATAGACTGCAATGCTTAACTGCAGCTACTCAGCTGTGACCTTCAGCCTCAGGCTCACTGCAATAAAATTTTCATGCAACCATATGGAAGAATATTTTAATAGAGATTTACTGTCAGGAACTGTCCCAGAGGAGCAAATAAGGAAGCTGTAACATATTGCATACAGTAAATCAAGGGGACTTCAATGGAAAAACGAAACCTCCCCGAGGCAAGCATCTTTAAAATTACAGGCAGCACTTTGTACAAATATGTGTACAAAGGGCCRGTTATGCACTCAGTTAAACAACGCMAAAACGCTCCTGATTTTTTAGATATATTTATTAGGGTTTATTTATTGTATTCGGTGGGTGCTGATGGGGGGGAGGGAGCAGCTGCTGTGCAGGTTTGGGCTCATCAGAGGGGATGCAGAGTGGGCAGAGGGAGGGGATGAGTTCACCCAGGGAATTGCATCTYGCAGCAAACACCAACTGCAGCGCTGCCCCCTCAGCCCCTCTGGCCACAGCGGAGGGTTTTACTTAACAGCARATTGACCTCTGCAATCGCTGGCTGCTTCCTGGGGGGAACCAGCAGGGAATGGAGGGGGGAAAGTCCTGCTGGAGTGCTCAGGGGTGAGCAGGGAGCACAAATGCCATGGCTTTGGGAGCAGAGCTGTGCTGTGCTGTACCAGACAGATCTGAGAGCAGAACCAGCACAGGCCTGGCCATTTGGAGATCTTCAGGRGGTCCATAATTCCCTTTATAGGGCTTCAGTCTCTCACCCTTTCCTTTGGCAGTACCTTTTCAGGAATTCCTGCAGGTTCTGGGCAGGCAGGAATGTGGATTTCCCCTGCAGTCTCACCCTGCACACACACACACACACCAGTTCTGTTCCCCTGACAAAGCCAACAACGTGGCCAGGCAATAAATCAGGATCAGGCAGATGAAATGCTGACAGGGGTAAGGCTGAGTTATCCTTTGAAATGTGCAGTGCAGGCACATAAATAAASCAGCCCTGCTGAGGACACGCAGGTGCCTGTTGAGTGCACTGGCGTGGGAAGTGTGTGATGGGGAAAGATACAGGCACAGGGAAAAGAGATGGCCAAGGGGAGGAAACAAATCTGCCTTTTGGAAAGAAAAGTGGAGTATTGCATATGAGGGTCCCACCAAGCCACAGAAAATGAGCCAATTAAAGTGAAAGGAATATGATATTATTTATTATTTCAGGTAAATCTCTGAGGGCAGGAGGCTTAAGGAGTGTCCTCTGCTCAGGGTGGCTGTGGGGATGCAGATCCCAGGGCTGGGGTGCATTAATGATTATTGCTTTGAATGGATTGTACAAAGCTTAGTGCTGGGAAGAAGTGGCAGGGGGTGTATCTCAATAAAAAAAAAACCAAAACTGTGAAAGAAGGAGTTAGAACCATACCATAAACCTGGGCATTTGGTGGGTGGGCAAACATTRCAGGAGAGACTGAGGAGAACCAAAATGTTCTCCATTTGTGCAGATAAACACGGTGTGTAAACAGGAGCTGCACTTCATCTCCCTTATTTCCTTGGAGTGCTCTGTGGGACCTGCATCCTGACTGATCAAATGGTGCAGAGCGACCCCCAGGAAGCAAAAAGCACTTTTAAGTGGTCCTGTAAGCCTGGTCTCTGAAAGGCTGGTGTTGGATCAGTGGCCTGATTCCAGAAGAACTTTATGATTTCCAACTGCTGTTTCWAAGGGAGGACAGGTTTTGGGTTTAGAACATCTCATGCCTGTTGTGGATAGCAATTTAGAGGGGAAAAAATAATCTTAAGAAGTARTATTTTCCAGTTATAACTTTCAGCCATCTCTTTCTTTGTACTTTGCAAATCATTMATTTCTGTGCTGGATTCTGATACAGATTTTTTCTTTTTGTTTCTGTGTTCCCATTCCCATCTCTGTTCAAAGAACACCAGAAACGAGAGGGTCCTGCAAGTTCTGCTTTGCTGACTGGCTGTTGACAGAGGCTTTTGAGGAGAGACAAATCACTGAGYCTCAGAGCATCCCAGAGCCTGTCTCCTCTCAGCTCAGCATCATTTAATCACCTGCAGGCATCCCAATTACCATAAGCAGAATTACCATCCCAATTAAGCAGCAGTCCTTGCCACTTGGTGTCATTAGGCTTTAATTTGGCTCCTTGGGAAGTGTCCTGATTAAGTTGATTACCTGATTAAGTGGGTGTACTCTGTGTGATGGGCCTGATGCCTCAGTGCTCCCTGGCAGATTCAAGAGCTGCTGTGGCAGAGCAGGAGCAGAGCCCAAGGTGAATCTGAGCCCCTTGTTTTTAGCAGACCTTGTCCAAGCCTGCAAAACACTTTGTGCTTTTTAGCAGGAAGCCCCTGGGCACAAATTACCCCCAGGGTTTGTCATTCTGTGGTGTTGGRGGAGATAAAAGGGTGCTGAAATGATTGGACAGGCATTTGGGGTTGGTTTATTTTTTTTCTTCTAAGAGCAAGAAATTTGCTCTCTGTGAAAAGGGAAGGGTGGTGTGGTGGAAATGGTCTGGAGAGATGCAAGATGGGAACGTTTGGAATGAAAAAAGGGTGGGGAAAAACTCCCCCAGCCCTTAAGTGTTTTGCCCTGGTTTTCCATGCTTGAAAATATTGGTGTAGCACATCACCCCATTTCAGCCCTGAGCTAGAGAACTGCTGAGAACACAGTCACAATTACATTTTTAAACTCTTTTTACCTCTGTTTGTGGCTCTTGGCTGTCCCTGGGTCTGACATGGACTATCAGAATTTTAGGAGCTACAGCATCCACTGATTGACACCATCAAAATCAGTGATGTCCTAGGAGAGGCATAAAAAAAGGGAACTTGCTCACTGGTGAAAGGTGAAAACACAATTGAATGCAATTCCTTTCAGGATGGATTGAATGAGTGAGTGAATATTGCTGTGAAATATTTGCAGCAGCCTCCCAGATGTCTGTCTTAGACTTTGCATGAACTTGGCTCTGAAGCACCTTTTTTTTTGTTTTAAAGTTTTTGAACAACATTTTACAACCCATAATAAATAAGGCAGATGAAGCCTCATGCAGTCTTTCCTAGCTGATAAAGAAAAGAAKTGTGCTGTATCCCAATATATCAAAAAGCTTTGGTACCTTGGAACAGGGAATGGGCCAGACTGAGCACTTCCCTGCTTTTTTTAGGGTTTTGAGTGTYGGATTTGTAAATCCAGCTTCCAGTGAGACAAGCAGGATGCTCTGTCATGTATTCCTGACGTGAGCTGAATCACCAGGATGTGTCTGGAGAGATTCCCACTGTTCCAGAGCACGGAAACTCCAGGAGAGGAGCTCATCTCCCAGGGTTGGTGTCTTGCTGAGGTCAAAAGCCTTGTAAGAACACAGCCATTCTAAGGAATGAAATGTGAACCTGATGTTAGCACTGATTTAATCTTGCTCATAAACCTGCAGCTCGAGCCAAAGCCTCTCTGCATGCGGGGAGCAGGGATGACAGCTTGATGGATCTGGAACTCCCTGTGTGCTCCTGGGATGGCTGAGGGGGATGAGGGATGTGCAGAAACCTTGGGGAGTCCTGTTAGGGTGCATGAAGCCCTTCACAGTTCTGCCAGGTGAGGAGCAAAGATGGATTTGTGTGTTGTGGTGGGGGAAACTGGAACTGTGCTGCCAAGGAATGCCAGGAAAACTCACATTTTCTTCAAAGAATTTCATTGCAAGGGGGTTCAAAACTGCTGGCTCTGCATGCCAGGAGCCACAGCCTCCAGGGAGAGCAAGTGGTTTTGGGAGAAACTGAAAAAAAAATGAGACCTTCAGGTGGCAGAGGGTGTTTTTAGGGATTTTGCTTTGTTGGTTTTGTTTTTACAGTTAAAGGAAATGAAACRAAAGCCCCAGAGTGATTTCTGCTTGTGAATGGATCTGTGCTAATTATTGCTGTTCACAGAGCAGTGTGCCCTCCAGCTCCCAAATGTGCAGGGGCTTGTGCAGGTATTTCATGTGGCTGTTGAGCCCAGAGCTGCCAGAGCCCTGCCTCCAGAGGGAAAGGCACATGTCACAGCAGGATTTGGGCAGCAGCAGGGTTAGCCCTGCTCTTTTCTGAGCCCAAACAAAACAAGGGTGCCTGGAAATCATAAAAACCAATTCTCTTTATTCAAACACAACTGCTGATCAGTTTGTTCCTTTGAGGCTCTCTCGGTGCAGGAGAAAGCAGTGAGGAATCAGGAGTGAGTGACAAAATCAGTCAGAGGCAGGGAGGAGAAGCAGCCTCCTTGGCTTTGCTAAGCACCAGTTGTGTTGGCTGTGCCTTGGCTTCACTCTTGCAGTTAATCACTACATTTTTGCAAGAGTGATGAAGAAAGAAGAAATTCCTCTGATGAGGATTTCACACTGCTGGGTATTTAATACAAAGCATTTTCCCCATGTGGCTCCACAGATATCAAAGAAAGCAGGTTGGGATTTAGCAAGGGGTGAGGCYCCTGCAGACAGGAGGTACAAGGAGATGATGTTGCTTTGCCCAAAGCCTCTGGAAAGTGAAACTCCAACCCTGTTTTCTTGTTTGAATGTCCTTCCATCTTACCTTGCTGTCAGACTTCACCAGTGTGCAGCTGGACCTTGGCATCCCAGGCACTCAGTGGAGTTACTCAGTGTCCTGCAGGATTTGGGTGCTGGGARATCTATTTTACATAATTTATATAATTTACTCTTGAATGTCAGGAGGGAAAAGGAACCCCTGAGTTTGATTAGCCACTAAATTCATTATTTCACACTGGAATTGCCTTCTCCAGAGGACCAGGGATACTTATTTGACTCAGTAAAGGAGAGCTCCAAAGGGTACTAATTTAGTAAGACTATTGACTGTTCATTACTGGGATGTTGCTCAAATAGCTGAGAGCATGTGTGGTGTTTAATGTGATCTTAAACATTACAATCCCCAGTAAATCAGGAGCAGGGCACGAGTGCTGGAGCTGCTGTTTAATGATGTATGAAAAAGCTGCCTGGTAAAGTGCACCATTAAGAAAAGCTAAAACCAGTGCTGAACAAAGACCTGATGAAATATTGATACCTTTGCAGCCACTGCCATTTCTCCTCTCTGCTTGGGAAGTGAAGCCTGGGTTTGTGAAACACCCAACTCCACTTGGGCAAGGCAGTGCAGTCAGATGGATGGGGGCARGCTCTGCTAGGGGGGAAAACAAACCACAGAACAAGGGAAATAATTCAGTTGGTGTTCAACRTGTCAGTGTTGGGTTTGTAACTGGGAGAACTTCAGTTCAGCCATGATTTATTCTCTTCCCATTGAAATACTGAACTTTCCCCACCCCATCCCCAACATTTTCATCCCTCTGAGAAAGAATTTAATCTTAAAAAMCCAACTTAGTCAGGCATTCCATTTCCAAAGATGGGCTGAAGGATGTAAGAGCCACCTCACCTTTAAAAGGAGTGCTGGGAGTTCTCTCTCACACAACCTCTCTGCAGCTTGTGTTGGAGGAGAAATGAGGTTTGCCCTTCCCAGCTGCTGCATGAGGGGTTTGTGGGTGCCTCCCTCAGCCTGGGAAGGGATAAATGTGAAGCAGAGAGGGCACCCAGACAGGGTCAGAGCAGGGAGTTCAGTACAACAAAGCCAAAGGGAAGTGCTCCTTCATGGCATGTAATGAAATTGTGCTGCTCACCAGCACAGGATGCTGGGGAGACCTGAAGGAYAAACTCAATTCAAAACAATAAAGTAATGGGATTAGAGAACTTTATTAGAAGGGCTCCATTGGTGGTTATGAATGAGTTGGGTGGAACCTCCAGGTCAGGAAATCCTGGAGCCATTGRTTTTAGGAGACAGGACACTGTGACCAGGATAGAATCCTGCTCCCCTGGCACCTTTCTGACATGGTGAGGGGTGCCAGGGACCTGAGGTGAAAGCAGAGCAGCCTTTCTGCTTCCAACATCCCAAACATCCTGAAAGCAGGGCCTTGGTCCAGCCCGGGGGAAGCCCACAGGTCTCAGGGGGAGGTTTCCATCTGCACAGAGAGGTTGGATTCCAGGRTTTGCCAAGTGTCTGCAGAGAGCCTTCCCTCTCAGCAAACTCCCAGGGGTTGATCCAAACTTGGGGAAAGCTCCASACTGRCAGGATAAAGGCCAGGGCACGTGGTTGCTGATGWGCAGTGTGGGATCTCATCACTCTGCTGCTCCAAGGGGCTTTTCCCACCCCAGTACACACAGTAAATGTCCAGGATGTGCACACACACCCACGTGTGCCTGCTGACTCTGGGACAGCAGCAGAATGAAAGGAGAACCAGCAGTGCTGTGTGCTCAGCCTCTGCTCCAGAGCATTCCCAGTCTCTTGGGGCTGCAGCAGAACTTTTTTTCAGGAGTGGGTCCTTCAAAACCAAATAATAAAAGAGATTTCAGAGATAATTGATGCAGATCTGTGGGGCTGTGCAGGAAAGTGCCCTGGAGGAAGGCCCTGAGCTCSTTCAGGTTGGAATCAGCTCACAGAGAGTGAGGGGAGGGGAGGGAGAAGCCTCCAGCCCTTCCACTCCTSTCCTTAAACAAAGCCCACCTTTACAAATCTGTGTGTATTAGAGCCTTTGGTCTGCAAATCCCTCTCTTGCTCACACCATCATGAAAGATTCAGAGGGCTGCATCTTTTTGATTACTAATTTATGCTGTTTACAGGCTGGGCAAGGGGGRAAAGAAGAGAAGCTCTGAGAAAACTCCAGGAGCTGTGCTTTGTTGTGAGGAGAAGGCAGCACTCAGCAGTGCTGTGCAGGGTTCTGTTTGTTCATTTGTACACACTCAGTCTGCAGGTGCTTTGCTGTGATCATCAGTTCCCAGCCCTGCTCTCTTTAACCTGCAAGGACTCTCATCTGATGGGGACTGGGCTTCTTCTAAAATCCTCTTGTTTTCAAACTCAGGAGAGCTCAGAGGAACATTTTCTGAATGGGAAAAGCTGSCTCTGACACCTGCAGAAGGAAGGGGAAAGCAGGTGTCATCAGCAGATCAAAGCAAAAAGATGTTTTTGCTTTTCTAAAAGCCCAGCAGGKCTCAGTGGTCAGGCCTGAAAATTTGCACTGTGGCTCCAAAACCTGCTGGTACCCAGGACATGCACAAAAACCCACCCARCACTTCTGAAAAATCCACCCAAAACTTGTGTAAAACCCACCCAGCATGTGCTGCTGTGGTGCAGAATAACCTCCCTCCCTGAAGGGCCAAAGTGCACAAAGTGCCAGTGCATCCCAGCTCCTGGAACTGGATTTTAAACTGGAAATTTAATCTTGGACTGGGAGTGCTGCCCCAGGCTCAGTGACAGGCACACAGCTGTGAGCACTGTGGAGTGTTCCTGCAGCATCCCTCATCTGACAGACAAATCTGTGCGTGGGATGGGTTGGTCTGGTTGGGAAAAATTCAATTAAAAMATTAAAAAAAAAAAAAAAAAAAAAARAACCCCAAACTCTGTCAGGCAGTGCAATCTGTGCTCCTGATGTTTGCTGCTGGGAGCTAAATGGGATATTTAGCCAAATTTGGGTTGGTGTTACAAATAAAGCTCAATCTGTGTGTGTGTGTGTGCATATGTGTGTGTGTGAGAGATGATTGCTCATTTAAATGACAACTTTATATATGATAATTACAGTCATTAATGAAGACACAGATACTTTGCCACAGATTACAGGGATAAAAGGAGATCACCCAAGAATCGTGTTCTGGTGCAGAGGCAATGAGGAAATTAGCCCAAATGCTCTCTGGAAAATTGTTCTTAAATCATGCCCTAAAGGTTAAAGGAACAATGGCTGCAAATTCAGTGGGAGAAATTTGAAAAACCACACTAGAGGTCACTGTTGCTGCTTGAGCAAAAGCTTTTTCTGCTTCCTTTTCATTTAAGGCATTAAAGATCAAATATTTCAGCAGGGAAAAAAAGAGAAAAAAAAAAGTACTTCTGTTTCTACATAACTCAAAAGCCTGCACATTTTGATATCCTGAAAAATAAACAGGATATTGGCAGAGAATGGATGGTGGTGCTGKGATTGTGGGAGTGGTGAGCACTTCACTCCTGGAGAACTTGAGTCACAGGACAATGCAGTTGTGTTSTGTGCAGCATCTTTCATCCAAATGGCATCCCCCAACACTTTATAGCTTGTAGCATTAAATAATAGAGCTTCAAATTGCGGAGATAAATAATCAGTGGGAGAGAAATTAAATGTTATGGGCGAGGGACAAAAGGAATGTTAGAGGTTTGAAAGCTGGGAGAAGGCATCAATTGCAAATGGGAGCCAGAGATGAACGAGGGAGCCAAACAAATAAGTTTTGTGATGCAGGAGAAAACACTTCAGCGCTCACAAATTATTCATGAGCTGGGTATTAAAGGGAAGGCAGTGGTTTTATATCATAAATACAGTCCTGTGCCTGGCTGTGTTTATAAAGATGTGTGTGTGTTGGAGCTGAGTGTCTGGGTGTGTATATATATAAATATATATATTTATTTATTTGTATCTGCAGAAGAAATCCATCTGAATGCCCAGGGGTGCAGGCACTCTCTGGAAATGCAGGACTGGACCATGGCTTGTTGCATTTGTTCCAGCCTGCAGCAATTAAAAAGGGCTTGGATTCTCACCCATGGATATGGGGAATGAAATCCCACATTTCCCATCATGGGAATATTATCAGAGACTTCAAAAGCAGGAGGTGAAATGTTCCTGCAAAGTGCAGTTTTGGGTTTTTTTTTTCCCTCTGAGGTCTTGTTTGTCTGGTGAATGCCATTAAATTCCAGGAGAAAACCAGTTTCTGTCCCAGCTCAGGGAGTTCAGCTGGATGGGGAGCAGTGCAAGGGGCTGAGAGGGGCAGGTACAYTGTACACTGAATATTTTCAGAGTTTTCTGCTCTGTGTTTGGTCTTTTGCTCTCATTATCACCTCATCTCTCAGAGCTGCCACTGGGGGTGGCTCTGGGTTTAGGGCTGTGCCCAGTGATGGTTGTGGCTGCTCCTGCCAGCCTCACTGGGATCATTCCCAGCTCCTTGGGRACATTCCCAGCTTTCCCTCAGGCTTTTGGAAACCACGAGGGTTTTTTCCCCCTCTACATCCATTGCCCCCCATAAATAAGAAACTCAAGGGTTATTATCCCACACACGCCAATATCACAGTTTTTTTAGTGATAAAGCAAATCCTTTCCAATTTATCTGTGGTCTTATTGTCCTTTTTTAATTTTTTGTGATGGCAAATCCTTCATGTGCTTTTCCTTCTTGCACCTCAGTGCCCTCTGAAGGTGTTTGTTGTGCAGAAACCTTCTCCTCTCACGTGCCAAAAACCAAGAGCAGGGGTTTGTGGTGGCCAGGGGSTTCCCCTGTGTGCTCTGGGCTGGAAATGCTGAGGGAGCTGCTGAGTTCCCAGGCTGGGCTGGGGATTTCCTCTCTCTGCTTCCTCTCCCATCTGATTTTTACCCTTTAACTCTTCAGAACAGGGAGTATCTGTGTCAGTACACATAGGTGTACTCACAGGTGTAAGGTAATAACTGCTAGACATGACTGGGATGGATATTATAAATAGCTAGGAGATGATTTAGCAGTTTTTAAGGGCTACAGCATTTATTTCCTTTTTCCTTCCCCCATGGTTATTTCCCTCTTTGTCTCTTCAGTGATTGCTTTCTCTGAATAAAAGCAGAATCCTCMCTTTCTTTATGAAGCACACAATGAAAGTGTGAGAACTCCAGGTTAGGGCCTCAGTGTTATTGAGAAACAATAAAAAACATGTATCTGGTATCTGGCCATCACTGCATGGGAGAGAAAGGGGCAGGAAATAAARGAATCGTGTTGCACGCCCTCACTGAATGAATATTGGCTCTTCAGGGCTCTGAATTATCACAGGGCACTTAGGAAATCCAAATTATTGTAACAGTCTGCATCAAACTTGCTCAGTCCCTTCCCWGTTATACTCTGTTATACTGTTATATCTGCACCAGGCCATCCATTCTGGTCATCTCAGTCCATAGTTCCCTTTTTTTAAATTTTTTTGTTGAAAGGAGGCTCAGATTAATGACAGAGTGAATCTGAGCAGAGGGAACGTGCTCCTTATAAGGCAGGCCTGGGGTAGGGATGGTGGAAATTCCAACACAGGACGGCTCTGCTGGCAGGGAAAGCTGCATTTGTGCCATTTCTGTTTGCAAATCCTTCACCCAGGGCAGCACAGCCCGGCCAAACGAGCTCCAGCTGGGGAGATGGGGCTGGGGATTGGCAGGGAAGGGGCTGGAACAGCACAGGGAGATGTTTTAAAAACCCCTCAGACAGAGGGGCTGGGTGGGAGAGGGGGCTCCTCAAAGGGATGGGGAAGGTCTGAACAGCCCCTGTTTGTTCAGCCACCCCTGCCCTGACTTGCTGCTGGCTTTTAGAGAAATGCYYGTGGCTCCTGGTGGTGTTTGGATGRATCCTCAGCCTCCCCAGCCAGGTGAACATTCACTCTTTGCTATCAGCACTCAGGGAGATCCCYGTGATGATTCCTGAAGCCTCGGGGGCTCTGCAGTCACAGCAGCACAGAGCTGGTGGGGTTTGAAAGCTGAACCTCAGGTTGGATGTTTGGCCTGGCTTCCTGGTGCAGATGGAAAATTGCATTTCCTCAGGCTGCCCCATGRCCCTGATGAACTGCAGATAAGGGAGCTGCAGGATGCCATGTGCCACCTCAGCCAGGGGTCAGCAGGAGCCTGGAGCAGGGTGGGACTGGCCCCTGGGGCTGGGAACTTCTTTATTTGCCCCTGAGCCCCACAGCCAGGGGGGTCTGAGCCCTGCCCAGCTGTGGGGTGGTGCCTGAGCCATTTCTGGTGCTCACAGGAGGGTGTTGGTGATGGGGGAAATCACAGATTAAGGATCCTCCTTAAGCAAAAAGTGAAGGTTTGGAATGCCAAAAGCTTTGCCTTCGTGTGCCAGGGAGGTGAGTCTTTTATAAAAAGTGTGTTTTATAAGAACACACTTAAAAGAAATCCTCCAGGATGGAAARTGATTGTCTGCTTTGTGAGGAGGCAGGAGAAATGGAACCATGAAAGGCTACCTGGAKTAAACAGGGATGGGGTTTCCCAAAATGCACCCCAGGAGATGGATTTGGGCTCACAGCAATCTGATTTCTGTGCTTAACCCRGGGCCAGCAGCAGCTGAGCTCTGTGCCTGCCCCAGCCCCCTTGTCCTGGCCCTGCCCATGAAATCTGGGAGTGGGAGCAGGGGTGGGAGATGTGAGCCCCTGGCGTGATGGGCACTCATCAATCACCCCCTGTCACCAACCCCTGCCTCTCTGAGGGAGCCTTTATTGAAGGCAYGAAGGAAGAATGCTGCCAGAGCACAGAACAAGCCCTGAGCTGTTTGCAGGTGCTGCTGCTCACAGCTGCCAATTAAAGCCCTGACATTCCCATCGTGGCCAGGAGGCAGAGCACAGGCACTTGATAGAGACATTTGTGTAAAAATTCAKCTCAGTTTATCAATACTTCACTTTTTTTAAATTTTTCTCTTTTTTTGAGCCACATACAGCATCCTGCTTTTGGCCCATTGTTTACTATAGAAAGGGAGAAAGAGGGGCTGGAGAGCAGCCAGGGCTGCTCTCATTCATTTCCCCAGGACACACAGTGGATTCCAGGGGCTCATYCCAGCCCTGAACTGGGGAGGGGAGGCACACTGGTGAGGAATTCCACCCTTATTTGGGTTTTATTGCCTTGAGCTTCGGGGAGGTTAATACTCTGGTACAGAGGGGTGTAGAGGAGGATTTTGGGCATGAGGAAAGCAAACAAGTGCCAGTAGCAGTGCCAGTAGCACTTGTCCCCGTGTCCCTCCTGTTGCTGCACYCGTGCCTGCTGAGCCCCAGCTCTGTGACCCAGAGTCTGACCCTGCTGGCCAAGAATTGGCTTCAATGCCCCTGAATCCCATCAGGAGCCCCCTGTCCCTCATCCAGGGCTGACCTGTGYTATCCCTGGCACTCCTCAACACCCTGATGTTGTGTTTCAGGTGTTTTTTACAGCCTGAGCTCTTTTATTCCTGCCTCCTGCAGGATTATTTCAGCTCCATGCATGCAAAACCTTGTGTTGGGCAGGGAATTCATCACATCAGGGTRAAGTGGCTGCTGACAAATTGCCCAGCCCCACAAACCCTGGTCAGAACTGAGCCCAGCCCTTTGAGGTGATTGGAGCTGGGGCTTCACTGCAGCAGCGCAGAACTTTCCATTTGGAATTAGAAAGCTTCTCAAACATCCAATGGCATCTGAGGCTGCACTGCCTAAAAGGTTTCAGTAAACACTGGAGGAAAAAAAGAAAAAAAAAAAAAAAGTGTTAAAATCTGCTGGGGAGATCAATCATGCTCTGTGGCTGCTTGCTGCACGGAGTTCCACACACACTCCCTGATAAACAATGTCCCACAGCCAGCATTTTCCTCAGCACCAAAGCATCAAGGGCCAGATCCTCATTTGGTTTAAGTCAGCACAGCTCTGCTGAGGTTGACTGCCTGCCACTGATTTATGCCAGCTGAAGATCTGCCTTGAAGAGTGACAAAAATATAATTTTATGTTTTATTTATGGGTGTAAAACAATAGTCCTAAAGGGAGCAGATGTTCCATGTCAGGGGAGGAGGTTTATTAAATGCAATTGCAGACACAAAAGCTGATCTCTGTGGTCAGGGAAGGCATGAGGCCTGTTTTACATGATGAACTTTAATTGAAATCTTGCTCTTTTGTGTTCATTTATTTCTTCTATTTGGGAGCTGACAAGCATCATTTAAATGACTTAACAGCTGCCAGACACCTTAAAAAGCAACAGACAGTTGTCCYAGACACCTGGAGAAGGTTAGCCAGCCTCCATTTGTCTTGCCAGTACCTGCTGAAATGGCATTCATTTGGTACCACAGATTTTTAATTAAGTGGTCACTCCACTGCAGACATTCCCATCTGGTTCAGATGGAGCTGTGGGGAGGGAGAGCCCTCAGTTTTATGGAGGCCTTTGCAATTGGAAAATCTCTCTCTCTCTCTTCTTTTTTTTTTCTTTTCCAATTTGGATTTAAACCCAAAGGGTTTTGAAATCCTCTCAAGAAGAGCAGGGAGTGTCTGCCCCCAAGYCCCAAACCTCTCATTGTCCCCAGCACCAGAACTGCTCCCTTTGGGGATGATCTTCCCTCTGCAGGTCCTGGGGCAGGAGARGGAAACTGGAGTGAATTTTCCTGTATTCCAAGAGAGGAATAAAAGGGAAAGGTTGGAGAAGAAAAACAGAATGGAGAGGGAGCAGACCCCAGGGTGTCAGCCTGGCTGGAAATCCCACCTCTCRTGTGTGAGTTTKGTTCTGAATCAGGCTGAGCACAACAAGTCAGAATTTGTCTGTGAACCAAAGTTAGAGAAAAGGAACCTGGGGCTGAGCTGGCAGTGGGAGGCAGGGAATGCTGAAACATTTCATTCACGTTTCATCAGGAAATGTCTTTTCTCCCTCATCACCAAAAAGCAGTGTAAGGTGACTTAAAGATCAGTCTTATTTCACCCAAATATTCCTGTCTGTCGTGGGTGCTGGGGTGTTTTGTGGTGAGGAGTTCACATCTCCAGACTGAGAGAAAGGTTTGAGCATTGGGAGTCACAGAAGAGAAATAAAATATATAAATAAAATGCTCCAAGAACACAAAGGGCTTACTTAGAAGGATGAAAATGCCTCAAATGTGTGCACAAATGCAGAGTGCAGGGTGGATGTGCTTCATTATCACCTCCAATGTGAGAACAGACTGAGGGCAGTGAAAATGAACACTTCCCAGGGAAGGAAAGCAGAGGATGGGCTGTGATAAAGGGGGAAAGGATTTCCTTATCAGCTGATCTGTTTGTTCTGGGGAGCAGTGCCCAGGAGGAGCAGGAGCCTCAGAATTGGAGCCATTTCATGGCAGAGCTTGGAATTGCTCAGCAGAGATGACTCCTGTCTGGGCAGGGGATGAAAAGAGGGCTCTGCTGATCCATCCAGCCCTCACCTCATCCAGCAGGAATCTTTTCCACTGACCCCAGCAGGATTTGGAGCAGACCCTTTTTTTTTTACCTCCCCTGTTGATGTCTGGCTGTGAAGGCTGAGGGAAGGGCAGGAAGCAGAGCCCAGTTATGACACAAATAATGGCTTTTTTGGGCTGCTGGGAGGGGAAAAAAGGCAAGTGGCAGGAAAAACGATGGAGCAGGCAGCTGGCAAACGAGAGGGGCTGTTTTACAGCTGAGTCAACCTCTGAAATGTCTTTATGGAATTAAATGACATTAAGCTTGGTGTTGGTAATTCCCTTAAAGCTGTGAGCAAACACTTGGGGCAGCAGCAGCTCTGAGGGCAGTGCCATGGCTTGGCAGCTCCTGATCCAGCTCACTTTATTTTTTACACCCAGCATTTGGAAGGGGTTCTGCTGTGGTTAACAAAAAAACACAGCTACATTTTATATCTGATTCAGGAGAAAACAATGATAAATGGGAGTGGGGTAACATTTTTGTCCATGCCTGACTGTGGCTCCCTTTTGCCCACTTTGAACCCACCTAAGAGCAAACCTCCCTTCATTCCATGCTGCTCTGATGGATCTGACAGTGCTGGAAACTTTGCTCTTCCTGCTCCCACTTGTTACTCACCTCCTCAGAGTGCCCTGTAGGGAGCAGGAGGCACAATGAAAGCAGCGTTTCCCAAACCCCCCAGCGCTGAATGCACCTTCCTGAGCTGCCTCTGCTCAGTGCCAGCAGGGAGGAGAGCTGGCTCAAAGGGCAGCCAAAGGAAAAACAACATTTTCCAGAGCGTGGTCTCCTCACACAGGTCTGAGGCAGGGAAACTCTGCCTTTTTCACCCCATTACAAATCCTGCAGCTCTGGGGAGCCCAGCTTGGTTCTGCTCTATCTGGGGATGCTCTGGGGAGCCCAGCTTGGTTCTGCTCTGTCTGGAGGCTGCTCTGGGGAGCCCAGCTTGGTTCTGCTCTATCTGGGGGCTTTTGCTGTAGCCAAAGCAAAGGGCAGAGGGATCCCACTCCATCAGCTCTGCTGCTGGTTCACAGGAGCCTCTGGGTGATGCCATACAGGCTCAAGTTAAAATGGAAACCAAAGTAACTGCCCTGAGATGCTTCTGGAAATTGAACACTTCAGACTCCTGAAAAATATCAGAGAACCACATTCCTGAAAAATTGATGTTGAGTCATTTTTCCTGGTTCCTGAACCTCCTTATTCATATTTCATGGAAAAGCATTGCCACAACCACACACAGGAGTCCTCCTTACTCCCTTCAGTCTTTGCTTTTCTTCCACTTGTCCACCTGTAGAAAATTTTCACAGTGATGGAGTTTCTTACACTGGAGTTCATCCTTAGGCTGAGCTTAATGAAGACAAGCAGGAGCCTCCTGTCAGCTGAGCTTTGGATCAGATCCTGATAGAGAGGAGYTGTGCTCCTTGAATTGGAGATGGAATCAGAGCTCAGGCCCTTCAGGCATGACTCCTCTCTGAATTGTTGGAGAGCAAAGCCCGCTCCAAACAGATTTATCTGGRAAAAACCCTTGGATAATTGGGAGTAGGATGGCTCCATTGACTTGGAGAGGAGCTGCTGCATGGATAAAAGGTGGGCTGGCATTGGCTTCTGCTGTGCTACACGTGAAGGATGGTTCTTGAAACTAATTAATCCTCGAAAAGATCAGCTGACCCATCTCATTGTTAGCAATACATTTTTAATTATTCATTTTAGTCAAGCATCATTTGAACACAAGTCAATTTGCAATTTCATTAGAGTACAGAAAAGGCCTGGGGTCTATTCCCAGTAAAAAGGCAAAAAAAAAAAAAAAATCTCTGGCAAAATTTCATAAAAGATGTTAAATCCTCTAATTAATTTTATGTATCAAGCAAGAATTAATGCGTCCTGCTATTTGAGCAGAAGTCRTCTTGCCAAGAAACGCATTTTGTCATACCTTCCCCTGCAGGAAAAGCTCTTCACAAGCTTTGTGGCAAAACACCCTGGCAACTAATGACGAGCTCTGAAGCAGCATTCACAGACCATTTGCTCTGATGACATTTGGAGCTTTTTTCTCCCCCCTCCACCGCTCATTCCAAAGTCTGTTGTAAGTGCAGCGCTCTCAGTGCTTTTAAAAACTGATCAATGAGGTGAGGTTTGCGGGGCTGTATCTGAGGAGTGTCACATCTCTCACTCCCTGCTCGGCTGAGCTGCTGGGCACGATTTTAAGCTGAACTTATGAAGAGATCTGAGCGTGGTTTTGGGTGTTTTATTCACACGAGGGTGACGCCTCCCTTTCCCCTCTCCCACGAACTTCAAAAGCTGAGAACTCCTGCCAGTTAAAATGACATTACATGGTCATCAAAGCAAGTGATGGATGGCACGGCAAGAAAGTCACACAGAGCAAATGTTGGCACTTGTTRTGACAATTACAGGATTGCAGAAATGGGGGGAAAAATAAAAAGGAATTACTTCACTCCRTGCCAAAGAACTCCAAAGAAAACAGGTCCGTGTTAGTAAATAGTGAAAGGAATTTGGAATTCCTCACTGGCAGCAGCACAGAGCCCAGAGTGAGGCACTCTGTGCTCACAGAAATGAATGGAGAGCAAAACGTGGCCCACAGAGTTTCATCTTTGTTCTAACTTCTGACTTCTCTTAATCAATGCTAAAATCTTTAGGTCTGATTTCTCATTTCCATGGCTTTGTGTTCAGTGTCTCAGCCATCCCTTACCTAATTCAATAAGATGCAAGCTAAGGAAGTACTTAAGTCACTTATCAGGGGTTTCAGATGACACATTGTTATTGTGCTCAAAAGTCAATATTTGCTAATCATGTTAGCAGAGGAACTGATCCAGGGCTCCAGTTCTTGGATTGCTGAGGCATTTGGGATTAATGAAAGCTGTCTGCTCCTCACTTGACACACACAGAGCACAGCACCCCCTGCCCCAACCTCTGTTCTGGGATAGACAAGCCTTGAGCCCAACCATGGGGCCATTTTTGGTGTGCTTTTGGTGTGTTCAAAATCTCAGCTTTTTCTCTGTGTGTATCTATTTGCCTCAGTAAATTGGTGGTGAGTATCACATTTACCTTCAGTGGTCTGTACAAACTCAGTTTGGTAACCTTAGCTCATCTTCCAGAGCACAGATCTCTGTCACCAATGCCATCAGTGGCAGTGGCACTAATTGCCATTCCTGCTGGAATTCTCCATGGCATGGCCACTGGCACCAGGTGAGAATCTGGCAACAGGAGTTTTGGCACTGACTTTAATGGGGTCAGGGCTTCCTGCAGAGGATGAGCTGCCTCCCCTGCAGATGTTTTCAAACCCTCTGTGCTTGCTCATGGCTGATAAAGTGTGGGTTTCTACTCACCTTTTAGGTAAAGTCCATGTGGGATCTGTTTCACTCCCTTTCACCACTTCCTGTATTTTCAGTTCTCAAAAACAGACCAGAAAAATTTGAAAAAAAGAAGTTTAATGGTGACTTACAAATATACAATACTTACATTAAGAGTTACAAAAGCAGCATGCTGCAGAAATCAAAAGCTTCCCCCAACCTTTCCAAGTTCTTTATTTACAAAGAAAAATTACAGTCACTTTTCACAGTGCCACATGTTTACATACAAGCACTGCTCAGCTGGAAAACACCTTGCAGCTCACCCAGAGGGAGTTTTCTCAGTCTGAGCTCTACATCTCTCAGATGAAGAATTCCATCAGCCTTCAGCTGATGTGACACAGCATTTTTGTAATTCAGCATTTAGAATATGTACAGTGCATAATTGTTGAGGTTTCACCTGGTGCATGATCTATTGCTCATGGTTTGGTAAAATGGCACAGGCTGTCTTTTTTAATTAGTGCTTTTGGAAAAAAGGTGGCTCAGTTTCCTCAGGGTATTTCCAGTTCCTCCTGAAAGGAATTACAAGGAATTTTACCATGTCCTTTGCATAATGAAACTCTGATATTCAATTCTTCCTTCTCTGTGTACAACTCTTACCTCAGGTAACCAACTGAGCACACTTCCCAAAGTCTCTTCATTTCCAGTAGCTTTGTTGGATCTTTTTTAGATTGTTCTTTATTTAACCCCAAATTCTAAAMCTTCCTTCTACCTGAGAGCAAACATTGGTGTTTCTGAGGCTGAGTGTGCTTGGGAGTCTCCTGATAGCTGAGAACACCTGAACACCTGCACCAGCACAGCCAGACACCCCCAGGCTGCTCCTGAGCCTTCCTTAGGCACACACACCAACTCTTCCATGATTTTCATCTCCACTCAACACAATCTCCATCCAGAATGGAGTTTGGGACTACAAACCCATCACTGATTGTCTTTCATTAAAACCAAGTACCCTTAGAGAATTAGTTATGGTTCAGGTCCAGATCTTTTTCTCTTGGAAGGCAGCAGCAGCTCTGCCATGCAGGGCTGTGAACAGTTTATAAAGTGTCTTCTGGCATTACAGTATTTCCCTCCCACAAGCTGACTCCACAGGAAAAACACACTCCAAGCTCAAGCATCTTTAAGGAATGCCTGTGTTCTGGATTTTCTTCTTGCAAGAGCTTCTTGTTTCTTCCTTTCAATCTCCTCTTGAGAACATTTTCTGTTTTTCTGTTCCACCACAGACACTGTGAATAAAAAAGAAGTTGTTAGAGGAGTTTCAGGTTTGTTCAGGATGGATTTGAACTCAGCCATTTTCACACAAATARAACAGGAGAGGCTGAAAAAAGGTCAGAAGTAGCACTAAAAGCTGGCAAAGGAGACAGGAACATGAGAGCTGAGCACAGCCTGTTCAGTGCTGGCTCACAGAGCTGTAAATTCCCATGCCAGAATTCCCTGACCTCACTGGAACCCACAGGAACCCTCCCTGCACACATCAATCATTTCACCAYGTTTACCCACCAATTTCCAATAAGTGCATGTTTAATAAGTATTCAAACTGAATCAACAGAAAACAGGGTGTGTTTACTTCTCACAAAAAAGTGYCCATGAAAAATTAAATAGCCATTTTGGAAAGGACCAACTTAGTATCTATTTTTTTGTTAAAAGTCCTTTCCCTCAAAATGTAAGATGAACAAAGTGATGGTTTATCTGTAAAGAAAATCTGTGCTGTGCTCTTGCTCTCCTTGCTGAGTTCTTCACCTGTCTGCAGTAATCCTGGGGACCCTGAGTGTCTGTGAGAGGGTGTGAGGGGTTCAGAGGGGTGGAGTGCAGAGAGGGGTCCTGAGCTACAGGAATTCAGGAGCTGCATCAGGACAGTTTTGTTTTTGGGAAAATAAACATTCTCCTCAGAACATCTGCTAACACCTGAGCTGACTGGATGAACATTGAATTTCTCAGTGATCCAGTACAAATACCTGCTGCAGTCTGTGCAAAGGACTCTGAAAGGTGCCTCTTGAAAGGTGATTTCCTGTTGTCAAGCTTGCTGTGCAGAGTCACATTCACCTGATTCCTGGTGCCCTCCAAACCCTGCAGGGTAACTCCAATGGCAGGAGGATTCCCTGGGCTTTCAGAGCCTGCACAAAGAGCACCCTGAGAACTGTTGATCTTTCTGAACTTGAACTTTGAAGGCACAAGTGAAGGTTTGTTCCCAGAGCTGCAGCTTGGCACCTTCCCTGCATTACCCAGGGAATGTGAGCTGTCCAGTGCTTTCCTGCWGGGAGCATTCACCCCATGAGCAGGGCTCAGTGCAGAGCCTGTGTCTGCTGCTGGCACAGAGTGGCACCTGTACCACTTCCCTGCCTGAGCCTTTGCAGCCTCTSCAGAGCCACCCTGGTGGCAGCTTTGTGGCAGGGAGTATTTACACTCCCCAGGAGRAGCAGAGATCACAGCCTGAGCATTTGAGCTGTTCCTGCAGTTCACTCCTGGTGTGACCAGCCCAAGCACTTTCTTGGATGAATTCCTACAGGAATCACTCAGTGAGAGAGGCTCCTGTTTTGCATTGGTTTTTTGTACCAAAAGGAGATCAGGTAGTCCTTGTTTAGATGCTGGGAAGTTGTTATCAGCAGCTGATCTGGAATTAATACTGGCTCCTTGAACAGTTTTAGTTTTTTCATGTCCTTGTTTAACATCCTGGCTCTGAGTTTGCTTTTCCACATCATCACACACCTGGTACAACAACTCATCATCCTCACAGTTTGCATCCCAAAGGCTGTCAGATCCACAGAACATCCCCAGGATCTCATCAGGGAATTTTGGCTCATTCCAGTCATCAAATGACAGAGATTTCTTTGGTATTTCAGCTTGATCTGAGKGAGCTGCATGGGCTTGGTTCCCCACTTTGGTCACATCATGGGGTTTCATGGATGAGTGACAGGAAACAGTGTGAGGGTTRTTSCCAGGTTTTCCTGCTGCTTGTCTGWGAGGATTAGATCTTGAAGGAAGMAGAGGAAGAGCATCACTTTTAGGCTTAGTGGATTCATCTCCATCCTTCATTTCAGACTGCACTGAARCAGGAATCTGGTTCAAATCACTATTTTGGGTACTCTTCCCAACTGGTTTAATTTTATCTGTCTTAACATCACATTTGCCATGCAAGGCCCTGGTCTCWGAGTTTTCTGTCTTACATGGCTTTGGTACAGACAGTGATTTTACAGTATTTRGTGAGTTTTTACTGGAATGTTTCAAAGGTGAATATTGCAAACTCTTAGATTTGTTTACAGTGCCCAAGGGAGTTCCTGAATTGCCACAACTTCTTTGCTTTGTTCTGCCAGCATCACTGAAATCAGGCACAAATGGATTGGCAGGAATCTGTGGTGGTTCCTCAGCACTTATCAATTCAGGATTCTGGGTAATTTGCATCACAAAAGAGTCATCTGCCAGCAGATCTGTATCCCAGTCATCAAAGTCATCATGRACTCCTCCAGCAAGCTTAGCAGAGGCCACCAGTGGTGCCTTCAGACAAGGAGGATGTTTTTTGGTCAGGGTGTCAGTGCCAGGTTKTGCTGCAGTGTGCTCCAGGCTTCCTGCTGCAAACAAAGTCTCTTTTTGATTTGCCTCTGAGTTACCATGCTCTGTGAGTTCAGCTTTCTCAGGAAGGTTCTCCTCCTCCAAGGTACTTTTAATTACATGGAAACTGTTATTTAAAGAAACATCTGACAGCCCTTGGCTCAGCTGCCCACTGCACTTCTGGGTGGAGGAGTCAAAGAGAGCATGAAGGGCCACTTCAGCCTCCAGGTCCACAGACTTCTGGCTGCTGGACTGGCAGGGCTCTGCCCCAGGGATGCCAGTGCTCTGTCCCACTGGCCTCAGGACAGGAAATGAAGTGTCTGTCTCAGAGCTTTCACCAAGAAGTGATTTTTGGTTGACATTTATTTCATCTTTAGAATTACTGGCAGGCTCTGAGGTGGAGCTGTGAACAAGCTTCTCCTGTTCCTGAGCAGCATCCAACTCCACGAGATTTTTATCAAACTCCTTGGCCAATTTCATCAGCTCCTCTTCAGGGTTTTTTATTTTAAGGTCTCTGGAATAAAAGGAAAACACAGAAAACAAAGTCAGAGCCACTGAGAAAGTGTAGCCAAGTTCCTGGGAGCTGTTCATTCTCTACTTTAACAAAGGTGTGACTCAATCCCACTGCTTTCCACGCAGGAAACGTCCACCCCCTTCAAGAAGACAAGCCCACAGTTAAAAGCTTTTTATGTGCTGATGTACAATTTTGTGGTTCTCTACACACAGAAACCCACACAGCCTTTTTCCTGACAGCCCAGCTGTGGTGGGTGAGAGCAAACTGAGACTCACCTTGTRCAGCTGAACTTGGTCCTGGCTCTGACTTTGGCCACCACAGGAGTGCAGGGAATGGCATCCTCCCCAATCCATGTYCCTAAAAGGGAGCCCTCGTCACAGGCTGCTTTCTCATCCTGAATAATCAGATTTATAATGCTTAGAAATCTGGTTTCACACCAGCACTGGACTAGATACACATCTGGCAAAAGGGAAAGGGCAGAGATAYTGGGGTAAAGAGGAAATCAGTATCAAAGCAAAGTTACTTTGTTTATATGATTGCAAAATATCTCTCATCTGGGTCTTGTTCTTGTAAATCAGCACTCAGTCAAGACTGTTCAAAATGCTAAAAACAACTGCCAAGTAAATCCAGGCTGTGAAGAAACTCTTACTTTATACAGATGAGTAATGGTGAATAAATAAACAGTGTTCCTAAGACCAAGGGCAGTAACTTGTACTCTGAAAGCAAACCTTACTAAAATGGAGCTGCAAGTTCCTTCATGTGAGTCTGTGACTCACACAACCACCAGTCAATGCTGTGCTCACTGTTTTAACTCAATCCAGTTCTATAAACTGCTTTTCTAATGTGCAGCTCTTTCCATGGCACTGCTGGGACTGAGTTTGACACAGTTCCATTACCTGAGGAGCAATTCTATTCACGATCTCTGAGATCTCCACTGCACTGCTGGACTGCTTGGCTTTCCCATGGCCTGTGGGAACAAACAGACCTCTCACAATTCTGAAATCTGTTCAGTTCATGAAGTGCAGTGCATCTCAAATAAACCTTTAAACTCCAGAGCTTGATTCAGCACCATATTGCATAATTTAATGAAACTAAAATCCAACAGCCATTAGAAGAGAAAGGTTTCCAAGGAGTCTCTTATAACTCTCACTGTGCTGTGTCCTTCATTTTGGTATTACCTGGTCTGTGTGCAATTGGTGAATGGGAATCCCAAAAGATCTCTTGCTGTGTCTCAGTGTCATTGACAGGAGAGCTGAAGGTGGGAATCCGRGATTTCCTGCTCAAGGATCTCTTTGGTGTCTTATGTAAACATGGCTCTGTGCAAAGAGAAAGAGGATCTTTATTTAAAAACAACAGAGAAAAGGCATAGATCACTTAGAACTCACACCGCACCAACCCCTCCTCGGCGGCTCGGCCGCGCCTCCCCCGCGCTCCGAGCGGCGTCGGGCAGGGCCGGGGCCCTCAGGGGCCGCTCCCGCCGTACCTGCAGCGCGGGGCGAGCACGTCGCCTCCCCGGCGGGCAGGCCTCGGCCCGCGCCGCTTTCCACCGGCCCCTCCTCGGCGGGGAGCTCCGCCCGCCGCCGGCCCAGCTGCTCCTCGCCGCCGCTGCGCCTCCTCGGGGCGGCGGCCCGGAGGGACAGCCCCCTCCGCCGGCTACCGGGCATGGCGGCGGCTGCGGCGGCACCGCGGCCCTCCCGCCACCGCCGCCGATTTGCCGCACGCCGCGCGAGCCCGCCGCCGATTGGCCGCACGCCGCGCGAGCCCGCCGCCGATTGGCCCCGTGAGCGGGCGGACGCGGCGGAGAACTGCGGCCCCGCCCCCCCGCCGGCCGTGAGGGGGAAAGGCCGCTGCTCCCACAGCGGGGGGGGATGAAAAGCTCAGATATAGAGGGAATGTGCCCTCCTGTGCATCGCTGCCGTCGGCTTGGCCCGAGGTGCCTCGAATGCACCGTTAGCGCAGTCAGGGTGACGCCTGCGCGGGTGGGGATGCTGCGCTGCTGGAGGGCGTTTTGCTCATTTTGGGGGGAAAAAATAGAAGCACGTTCAACATGTATTATATTCTGCATGGGAGCTGTTGGATCAGTTTAACCCTGTGGAAAGCTGATTTCAATGAAAATATTAAGATTTATGAGAACATCAAATTAATTTGACAAATAGAGCTTTTTTTTTTTCCTAGAGTGTTTTTAAATGCGCTATGATATTTTCAAATTGAGCTGTCTTGGGCTTTTTTGTTCCCAAACTACATTTTCATTTTCAAATTCATTTCTTTATTACCCCTGAAAATGAAGGAAGCAAAACACACACAAACAGTCATAATTTATCTCCAAGGAAAACAGGTGTCTGTGCATTTGGATACCTGAGAGCAGGTGAAGAACCAAATTCTCCCAGCCAAGTTTTCCTTGGTTTATCTGTTCTAAAACTGGTGTGGGTACAAACTCTAAAGCTCAGTGCAGTTATAGGTGCTTTAAAACACGTTTTCTCCTAAGGAAGGAGCAGTTAAATAATGTACCTGTGTGTCTGAGACACCTGGATGAAATTTAACTGAGGAACTACAACATTTCTCACCTTTCCTCACCCCAGAAATCCTGCTTATCCCCATGTCCTCTCAAAAAACCTTGGAGTGTTCACTGAAATGCAGCACTAGGTGATAGCACATTCTGGGAGTTMACAAGAAGAGATTTGTGTTCTGTTGCTGGTTTAGGAAAAACTGAGAGAATATCTGAAATGTTCCCTTCATGGCCAACAATTTTTTTTTCCCCATCCCTAGGGGAACCCAGGCGTGGTGTGTGTATTTCTGCTGTCATTAACAGCATTTTGATAGTGCAGTTATAAAGCTTGTCCTTGGCTTGCCTTGAAATACCACACTGGCTTCACTTAGTGCAGAATGTGACTTTAATTTTCCAAGGGGAAGTGCTCGCAGAGCAGAAACTGATGGGGGAAAAAATATGGCCAGAACAGTCACATGTACCTTTAATTTTCAAGTGCTGTCCAGAAAGGTTTGCAGCAATTTCTGCTGATGCATAAATTGACCCAGACAGTAAATGATACATGACCTTAACAATATCTGAAGTAGCCTTGCTTGGGAGTTTTCAGTGGAGAGTTATTAAATGTCAGAGTAATTTACACAAGTTTAGTTCATGCTTTTGCATTCTCYTTGCCTCTTTCTCTCTGCCATGCCRTYTGASAACCATAGCAACACTGAAAATATTTTACATAGATCTCTTTCTTTTTGTTTCCTCTTCTTATCACGGACCTTCATCCTAATTCATTTATCACACTCAGAAAATCYCATCCAATGTGGGACTAAAATGCAGCCCACAAAGACCTGATCCAGCAGAGCACTTAAGCACCTGAATAACTTCATTGCAATGACATTTTCCATTGCTCATTAGCTGGAATTTAAAGAAACTTTTCCGTTGCTTGGTGTCTGGGCATTTGGAGGAAATTGTCAGCCAAAGTGGCTGAGCCATTTAGAAGAATGAGGTCAGGCAATGAGCAGGCTATGAGTGCAGAGGAGTGTGGGGAGCCCAAAAACTGGAGAGAGCCCCTCCAGGTGTTTATTGTGATTTCTGCTTTAAAAAACAGGAAAGAACAGGTTTTCAGCTTGTCTGGAAAGCCTGACAAATACTGCTGTGCTGTATATCCTGATTATTTTCATCAGTGACACAAACTGAGCTGTGTTTCTGCTAAAACTCTCACAGTGTGAATTGGTGCAGTGTTTTGTCAGCCACCAAAACACAGAGCAGTGGATGGGCAGAGAGGAGAGCTTTCTGATCATGAATTCTGCACAGGAAAATATACACTGCTAATTTATTTCAAGCAGGTTTAGGTTCAGATGATACATCTGTTCCAGGAGAATGTTTAGCCTAAATAACTAAAAAAAAAACAGTGATCCAACCAGTATGAAATTCTCCAAACACATTCTCTATGCTTCTCCAATATACCCAGCAATTTCTGGATGTATTTTTGTGCCATTTTTAGTTGTTTCAGTGACAAGACCAAGTTTGGGCTGGGTGTGAAGGTTTGACTTGCAATTTTAGAGCCCTGGCTTCAGGAATGAAGCAAGAGGAAGATTTAATGTTTCTGGTGCCTCACTTGTTTTCTGGTGGAATAATTTCTTTCCCTGCAATGATTGCTTCATCCAGCATTCCTGGAGGAATGGCACCTTCCTTAAAGCAGGACTGAATTCTGGGCCCAGTGTCCTTTCCAGCTTTAAATGCCATGGCCTGGTGGTCTGAATTCAGAGAGAGAGCAAACAAGTGCCCAGATAAGAATTAGGCACCCTTTTGATTATTAATTTTTTTCATTTATTTTCAGATGGCTTTTCCTTTTGTYGTGTTGTTCACACATAATGCCTCTGACTCTTCCTCTGTCACACTACATCTTTGCAGTAATTTTCTGTGCTGTTCTGTCCCTCTGGATTTTACAGCCATGGATCAGAGAGGAAGTGCAATCCCTGGCAGAAATAACAAATCCACTGCAGCTCTTGAAGGTGCTAATTTCTGCAAAACAAAATGCTGCCTCCCTTTTGTTACGGGCTGGAAGGGGTGATCAAAGGGAGAGGCATTCATTGTGGAACTGGCTTGCAGAGCTTCTGAACCATTGCACATTCTTTCTGGAGTTCTTTTCCCCCCAAAACCCAGTAAATGCAGTTGTGTCCTGCCTGGCCTGTGGCACTGCAGCTCCTGAGCAGYTCAGGGATTGCTCCCARGATCATGGGATGGACAGGGGAGCTGTGCTTGCTTGGCARGCTGAATACTCTGAATCTGGAGAATTCCAGATCCTCTGCCTGTGGGTAATGCAGAGAACCACACACACAGTTCTTTATTTCACTGGGGTGTCACCTCCATCTCCCAGCTSCCAAACTGCCCAGGAGCCTGTGGCACATGTCCTGTGACTCCAGCCTGGAGCTTGGTCTTTGCTGGAGTAATCTGACATCTGAACAAACTAGTTTAGGAGCTGTCCTGTAAGAGCAGGTATGTTTTAATCAGTGCCATCTATCTAATTAGGCTCAGCCATGCCCCCTTTCCTTGTCTGATGGCCTGAGCATTTCCGCTCTCCGGTGAGCTTGATTCAATCAGGTGTCCCATAATGCTATTTCCTTCCTTCAGAGCACATCTTATCATCCCCAACACAGGAATCCCTCTCCTTTTTCCCCCTTATTTTAGCATCCTCTGTCTCCACAGCAAAGCCCTGGGCTTTAGTGAGGAGCCACCCAGCTGAGGAGAAGCCCAGGTGGGACTTTGGGTCACACTGGTTTTGTTTTTAAGTACCTGGAGGATTCTTTAGRGGCACAGAAAGTAAAGAGCAAGCACAATGCAGGTAGAATGGCCATAAATTTAATACATGCTGGTTAGATGGTGGACTCAAATAGKTAACAAGATTAGAAGTAATAAGAAATGAATACAGTTGACTCACTATTACTGTGTCATTTCCTTTTGGCTTTGGTCATGGGGATAACRAGGTAAGAAGTAACTGTTTGTTTCCTTTTATTGATTGGTTTGGTATTTGAAATAAAGATGATTTTTTTTTGTCTGAGAAAGTCTTTTGTAACTTAATATTATGCTAATTAGAATGGATGTCTTCCTGAGCCTTATTTTCTTGTTCATTTGATCTAATTAGCTGATTAATTTTTAATTGCCTACTGAGAGATCTTTACCATATTGTGATTTGTGTTTTACGTTTACATTTGGAAAACAATGCTCTGCCTAAAATGACTCCCAACTCTTGTACTGAGGCATTTCTGCAAGGCATAATTGCAAATCATGATTTCCTTCTACTTCCTAATTTTAGCCCAGTCCACTTTTGAGTTAGCACTCATTAATCAAAAAGCTTTGCATGGTGTGGAGTAGTGAGGAGGTGTTTCAGTCAGGGGAGCTCCATGGCAGAGGCTCTGGGAGTTGGTGGTCAGATGGAAAAGAAACCTCTTGGCTGTTTATGGACTGAACACTTCCCAACTCACAGCATTTATTGCTTTTCTCCTCAGTAATGTTCTGAGAGTCTCAAAATTAACCTATTAATAARGTCAGGAATAGAAGTGTAAAGTTCTGATAAGGCCAGGTGTTGATGAAAACTTGTTTTCTGGTGACAGAAAACAAATCCTAATTCTTGGCAAGTTATTTCACCTTATTCCCTAAATGTTTCAAATTTGCTCTTTATTTTTAGACTGAATTAGTCTTGCTACAACTTGTGGCCCTTCCATCTTGCTCTTTCTTTGCCTGCTAGATTGAGGAGCCCTCTATTATCAATTTTTTGTTCCCTGTGGGAGGCACTTGTAATCAAATAATTCTTTAACTTTTGCTTTGCTAAGTCAATTGATGGAGTCTCTTGCAGTGAGACACATTTCCTAACACCATAACTGTTCCTCATAATCCATGGAATTCTTCATTCTCTTCCTTAAAACAACAGCAGGAGCACAGTGAGACTGCCGATCATTTCACTGATGCCAAGTAAGATAACACAAAATATGACAAAATAACCTCCCCACTCCTACTGATCATTGTTCATACATCTGATGAGTGTAGTAGCTTTTTGTTACCCTAAAAATTCACTATTCTTAGCAGTACTCTAAGAATTCACAGTAACCTGGTTACTTGTGTTCCCAAAACCTTCYCTCCTCTTTGGGATATTTTTTTTTCCAGAATCAAGTCTTCCCTCTTCAATTTGTCTCCTTGTACTCATTCCTTGATCCATGGCCTTCCTGTGAGCTATCCTGAGGTTTCTCTCACCTCATCCAACTGCCTTCTCCTTTATTTCCCATTTTCTAGTCATCTTCTTATTGTGAAAATGTGACTTTTTTATCTAAACCAAAGGGAAAAGTATTCYGGGAGGCAAGAGCCAATTCCAGTACTGGTGCCTTGTTCCATGAAGATGGGTGAGAGGTACCTGCTGCACAGTTTGTAGTTTAGGATTCCATTCTGAGTCACTGTACCCCAAATTTAGTTTCTAATGATTGCTTGCTCTTAAAAGTCAATGGGGAGAGATGGAGACCTCAGCAGAAAGATGTGGTGGAATTACCTGAAAAACGATAAATCACTTTTGGACAGTGCCTTTTTCTTTTCCTAGATTACAATGGGAACTTAGAGAAGTTCAGACAAGCTGCCAAACTTTCAGCCAGCCCTGATGACAGTGGGTGACTCCCATCTCTTGTGCTTTGGAGCTTTCCAGTCAGACTGGGGTGGTGCACAGCCACTTCTCTCCCAGGCCCCTCTCAGGGTGGCTGCCTTCAGCAGTCCCATTTGTAATCACATCAGCAAATGGCATCGGTTCAGCCTGACAAAATCTGCTTTCCAGAAACCCCAGTGGATCAGCTTTAATTTGGTTATCCCTTTTAGTTCTCTATCAGGTTAGTTATCACTTATATTCCTTTTTTGCTCTTTTATCAGATCYTTTTATCAAATCCCTACTTTTTTTTTTTTACTTTAATATTGACACACATCCAAACTGTGAAAAATCTGAGGCTCTGATGTCTTAGATTTTTTTTTTTATTTGCTTCAACCCCATCTATATCAGATGGACTTTTCTCTGAGGTGCTCCTTCAGTCCTTGATCAGACYCCAGGAGCTCTCAGGATGACTTGGAGCCATTTCTGAGAGGTCCTTTCCATGCAGCTTCTCCACCTGGTTAATTCCTGCAGCCTGCACAATGGAGGTAATGGTTTGGGGTTTTTTTAGGGATTTTTTTTTTTGGTTTGGTTTGGTTTTTTGTTTCAGTTGGTTTCTTTTTAGTTTTGTTTTTTCTTCTTTTTAGGGCTTAAATATATTTATATCATATTTATATAAATCGTATCTGATACATTCGTAAATATATCAGATTGTGTGTTTCCCTTTCCAAATATGCATGGTTTTCAACTTTTTTTCTTTGATATCTGAAGAAAAGTGACCACTTTTTTTGTTTTGATGGGAGGGCAAGGTGTGTTACCTGGCAGTGAGATTTCACTCTGCCTAATTCTGATAGGTATGAGGGATCCAGTTAATCTCCAGTGAAATCACTCTGTTGGAAGTTAATTCACCTCACTTGGAGGTGTCTGGAGTTTTCTTCCTTCTCTTTCCTTAGTCTTAYCACTCCCTTCATTTTTTGCTATTGCCCACTGTTTCTTCCTTTGCATCAGAAATAAATGTGAACATTTTGCAGGGGGCAGCTGGAGAATTTCAGTTGCTTTTTTAATTCCTGCTTTGCCAGACTGGTGCCATGTGGGACATTTTGAGAGAATATTTTCCAAAAATTGCAGTTTTGTAGTSCAGAACTGATATCCTGCAACACAGCAAGTGCTTCACAGCACTCCATGGTCWCTGCTCCAACACCTCCTGCATCACCTTAGAAGAAAATCTGCACTGAAGCCATTGCAGCTCTTTGGGATCCCACCTGGGCTCGTGATGGGGGTTAATGAGTGAGATGGTGAAGGTATTTCTGTGGTTGCTGCTTGGGAGGTTCATCCAGGTGGGAATGGCTGTGCCCCAGAGCAGGTTTGGGCTGGTGCTGACAGCCTGGGTGACTGGCACGGTGTCATTGCCACTGCACACCTCAGAGGGAGGTGCCAAAGGAGCACAGGTGGCACCAGTGCAGGGGAAAAATCCCAGCAAAAATTTGCCTCGAGGTGAATTGGTTGGTGTCAGTGGATATCTGGGATAAAACTGATTAAAAACTGTTTTTTTCTTTCATAGTATTTAGGGAGGAGGGGTCTCCATTGATGTGAAAACTCTTCGTGGTGGTACTGTCATGGTAACACAAAATTTTGTGGTTTATGCTTCTTCTGATGCAYACTCATCCTCTTTTCTACCCCAGCTGTGCCAATGTCATGAGAACAGTTTGTTTTCTCTCCTGGCCATTTTGCCAGAGCTTTTGTGGGGTGAAACCTCTGTGCTCCTGTGGATATTTTGCCCTGATTTCCCCAAGAACAGGAGGGAAATGCAGTCACTCCATGTGCCACACAGCCACTTGTGCTCCTCTCTCTGCTGACCAGTTTACAACAAAATTTGATGTTAAAAAAAAAAAAAGAAATTATTTCTGAAATTAAATTTCTGCCTGTGTGAGGAAAAGTGGTGGTTAAAAAGAGCAGACAGAGGCAGTTTATCACCCCCACTCCTCTGGAGAAGGGAATCAGCTCACTGCAGTGGTGCTACATCTGCTCCAGAGTTCACACATCACCCAGCACATCTCACATGCACTTTATTAAGGCACAGCCTAATCCAGACATGGGATGCAAATCAAAGTGAAGCACACTCTGTGAGTTTACAGCTCAGGAAATGGGGAGAGGCTGCTTCCCTTCTGCTGTTGGGAAGCAGGCTCTGCCTGGGGAGTGTGCTGCATGTGATCCCACCCCGTGAGCTGTGATGGTCACCATGCAGTGCTGGGAGTGATGATGGGATGTGATGGGGGAAAGGCTTGTTCCCAGTGTTATCAGTGTAAATCTTCCTGTGAACACTTGACCAAGGACACACATGGYTTGCAATTATGGCAGTTTAAAGAAACCAGCCCTTTCTTTCCCCACAGTGCTGCAGAATGGTTTTGTTTTCATTTTATTTTTTTTTTCCCTCTGGCAGGAGATGTGAGGAATTTGCCATTTCTATATATTATAATAATTTTTTTTAATGCTGGAATGGTTCATATCCAGGTTTTTTAAAGCAGGAGGCACATAGCCCAGGAGTTTTGTTTGTCCCATTTGTGTAGCATGGCATGGCTGGGTGCTGGAGCTGCCCCCCATGAGGTCATTCCCCCACTGATGAAATGGTGTGATGAAAAGGGCACGATAACGTACTGCTGGGAGATCCCTGCCACACACTCTGCAAACAGAGCTGCTGAAAGGGGAGCAGTGCTGAGGCCTTCAGAGGGCTGTGTAATTAGCAGGCAAGCAGGAGTTGGAATCAGGGATACATGGCGTGATGGAGTGATTATGTGCAGATAAGTCATGTTTGGAACACTCCCTTTTGGTGGCTCTAATGAGAATCCATCCCAGCACAGGAAATGTCTGCACTATCCAGAATCCTCAGACAAGCTGTGCACTGAGTTGTCCCCAACACTGGGGGAAAAAAAAATTAATCATGAGTGCAGTGGGGATCTGCCTCTTTCTTCCCAACTTCTTCTCTGTGTCTTTATTTCCTTTCAAAATTCTCATACTGGTACAACAAGTGTTAGAGGAAAGCAGTGAATCTGTGCTTTTTCTTTGGGATGGAGCAGCATTTCTTTATAAAACTCCAATCTTTTGGGGGGACAACAAGAGGATTTGAGCAAGCTGCCTCTTGAAACATCAGCCAC